>PVIA01001659.1:0-259718 GCA_004024845.1 Tonatia bakeri | reverse complement strand
CCACATTTGACCTCGACTACAGAAATTCTGTGACCCTTCAGGGCTACACTTCTAGCTCTTTCCCTTGCACTCTCAAATTTGTACTCTTATAGTAATCCCTCTGGCTCCAAGTTTTACCTTTTATTTACTTGCTGTCACTGTTTTATCTTACAGTCTCTGCAAGGACGCTCAAGCCCTCTGCGGAATAAAATGGGGTGTCAGTATACAAACCGACATACGGCTATAAATCACAGTGGCCATTCTTTGCTCTCCTGCCTTGTCCCTTCCCATGCTGAGCTCGTGCCATGGAGACTGGCCCCCACTCCTTTGTCCCAGCTTTCAGCCGGGAGCCTTTTCCCAGGAGTTCTTTATAAAGCACCCGTGGTCTTACTTGTGTCCTTGGAGCTCGATGGCCGTCCCTTTTCTCCCGCCGATGTCCCACATGATCACGGAGTGGTCGGAGCTGCCTGAGAACAGCACCCGCTGGACGGGGTCCCAGCAGAGCGCAGTCACCCCACCTGAGGGACCAGACAAGCTGCACGTTAGTCACGGAGGGACGGTGCCAGTCACCGGGGAAATGGGAATGCAGACGGGCGGGGTCAAGCGCGGTTTCTGGCACACAGGAACGTTTCTCTGGGAGGATCAAACAATAAGCCCCCCCCAAAGAGAAAAAGGCTGGCTCTGAGAATAAGAGTCCCACACTCTAAAGCAACTTTTTCCCAAAATGTAAATGGACCACAAAATCAGTGACTATAAAGACCAAAAAGAAATGAAAAAGGCAACTAACTGACCTTTAAACAACAGGCATAATTCTCGGCAGAATGGAAAACACGGCACTGCTTGGAAATATTAGCCATATTTTTTAAACTGCTGTCTACCTTATGCCCAGACAATAATAGGTGAGAAGTTTACAGGGTTTTAAAAAGCTCAGTTAGATTTTGTAATCTTGAACATCAGCTATAATTAGGCAAAAACATCAGAATTTGAAATTTCTTTCCTCTCTTTGGACATTTAACTTTATAGATTCAGAGCAAATCATTTCCATCCTGACAGGTCAGCTTCCGCAGCTGTAGCAGGGGTTGCGGCGGGGATGGCGACCCCGGCTGCTGACGGCACCACCGTGCTGGCCCCTGCGGCACCGGCCACGTGGGAGTTGGACTGGGTCTCACATATCGCTGCTCTAAGCAGCGCAGCACGGAGGCCGGCTGTTAGCATCGCGCTGTGGGTGTGACTGCAAACTATGATGCCGACGGTCGTCTCCAGCAGTGCCCTGAGATGCCTACAAACGCTTAAGAATGTGCAAAGTACTTTTTCTTTTCAAACATTTATTGAAAAATACTACAATCTAAAGTTCTTTTTTTTAAAAAAGAAAAACAGTATACTCTGAAAAGAACATAAAACAGCTTCTTCTTCATTGGAATCTGATGTTTTTCTTCTTTAGAGTATAAATTTGCTCTAATAAAGTGTTTCACTTTAGGAGCGTTTAAGAAAGTTTCTCTTATATAATTGTGAGGGTTTTTTTTTTTTTCAAGACCGAAAGGAAGAAGACCCTCCACCATTCTGAATTATGCTTAACAGTGTCTTCCTACACCTGCACAACATGCTGCTTGTATTCAATGCATGTTTCTGTCCCTGTAATTGTCTCCTTCCCCCCCACTTCCTGCCCCTCCCCCCACTCACACACTCACACACTCACACACACTCACAGACACACACACACCCCCCACAGCACCAACCAAGCACAGAGCCAGCAGCAGACAGGCCCTGGTATTGTCTGCTAAATGGATGAACAGGCAGATGAATGAAAACGCAAAAATCTTTTTTTTTAATCCATAAATCTTACTTGGAATTCCTCTGTGACGTTCACTTAGCTAGCCTTTCAGTGCGAAACACTGCCTCCTTCTGCAGAACTCCTCCTCTCCCTGCTTTAAACTCCATGGTTATAGTTAAACAAAACAAAACAAAACAAAACAAAAAACCGCCCCTCGGTATCTGGCCGTGTACTAGCCAGGGATATGCATTCCGTTCTGCCAAACGCGTGTTCATTCCCACACAGTACACGGACAGCTTCTCTCGTTAGACCCCGGAGGCAGAGGCCCCCAACTGTCCGCCAGACTGCTTGGCCCCTTCCACAGAGCACTGCCCGGACGCTGCCGTCCTGCCAGGACCACGCGTCCTGGCCCTCTTGGTCTAGGGGGCGCGTGGCCAGGGCTCAGCAACAGAACCCAGGATGGAGCCCAGAAAGTACATAGAAGCACTAACAATTTGCACCTGTTGCGGGCCCAGGCAGTCAACATTTCCCTTTTCCACCTCCTCCTTGTGGACTCCGAGACCACAAGGCCCACACAAGCTGCGCTGCAGGGGGAGACTGGGTCCCACGGGAGGGGCTGCAGATGAGCAGCGCCCCTACGGGATGGATACGTGAGCAAAAAACCAACTGCCGCTGCGTCATGGCACGGAAATGGGGACAAGTGCTTGTTAGGGCAGCTAGCTCACTTGTTACAGTACTTTGTGGACCGTCAGAATAAGGCTGGCCCAAGAGAAAGGTGAGGGTCACCAAGAGCTTCGTAAATGTCATATGAATGAAAAGTTACTAGTGTAGACCGTTATTATCGATGCCTAGAATTTAAACAGAATTTAGCCTCCAAAGCAATCTATCATAAACTCTGAACTGGTTTTTCCTCCAGAATGCGTGTCGACTCTAAGCACTTCTCACCACCTCTACTGCTGTCTTGGTGTGAGCCGCTATCACGCAAAACAACTCTCTCACACACTGGCCAGGAGCGTGGAAACCAGCCCAGTCGGGCAGGTCACAGCTAACAAAACTGCTTATTTACTCAGCTTGTCATCCAGCAATCTCATGTCCAGGAATGTATCTTGAAGGCTCCACTGCCCCCACCGCCACCAAATCATACAAAAAAAATACACAGGCACAAGGCAATTCGTTGCAGCATTGTCTGAAACGGCTAGACACTGGCAACAGCCTCAGCGCTCCTTCAAGACAGCGGATGAGTGAACCATGATGCATTCACAGAGTACTCTGCACGTATGAAGAAGAATGAGGATCTCTCGGATGGATGGAAAGTGAGTCCAGGATGGACTATGAAGTGAGAAAGATAAAGTGCCAAAGAATCACCTACATTATGTTACCTTTCATCTAAGAAACTAAGGTAAATGAGAAATTGAAGAGATTCATCAACAGCAGGTGTGTGCAAAGGCGGGGAGAAGGGAGGAAGGAGAGCGACACGCTTCACAGCGTTTGTTTGGTTCTGAGTTTGTTGCACACTCTCATAAACAAGTAATAATGAAAAGGGATGAGTGTGTGTGTGTGTGTGTGTGTGTGGTGGCCCCACAATGGCATGTAAGTAGAAACAAGTGAACCTGGCCATTATTACAAATGAATGGTGCAACCACACTAAAGCGGGGCGGGGGAGAAGTGGGAAAAGTGACTTGGAAAAATGTTAATAGGCTACACATAGAAAGGTTTGAACACACAGAAACAGCACTCTAGTTAGTAGGTGTGGATTTCGGTGAGGCAGCACAGTAAACAGCTGGGAAAAATCCCAGCAGGTGGAACAGGGAAACTGAGACAAGAGGATTAAACACGGCCAAACGGTGTGAACAACTGGACAGCCAGCAGGGGCATCGCAGGACCTCATCTCCCCGCCAGGGGCACCTGACAGCAGATGGCTCACAGCTCTCCTCCCTGACCCAAGAATACACAGCTCAAATCTCCCTGGTCTGGGAAAAGAGAGGGTGGAGGCATCCTTAATGCCATTTCTGCCGGCTAACCCCGAGGACAGATGCAGTCAGGGGAACAAGTAACCTCTGGGGTCCAGAAGGAGCCTACTACATCTGAAGAGCTTTCTAGTGTTTGTGTCACCACGGGATCTCCAACGTCCTGGGCCAGCTGTGAATGAGGGGTGCTGCGGCCGGACTGGCAACGGGCAGACACCACCGTCCAGGAGTAATGGCGAGTTAAACTGGAACCTGCTACGCGGGCCTTCATGTCAGTTAACGGGCCTTCCTGGGCCATGTCCTGTCTTCCTCAAACATAACGTCACGATGAAACCCTAAGACAATGCTTTAAACATTATGAGAAAGAGAAGATACAATGTCAAGTCACATTTTATATTGGAACTGCCTCACAGGGCAGGGCACCCGTGGGCCATACCCGGCTCACCACGCTCGGCGGGAGGCAGCAGCTACTTCTCCTGCTGCCCTGCAGGCAGCCGCAGGGCCTCTGCACACGCCCATGAGCCCCCCGCAGGGTGAGCGCCAAAGGTCGGGCTCTGCACCCGCCCCGCTGAACCCTGATCTGGGACGAGCCCGTCCCTCACCCCTGCGCGGTCACTGCCTCAACTCTGACCCTGTGCCCACCCACTTCTCGCTCTCCCCTGACCACAGCCAGGTTCCAGCTTTCTGAGGACACTCGCTACCCACTGCCAGAACAAGTACCACCCGTGCTTAAAGTCAACGCCCTGATGGCCTCTCACCGACAGCAGGACAAGGCCCTTGTGGCCTGAACAGACCCTCACGTCCTTTCTGGCTGCCCCCACCTCCAACTCTGAGGTCCGGCGGGAAAGCGCTCCTACAGGTTCCTGAGAGGGCCATGCTCTCGCGCGTCTCCACGCCTTGGGCCCCATTGGTTTTCTCTGCCTGGACTGCTCTTCTAGCTTTTCCCTAAATTCCACCCGCACTTCTCCCTTGAAGACCTTGATTCCAGCCGCAGCTCCGCTCCGGGGGAGGCGGTCCTGTACCAGCCGCCGCCGCCGCCATCCAAGCCAGGCGCCCCTGCTGCCCCGTGCTGGCACAGTGGGCTTGGCTTCTGCCTCTCGCACTGGGCCATGGGGAATTTGAGGACAATGGTTGTGCCTTCTTTTTCTGTGACTGAGGGCAGTGGCTTAGGTCAACCAGAGACAGAACTGAGTGTAGAGAGATGAGGGGGCGGAATCCCCAGGGACCACAGAGGAGAGGAGAAAGGGCAGCTGGAGGCACAGAGGGACCTGCAAGAGAGTGTGTGCCCAGGGACCAAGGAGCACGAGGAGCACGCCAGGGGCACTGTGGGAGATGCGCGGAGAGGTCCAGGTAGGATACAGTCTGAACGCATGGTGGGATTCAGCAACCCGCAGGCTGCCTTGGGGAGAGGACTTTAAGTGGAGTGATGAGACAGAGGGATCACATGGAGGGAGTGTGAGGCAGACCCTGACTTGGGTTTAGAATGACGAACTTGTGCTGGTAAGGATGGGCTCATTCACGGTGTCGGCTGCAGCTGGGTCCTGCGCCTGGGGCTGACAGCGCGAGGAGGGGGCATGGACAGTGAGCGAATCTTGAACACTACCACGAAGGAAGAACAAAGGGGCCCGGAGCTGAGCGTGCTGGGAAGCGCGTGGCTGAAGGCACGTACACCTGGGAAGAAGGAAAGAAGGAAGGAAGGAAAGGTGGCAGGAGGCACAGGGGAGTGAGGGATCAAGGACCCGGCTTCTCAACTAGGAGAAGAGCAAGTGGAGATGGAATAAGGGTTTAGGGGAGTGAAAGGTCAGGAGGCTGAAGTTAGCAGTGAAACAGGGTAAGATTCCTGAGGGGGTGGGAAGAGCTCTGGGTCTGACCAGGCCAGGTCAGCCAGGGTGTAAGTGGTGCAAAAAGAGAAGCCCATCAGAGAACTGAGTCCTGGCCACAGAAGATTGTGTCTGTGCATTCCTCCTCCCAAAGGCAGAGATGATTCAGATGATCTTCTCAACATGTTTGCCTGGATTTAACATTCTCGCTTTCCTTTCGGAAATCCCTTGTGACCTAAGTACTATCCCATTTATATCCCCATTCACCTGCTCTTGCTCCTGTATCATGTCAAAACTCAGTATCAACCTTGTTCTGTACTCAGCCAGGGTGTCATCTGCAGATGCCCACTAAGAAACCACGGAGACAGGCAGTGACTTAGTTTGCAAAGTTAACATCACATATTAAAAATACTGGTAAAAAATCAGTCCTCATCATCTGTTCCAGACCTTCAAAGCCTAAACATGGATATTTTCTCCCACTGCACCTTGTTTAAACGACCCTGCGCAGACCAGTAGCACAAAGGGGCCTTGGGTTGTGAACTGGAAAGAGCCCCAAAGGAAGGGTGGCAAATGAGGAACTTCTACCTTGAGATTCGACCAGGTTACCCATGATGAACATATTTTTCATTTCATTGGTCTTGGCAGTGGGGGATCTGGTCTGTCTTGCCCCCATCTCCTCGATCCAAGGAGGGCAAGGACAGACTGAGGCAGCTGCCCCTTTGGCTTGCGGGGGTTTGCTCAGTGGCCACATGGTCTCACACCGGGTCTCACTGACATGTGCCAACACTGGCTTCCACCAGGGCCGCATGAGAAAGACCCAGATCGCCACATTTTCCAAACAGATGGATCCCTTTTTTTGTTTGGACTGATGTTGAAAACTTTTGACATTAGATCGTACTGAGCCGTGTGGAAATCAGTCACATGCGTCAGGCCAGGCCAGGCACCTCTGCACCAGCCAGGGTGCGCCCTGTCACCTTCACCACTTGTTATCCGAACACTAGACCACGCAGCTTGGGGTGCCAGCTCCCCGAGAGGGCAAGCAGCACGGGCAGATTCTGCTGTCAGTCCCACCTGTGTGTCCTCTGAATGCTGTGACCAGGGTGCAGGTCTCTGGCTCCAGCTTGAGGATGGTGACTTGGCCCGAGTGGTCCCCAATAAACACGTGCCGGGTCTCGACATCAAATCTATCATGTAGGCATTAAGGATTGTCTCCCAGAATTGAGTGGAGGGCTTTGCGAAAATAATAAAGGGGGACAACTTGGGCATGATGCTGAAAGATACAAAAGGAGACACACAATGAAAAGGAAGACACAGTACTTATTATTGGACAGTAGGACTGAATGGGACAAAGATGTCCATTCTCACAACATGAATTTATAAATTTAATATAATCCCTATTAAAATATCAGCATATTTCTTAGATCTAGATATGTTAATTCTAAAGTTTATATAGAAAAATCAATAAGCAAGAGCCAGAAATATTCTGAAAATAATAGTAATATAGTATGTGATGGTGAAGGCTAGCCCTATCAGATATTAAAACATGTTATAAAGTGTCTTTAATTAAAAATGTGGTCCTGGGGCACAAATGGACCAATGCAACAGAACAGGAAGTCTAGAAATAGACCCAAAAGGATATAGAAATTTGCTTCATGTCTAAGAAAGGTGGCTCTTCAAATGATAAGAAAAAGGTGGAGTGAAAAAAAAAGATACTAGCACAATCTGGATAGTCATTTGGAAAATTAAATAGGATTTGTATTTCATATTATACACCAGGACAAATTCTGAATGAACTAGAGATCTAAATATAAAAAATTAAAAATGTAAGTTCTAGATGGAAGAGTTCCTTTATAACCTTGGGATGGGAGAGGCTATTACTATTCAAAAACACAAACACCCAACAAATACATAAGCAAAGCAAAAAGACCAATTGAAAAAAAATATTTGCAACGCAAGTCACAAAAAGCGCAAATCCCTAATATATAAAAAGAGCAATCAAGAAAAAAGCTATGGAGAAATAGGCAAAATACATGAATGAATAGTTCAAGAAATGAAAATGATGCTATGCAAAAAAGCATTCACCTGGCAGGCCTGGCTGCTCCCCTTCGAAAGGCTGCCCGACAGCCCGGCGTGGCGTCAGGGAACGTGGGCTCCGGGGATTTCCACCATTGACAAGCAAGAGTGGCTCCCTGTGCCATAACTGTACAAACAGCATGGCCTATGACAGACACCTGCTTGGAGGGCCTGAAAGTCTGGTACATGCCACTTGGAGACTGCCCATGTGACCAGTCTCCAGTAGAAACCCAAGGTGCTGAGTCTCCAGTGGGATTTCCAGGTTGAGAATGCCTAGCAATCCTGCCTCCAGCGAGCTGTCCCCGAGATTCACGGGCCAAAGTACAGAATGGCACATGATGGGGGCTATTCACTCCATGTAACCCCTGTAACAGCTAAAGTTTGAAAATAACCCGAAAGTCCATCAGACAGGGACTTACTCGATCCACTATGGCCACAACTGTGCAATGGAATACTATGCAGGGGAGAAAAAGACCTCCATACCACAAGCAGATGGGCATGCAGTAACGTTCAGGATATATTATTAAGTGGGGAAAAGCCAAGGTACGTCAGAGTGTGTGCCCGCATTCAGAAAGGAAGGCCCGGAAGGGTGGGTCCGGCTCTAACAGAAAGGGCTGCCGGTGGAGGAGGCGGGGCGAGTTGAGGGGGTGGAAATGGGAGAGACTTCTCTCTCGTGGTATATAGTTTCCATTTTGGAACCTTGTAATTATTTCACACATTAGAAATATTTATAAGATTAAAACAAAAAAATTCCCCAAACTGACAATAATGTAGAATGAATGAACCTGAATAGCAAACTGGTGATAAAACCAGTTAACAGAACTATTTTAAGTGACTCTGACACAGCACTGTGACCATGTGTCCTTTGTAGACTACAGCCTGAGGAAAAGAGAACCGCAGAGAAACCTATGATCTCACTCGGCAGTCTTGTTGTTATAATTTTACTGATATTATTTTAAAGCAATGTAAATAAACCAAAGGACAAAGCAGGTAAGAAATTATGTTAATGTGTTAGGAACCAAGGTTTTTCAGTCCAAGGTAAAAGAATCAAGTACAAAAGTAAAGTAAAAATCGTACAATGGTGCATTTGAATCAGAAATATGATACGTAATTAATTTTCTTTTCCAAAGCCAGACGTGCATGTATCTTCTAGCTATCTCTAAATACTAGAAGCAGCAGCTCCTTGCAGGGCCAGGACAGGAATGGAGAAGACGAACTTGCCAAAAGGCGAGGAGGCCGCCTTCCAAGCTGTGGGGCTGTACCAACAACACAGGGATGAGTCATGTCTCTCTGACCTCAGCCCAATTCCAACGCACTGAGAACTCCCGCTCCAGTTTAGTTTAGAACTGGAACAGCCTTCCCCCCAGGCTCCTTCCCTTGGTCCTCTCCCCTTTCATCTCCGACAGGCTCTAGAGCTGGTAGGAGGGGGAAGGCAAAACCTCGTTCCACTCTCTTCGACTTCACCCTTTTGAATTGTGTTAGTTACTGGGTATCATTTAATTGCTTTTACAAAAGGAAACTCATTGTCTAGATAGCTTTCACCCTAACAAGGCTTTAAGAGCTAATGGGCGATGTGGCCACACTGTTTCGTTTCAAGCTTTCTACTTTCCTCACCCCCTCCCCTCCCCTTTCCTCAGGTGCCACCCAGTGAGAAGACCCACCCGCAGCCTTGTGAGTGTAACTGGGAGGCAGGAGCAGAGCCACTGTTCTTCAGTGACAATGACCTGGCAGACCGGTCACTGTGGGGAAATGCTGTGGCCTCCTGTTACAGCCCTGCCAGCTCTTGCTGTGGGTATGTGTGTGCATGTATGTGTGTGTGTGTGCACATGTGTGTATGCACATATATGTGTGTATGTGTGTGTATAGTGCTTTGTCCTTCATACATGGATGATCCAGTGTTGGAATTCTTTGATGCACATAAATGTTTGGTTTTATTTAGCAAGAAAAAAAAAGGACAGAGGAGCCGGGATGATGGGGCTCTCACTGGCCAGAGATGGAACAATGTGAGCATTTAGAAAAAGCAATTTACTGAAATACACGGAATGCATTATTTAAAAAAACAAACAAACCCTAAGAGTTTATAGAAGATCCCTACTGGAGGTAACCAGGGCACTAAACCTCTATCTGAAAATGAGTGATTAGAGACATCGTTTAGAATTTATGCTGCTTGTCCCATGTTAATTGTATTTCAGGGTAATCAAATAGCCCTACCTAAATGAGGTGAAGTTCTACTTTATAGAAGAATTCCAGCTGATATGCGTGCAAAAATGATAGGTTACAAAGTCACCATTTTGCATCCGCGGTGAAAGAACCAGCCGGCTCAGGCCCAGATCAGCCCTGGCAGAATCCCTTCCGTGGGAGGCTGGCCTGGAGCCCCGCCCCACCCGGATGAAGCCCAGCTTCCCAGCCTCCGGGGAACCACAGCCCCACGTGAGGTGCTTCCCGCTGCGGGGCCAAGTGCCGCACAACCACGCCATCGCCGAGTGTTCTTGCCAAAAGCTGAATCTGCACGGAGTCAAGATTGTAGAGGCAACTTTCGGGGCAGAGGCGCAGTTAAGCGACCACGGCAGGAAGCGGAGGTCAACTGCGCGTCTGAAGGAGGACCCAGTGGGTACCTCGACAGTGGCGTAAAAAAGTAGGGGCGGGGGGAGGTCCCTGCTCTGGACGGAGAGACTGAGGAACTAGGACAACCAGATCCAAGGCGTGGACTTGTCTGGCCCCAATTTCAAACAAAATCGCTGCAAAAAGCCATTTTAGAAACGGTAGGTAAAATTTAAAAAATGGATTGATTATTCAACAATCTCAAGGAGTGATCATACATTTTTAGGAGTAACAACAGCATCATGATTATTTTAAAAGGTCCCTATTTTTCTAGAGGTGCCCAATGCGGTCTGTCAGGTTGGAATGACATGGGTTCTGGAATTTGCTTTAAGATCCCCCATCGAATGAGAGACAGAGCAACAAGGCACAGGAGCACCAACAGAGGACCTGAGTGACTAAGCGTGTGGGCGTCCATTATATGTTTTTTTCCAATTTGGTACAGGTTTTGAAAATTCTCACAGTAAGATTTTTTTTTTTTAAAAGTGAAGGAGAACAAAGCATAACAAATCCTTCCAGTCTCAAGAACAAGGGAGAAAAGTTATACTCTACAAACAAGTAGATATATATAAAACTATATTAAGATTTATATAAAATAAGATCACCTTAAATGTATCTTGATTAATTATAAGAATACAGATTAAAAAAAATAAACTCAATCTGATGCCCAGCAGTCTTTATAACTGCGGGTAGATAATAGAATTCTCTAAAAAATATGAACTCCACTCAAGCTATCTGGAAGAGGGCTGAAATAAAATTATACAGTACGACCTCAAAGCCAGAGTGATGGCATTAAGTAGGATATGAGGAAACATGAAAATTGCGATCATCTTCATAGCCTTCCAGCACCGTTTCCCTGAACAGGACTGGACCTACGGGGCTCTTTGGCGGAAGGACATTTCACTACATAGGTGACATCCTGAAAACATCCCCCCCATGAACGGAATCTTCAGATGAAGACGAGCTGAGTTCTGCTGTGGAAGCTGGAAAAACGGGATCGAACAGGGCCAACGACAGGACGGAAAGGGAAGGCCAAAGCGCTGGCAGATTCACACGGTAGGAAGTAAGCGGGGGAGGAAATGGTTGTTTCCTCCCAACAACCTGCCGCAGGGCCTCCGACCCCCGAATCCTCACGCTGGCGCCGCCAGGGAGCAGACCTGTGACCTGGAGCAGGTGGGCCGGCTGTGGGATCCTCGCTGGGCCCTCGTTCTACACCGTGAAAAGGGGGAGCTGTGTCTTTTTGTTTTTGCTGCACCTCACTGTCTTCGTGGTGAACAAAAGAGCATTACTGTATATAGAAGCACCATAAAAATGCTCAGGGACTGCAAACGTGTTACTCTTTTTCTCCTCTCAGCACCACTATTACAATTATTGTCATTGTTGATGTTGGTATTATAGGCCATTTAATATTTGAGGCTTCAGGTCTTTAGCTAAAGCACCCAAAGATTTTGAGGTTATTCAGAAATTGATAATTCCGTTTGTAAACTGGTCAGTCTCTTTGTCTTCCCTTATTCCTGTACTTCAGTTTTGGTTATTTTCATTGCATATTTACTTTCCACACAAAGACCTGAAGGAAGAAAGAATGCTGAATTCAATGCGATTCATTCTGCCACTCTGTGGCTTGCATGAATGGCAGAGGTGGAGACGGTGGTACTCATCTGTGGAGGTCTCTTGTCTACACCACCCAGGGTCGTTATGAAGGGAAATAAGCGTAATGCTGTTATTCTGAACATTTTATGTTGTTGCAGATTTTCTTCTTCCCTTATCTCACACACACGAACAAAACCAAACAAATGAAAAAACCCGTCGGTATGATCAGTGGCCAAAAGAAGAGAGACAGAGAGGTGGGAGTGGGGGAGGCGGTGTCCATGAGAAAGTGGGTTTGAAAACCGGATCCTCCTGTGCACCACGCTGTACCGGCTGCGCGCTCACAGCCGGCGCACCAGGCACAGAATAGCGTCCAGCCTCGGGAAAGTCACGTGGTCTCGGCGGAGACTCTCGGGTGGAAGCAGCGCCGTGGCGTCCTCACTGTGCAGCCCCGCGGTGCACGTGCTCCCAGGAGCCCGCGCTGGCAGGGCGGCTCCACGAGTGGAGCTAGAACGGCGAAGCTGGTGGACCTGGGCATCTTCTGGAAGGGTCTGTCTGTGGTGCTGCAGCTCCCCTCCGCCTGAACAGCAAGGCGGGGCTGGGTGGTCACAGATATGGAGGTGAAGCCACTGGGTGTCACATACACAGGCTTCCGATATCCAATCAGGTCGTTATAATCATCATCATCATCGTCGTCGTCATTATTATTTTTGGCTTGGTAAACCATGTATGGTGTGACCAAAGGAAACGACTGGAAAATAAGGATGACTTCTGGAGACCCCGAGGAGAGTGAAGACTGCCATCATCAGCGGAAATTTAATTCTGTGTATTTGTGTTTTGTTTTTCGTTTTCAGGGAGTTTAAGAAAGTAAACTTCTCAAGGGCAAGATCCGTATTTCTTCTCTGCTCCTGGACTTGGTTAAGTGACACAGAAGATGAATCACTCCGCTTGGCTGGTGACAGAGAAGCCACCGTATTCACAACACATTATCCTGGTGCCTTTGGTCCTGCTCGCAAAGGGGAAACGCAGTGGGGGAGGATGCAGGCGGACGGGAACCCACCGCGGTCCAAGCAGAATGCCTGGGTTCCGGTGGCGATCTCCCGACACACTGGTGGGCGGCCACACATAAGGCCCATGACCCTCTTCCTGGGCCTCGGTGGCTCACCTGTCCAACGAGCTGGACGGTGTGGTCTCTGAGGCCCTTCTGGCTCAAACACTAGCAGAAATCATTGGCCTACTTGCAAGACAATTCCTGTATTTCAGTTCAGGCACTAGGCTCGTCTGAACTGGCTTTTAAAAAGGAAGCTTTGGAGTTTCTTTTACTAACAGGTGGTACCACCCTCTCAAAGATCAGCTGATCCTGCTCTTCATTTGTTACTGTCCTTGCTTCTGGTCTTCCTGGTAATTTGCCACTTCGACAGCCTTCTACGAAAGCCATTATTAGTGTCTTCATGTTGTGCTTCCACGAGGAAAGTAAGAGGGCCACTGGCCTATAAACACACAAATACAGCTGCTGCAAGAAAGAGCAAGGTACCTTTTCAGATCGCTGAGAGTCACCGAATAGGCAGTTTACAAACGAGATGAAAATCTGACAGGTGACCTGTTTCCACCTATTTCCTCATTTGCCAGAAGGTGAAGAGAGTTCTATGCTTTTGAATTAAGAAGGCCAGGGCTCTTTTCTCCTTCCAAGGCTAGCGTCACCCAAAAAGCTTCGTGCTGGTCAGGCCTGTGCTTGCCGAGCCCAGTGGGCCAGACGGGAGGGTCACTCAGCATGAACAGGTGTTCAAGTGGAGCTCCTGGGTCCCGGAGACTTGGGAGACAGAAATACCATCGCTCTGCATGTCCCGGGAAAGTCTCGGACCCGGAACAAAGCCAGTGGATGCCAGCTAACCTACTAGGGTCCTGGCATGGCAGCCTCTCAACAAGTTTTTAAATGAATAGGAGTCCTGTGGCTCTGCCAGGCACTGATGGTGGTGTTCACAACCTTAGTATCTACACGTCTGTACAAAAGAAAAGACTGCATTTTGGTGATGGTTTTATTTCCATGTCCCACAATTCCCTGTCACAGCTGAGACTCACAGTCTGGGCTGTGTTCTGTGTAGATATCAGGCATCAGGTAATAGGGGACCACAGCCTCTACGCATCGGGGTCTGTTACTTTAGGTGAAACGACCTCACTTCACTCCTCCTATACAAGGGTTTGTCCATTAAAAAGTCTGTGAGTATCTTAACCAGCAGGGCAAGTCCGCAAATCAAAAACAAAAACAAAAACAAAACGACTTTTAAGTGGCACATACCCCAAATTTTCACGGAAGAAAGAAGTCAGCAGCTAAGTTGCCACAAGGGGTTTCCTCCAGCAAAGGATACTGCAGGCCCGAGGCCCCGGCCCGGGTGCGGTAACCTCCCAGGCGGCGGCCGCTCTCCGAGCAGTGCCAGGCGAACTGCTTGTCCTGCCCCGTGCTCAGCACCCACTCCAGCTCCAGCACAAACAGGACCGTCGTCACTCTGCTCTGGTGCGCTGCAAACCAAGAGGGAGACAACAGCCGTAAGGCCTCCTGAAGGAGGCTGGTAAAGCGCAGTCCAGGGATGCAGTGCTCCCCTCCCCGGAGCCCGCAGGCACAGGCCAGAAAAGGGGCCCTCATCAGCGGCTGGGGGATGCTTCTCTGCAGGGGCACGTTCCTGTCTTTATGTGACGTGGGTGCCACTCAGCTCGGTGCCTCACTGGAAGGTCTCTCGCGGGACGGAAGGGAGGTGCGGGCCGTGGTCTCATTCAAAGGCCCAGCAGAGGGAGGAGCCGACTCCAAGCCTCTCACACGGTGCCGATGGGACTCAGCCCCCCACAGGCTGCTGACGAGGGCTTCGGGTCCTTTGCCACTGTGACGTGGCCTCTGCTCTGTTCCTGAGCTCACGGTGCGGCAGCTGCTTCCACCGGGAAAGGGAGCAAGGGAGCAGGAGAGGGCGAGCAGGACATAAGCCCACCCCTGTCTTTTGTAGTCTAATCTGAGAAGTGATATTCAGTCCCTGCCACGCTTTAGATCCAGCCCGCGCTCAAGGACAGAGACACGAATACCACGGGGCAAAGGTCACTAGGAGCCTCCTTAGAGGCTGCACACCACCACGTGTCACATTTTTTAAATGGCCCCAACTGTACAACATGATAGCCCAAGATTTGTAATGAAGACAGTTAAAAAAATATGTTAAAGAACAAAAACTCAGGTCATGTAAAGGAAAATATAAAATGCGTAGGCCAGAAAAGACCAGGAAAAAATGGAAAGGGGTTGGATTTTCACAGTTCTGTTAAAATCACGAAAAAGCTGACATGCGTAAGAGAGAGTATACTTAGTTTTCGTAGCTCCAAGTGGCTGAGCAAAGACCAATAGGGGAACATTCTAGCACCTGGCACGTAACATTAATTTTTGCTACTTTATAGGAGTTTATTTGTGTCAAACTGTCGACGTGTGCCGGGGAGTCAGGTCTCAAATGCTCCCTCATCGCACTGCACTTCAGTGGTCTGGTTCCCCGCCCGTGTCCCCCACGTGGCTGTGAACTGCTTGTAGGCAGATACTGCACGTCTGGTTCACTAGCACAGTCCTCAGTTACTGCAACAATGACTGGCACTCCATAAACACAGTTATTCAAAAAATACCCGAGAAGTGACATGTGAAAAAAACAGAGACTAAATCTACAGGGAAATGAATTTTGGTTCAAAATCCACAACTGAAAAATTCCATTCTTAGCATTTTCCCAAGTCAGCATGGGTCACTATGTCTCTGGAGGTTTCCAAGGAGATGCTGGATGGCCACTTGGGACAATGAGATATAGAGATTTGGATGAAATGACCTTGAAGTGTTACAAGGTCCAGTGTTCTGATCCCGAAACATCGTTGGCCTGGACAAAGAAACCCCTGGCAAATGTTACTGATCTGCAGGAAGGAAATGGCCTGCGGCACTGTGTCAGCGGTGAAGCTACAATCCAACCGTAACTCCCTCCCTCAGACGGTCTACGCACGCTGAGCCTTTCACAGCACGTAACCAAAAAGAACTTAGCGGGTGAGAAGCAGCTCTGTCCCGGCACTGACCCCAGTCTTCATGCCTGCCACACAGCTGCGAGCAGGGTGGTGGCGTGGGTGGGAGGCCAGAGGCCAGAGGCCAGAGGCCAAAGGCCAAAGGCTGCAGGCTCTGCAGCCACACCGACCAGGTCAGGCCCTGCACTGGACCAGCTGCAGGACCACGGGCCAGTCAGCTTGCCTCTTCAGGCCTCAGCCTCTTCTGTCTACAACAGGGGTAATCACAACCTCAGCTTCTGGCTCTGTTTTAAAGAGCAAGCCTGCTTTACAGTACGGCCCCTCCTGTGGCAGGGGGCCACCAGGAACCCTTCCCAAGTCCGGCCTCAGGAAGGCACCGCTGTCATGCCTACCTGGATAGCTTTTCACAGGGGTCATCTTGTTATAATCTTCTGATAAAATGAATTCCTACAAAAAAGAAGAAAAATGCTAAGCAAAAGGAAATTCTTTAAGCGAATAAATGTATTTTGGTAAAACCAGGCTGAATAAAGCAAACATCATCATAGAATCACTGATACATTTAACATTAGTATTTTGCCAATCAGCTCAGCATTATTGTCCCTCTTTGAAAGTGGTAATCATAACTGTGATTCAATGCAATTATCCTAATTTTTACCTTATAACTGATGGTAATCTTTATTTGAGTATGCATGCGAAGAAAACTGGATCAAGTTCAGAGTCTTGATACTGATAAATTTCGAAGATAAGCCTGATTCAAATTATTTTTCTTTCTTTTCTTTAATTCTCACCTGGGGACATTTTTTTTCATGGTTTTCAGAGAGAGAGAGGATGGGAAAGAGAAAGAAATACTGATGTGAGAGAGAAACATCGATTGTTTGCCTTCTTCTACACACCCCGACTAGTGGCTACATCAGCACCCTGGGTATGTGCCCTGACTGGGAGTCGAACCCATGACCCTTTGGTCTGTGGGATGACGCTCCAACTGTCCAGGGCAAAGTATTTTTCGTTCAATGGTGCCATAGCTAAAAATTTGCAAGGCCCTGGCCAGTGCCCAAGTAGATGGCAATCCTCTACTTAAGAAAACATACTTTAGCCCTGGCGGGTGTAGCTCAGTGGATTGAGCGCGGGCTTCGAACCAGGCATCGCAGGTTCGATTCCTAGTCAGGGCACACGCCTAGGTTGCAGGCCATGTCCCCCAGCAACCGCACATTGATGTTTCTCTCTCTCTCTCTCTTCCTCCCTTCCCTCTCTAAAAATAAATAAAAATAAAAATATTTAAAAAAAAGAAAACATACTTTAAAGATTTTATTTCTAATATTGGTTACTATTTCCCCTTGTCACAAGCTTCTCAAGGCTGCACCTTACTCATTCCTGTACCCCAGGGCAGCTGGCACAGGAGATAATCAATAAATGTTGAGTAAATGAACATCCGAAAGGCACCTCTCAATCTGATGAGATTAATTTGAATGTCAAATTTACTCAAAATACACTTTTACGTGACACACATGCACTCTGTGGGGATACATGAAAGTGAGCGAGCGAGTTTCACCTGCGTCACTCGCCTCACTTCACTGCGCCACGTGGGCGTGCTGTCCTCTCACATCGGCGAGTGCAGGAGGGCAAGTGCAGAACGACATGGTATTTGAGAACACGTTCCCACAATGTGTATTACAGCATAGTTGCAAATGTTCCACTTTATTACTCGTTACTGTCGTTAATTTCTTGCTGTGCCCGATTACAAGTTAGAACTCCTCCCAGGTGTGTGTGCATAGGAGAAAACATGGTCTGCACTGGGTCCGTGCTGCCTGCAGTGTCAGGCAGTCCCCGGGGGTTCTGGAACGGATCCTTGCAGATAAGGAAGAACTACTGCGTTACAAAAAAATTATTAATGTATCAATTTCCTCTTTAAATTAGGAGTTATTTAGAAAAAACTTATTTACAAACAGTGTTATTTATGGCTACCTTTTTGTTGCTAGTTTCTAGTTTTACTGGCTTATATTTAGAAAACACTTAAATTTTAAAAAATTTAGTGAGATTTTCTTCATGGTCAAGATATTAATGATTTTGGAAATGTTCTGTAGATAAGAGAAAAATGCTTTCTATCCAAAGTTCCAGGTCTATTTATATGTCTATTTAATTAAATTTGACTATAGTTTTCAAATATTCTATATTTTTACTTATTTGTCTCCTTGAATTTCAAATTCAGAGAGACGTGGCTAAAGAAATGGGCTTTAATTTTAGTGTTTATTATTTCTGATTACAAAAGTAATATCTCACCGTACATAAACAAAAGCTATGAAACAATATTAAGATGGAAATTCAATTGTCTATAACTCTGCCAAATAGTGAAAATTCTTGTTAACATTTTGACTGTTTTGCCTGTCAGTCTTTCCCCTGGCATACATTAAACACATCACATCGCAATGGTCGCACCATTGATACTGTTTGGCAGTGCTCCTTGCTCACCTAACGTTATCACATGAACATTCTTGGTCATTACACAGTCTTTGAAAATGTAAGTGTAAGGCTTACATAATATTCCACTGAGTGGCTATGTCAGATTTTATCTAATTAGTCCTTGATCATTGCATTTCTTTTTAAAATATGCTTTATTGATTACGCTATTACAGTTGTCCTGTTTCCCCCCTTTATTCCTCTCCACTCTACACACCCCCTCCCACCCGCATTCCCCTCCTTTAGTTCATGCCCATGGGTCGTACGTATAAGTTCTCTGGCTTCCATATTTCCTATACTATTCTTAACCTGCCCCTATTTTCTCCCTACCATTTATGCTACTTATTCTCTGTACCTTTTCCCCCTCTCTCCCTTTCCCACTGATAACCCTCCATGTGATCTCCATTTCTGTGATTCTGTTCCTGTTCTGTTTGTTTGCTTAGTTTGTTTTTGTTTTTGTTTTTTTGGATTCCACTGTTGGTAGTTGTGAGTTTGTTGTCATTTTATTGTTCATAGTTTTGATCTTCTTTTCTTCAAATAAGTCCCTTTAACATTTCATATAATAAGGGCTTGTTGATGATGAACTCCTTTAACTTGACCTCATCTGGGAAGCACTTTATCTGCCCTTCCATTCTAAATGAAAGCTTTGCTGGACAGAGTAATCTTGGATGTAGGTCCCTGCCTTTCATGACTTTGAAAACTTCTTTCCAGTCCCTTCTTGCCTGCAAAGTTTCTTTTGAGAAATCAGCTGACAGTCTTATGGGAACTCCTTTGTAGGTAACTCTCTCCTTTTCTCTTGCTGCTTTTAGGATTCTCTCTTTGTCTTTAATCTTGGGTAATGTAATTATGATGTGCCTTGGTGTGTTCCTCCTTGGGTCTAACTTCTTTGGGACTCTCTGGGCTTCCTGAACTCCCTGAAAGTCTATTTCCTTTGCCACTTTGGGGGAGATCTCCTTCATTATTTGTTCAAGTAAGTTTTCAATTTCTTGGTCTTCCTCTTCTTCTTCTGGCATCCCTATGATTTGGATGTTGGAACATTTAGAGATGTCCTGGAGGTTCCTAAGCCCCTCTTCATTTTTTTGAATTCTTGTTTCTTCATTCTGTTGTGGTTGAATGTTGCTTTCCTCCTTCTGGTCCAAACTGTTGATTTGAGTTCTGGTTTCCTTCCCATCACTGTTGGTTCCCTGTAGATTTTCCTTTATTTCATTTAGCATAGCCTTCACTTTTTCTTGTATTTTGCGACCATATTCAACCAATTCTATGAGCATCCTAATTACCAGTGTTTTGAAATCTGCGTCTGATAGGTTGGCTGTCTCTTCAAGGCTTAGTTGTATTTTTTCTGGAGCTTTGATCTGCTCTTTCCCTTGGGCCATTTTTTTTTTTCCTGGTGCACCTGTTAGGGGCAGAACCTTAGGTGTTCACCAGGGTGGGGCAACTCATGCAGCTGCGTTGTGATGCTGTATGTGAGGGAGGGTCAGAGAGGGAACAGTGCTGCTTGCTCTGCTCTTTGCTGGCTTTCAGTCACTTTCTCCACTACCCACAAGCAAAGTGGGCCCTTCTGGTGCTGATTCCCAGGTGGGTGGGCTTGTGTATGTTCTAGAGCCTTCTGGGTCTCCCCATTGAACTCTCCTATGAGGCTGGGAGTTTCTCCCACTGCTGCCGCAACCCCCCACAGATGTTTTCAGTCAGAGGTTTGAAGCTTTATTTCCCTGCACTGGAGCCCTGGGTTGTGGGTCTGTCTCACTCCCCATTTGTTCCTCCCGGTTTATCCACACAAGAATGTGGGACTGCTGCTCCACCCCGACT
The DNA here is from genome assembly GCA_004024845.1 of Tonatia bakeri. Classification (NCBI taxonomy): domain Eukaryota; kingdom Metazoa; phylum Chordata; class Mammalia; order Chiroptera; family Phyllostomidae; genus Tonatia; species Tonatia bakeri. The sequence goes on along the minus strand of PVIA01001659.1, from coordinate 239,640 downwards.
GCCCCCTCGACGTGAGTCCTCTCTGCCTGGCTGCCCATCTCCACCTGGCTGCCCATCTCCACCCCTCCGGCCAGTCTGGGTGAGTGTTTCTTCTTTACTCCTTGGTTGTCGAACTTCCATACAGTTCAATTTTCTGGCAGTTCTGGTTGTTCTTTGTTTTTAAATTTTTTGTTGTCCTTCTTTTGGTTGTGTGAGGAGGCACAGTGTGTCTGCCTATGCCTCCATCTTGTCTGGAAGTCTGATCGTTGCATTTCTAACATACCAGTTCTTATTATAATGAGATGTCCCTAATAATCCATGTCTGTTTTATGATTATTTCCTTTGAATAGTTTTCTAGAAATGGAATTATTGATATAAAATGTACAAATACTTCTAAAGCTCTAGTTGCATATTACCAATAATATTCTAAATAGTTTGTGTTCCCTCTATCATTGTACAAAGAGAGTCTATCTTATCCGATTTTAGCCAACATGCATATTCTAAAAATGATACTACTTAGAAAAAAATGGAATTAAAAATTTTTAACACTCTAAAATGTTTATTAGCCTAGAAATGCATATTAAAACTACAACAAGCTATCACCTCAGTCCTGTCAGGATAGCTACCATCAATAAATCAATAAACAACAAGTGCTGGTGAAAATGTGGAGAAAGGGAACCCTCGTGCACTGTTGGTGGGAATGCAGACCGGTGCAGCCACTGTGGAAAACAGTATAGAGATACCTCAAAAAGTAAAAATGGAACTGTCCTGTGACCCAGTGATTCCACCTCTGGGAATATATTCAAAGAACCCAAAACAATAAACCAAAAGAATATATGCACCCTTATAATCATTGTAACATTATTTATAAGAGCCAAGATTTGAATGTTGACCAAGTGCCCATCAGTAGATGAGTGGATAAAACAAGCTGTGGTACATTTACACAATGGAATACTACTTGGCAATAAAAAAGAAAACCTTACCCTTTTTGACAGCATAGGTGGACCTGGAAATTATTATGTTAATAAATTATTAAGTCAGTCTGAGAAAGACAAATACCTTCAACCTCACTTATGTGTGGAATATAATGAACAAAATAAATTAACAAACAAAATAGAAACAGAATAATAGATACATAGCAAAGACTGACAGCTGTCAAAGGGGAGGGGTGTTGAGGGGCTGGGTGAGTAAAAGTGAAAGAATTAAGCAAAAAGAAAAAATATGTATATATGCCACATAGACACAGACAACAGTATGTTGACAACCAGAGGAAAAAAGGGGTGGGGGAGGTGGAAGTAGGCAAAGGGGGGACAAATGGGGACAGAAAGAGACTTGACTTTGGGGGTGAGCACACAATGCAGTCTACAGATGAGTTTTCATTGGGCTGTACACTTGAAACCTGTATGCTTTTATTAACCAATGTCACCCCAATAAAGTCAATAAAGAAAAATTAAAAAATTGATCAGAGCAAAAAATGATCCAATCACTGTAAATATAGAATATGTATTAACACAGAAGCTATGTGCATAATTTCTCTTCTTAATAATGTATAGCCAGAGGATCATTAGAACAATGTTCTTTTTGTAACAAAAATGAAAAATCACATTAAGAATTTTGATGGGAATTGCACTAACCCTTTAAATTCAGAAAGAATCGACATTGAAAGGTCTTCTTTTATGTGTAATTAAGAATTCTTATAATGTTCTTCAACTAAATTTCATATTTCTTTTTAAGATCATTGTCAGATTCTTATGAACTTCTGTGAATGGGATCATTTTTCTATTACTTGGTAAACTCCAAGTGAAAAAAGACAGTTACAGGTGCTACTTTTGGACTAAAACTGAGAACACAGTGGAATCACAGTTCCTGGGAGACAGACTAAGGACCCATTAGAAATCTTGTTTGTAACAGTTATGGGTAGGGTTCCCTGTTACATGGAACATTTAACACAATCCAAAGGCAGAAGAAGGCACTATTCTATTCCTAAATGTAGAAGGAAGAAGGCATGTTTCAGACCGAGTCAGGAAAAGAAGGGGTAAAGGGGGACAAAATGGCAAGACTGGCTAAGCTCTGATGTTAAGAGCTGGCGTTAACAGCCAGCACCCTGGGCTGGCGTGGAGTAAAGAAAAACCGAGCGTGCTACTCAGTAGGCTTCTCTGCGCACCTGTTGCTGCCTCTTCCACTCCTCCGGTCTCTCTGAACTTTTGGGACAACCAGTTCCTGCAGAATGAGTCAACTTGACGGCAGCCTTACTTTACTTGGGCAGCACCACACTGAAGGGTTGCCAGCATGCCCAGCCATTAAAGAACACACGAGGCCCTGCTTGCGTGTGCACGCACCATTCACTTCCTGAGGGGTGTTTCACGGGAACAACCACCGTCTCCTAGGGTCTGCAAAGCTGCGCTGTCAAGGAGATGCCACGGTGCTGGTCTGCCAACAGAGGTCACCTCGACTGAGTCAGGCTGTTACTCAGCCTTTCCTCTTCTGAGCAAGAGGCCAGCAGGCAGCACTGAAATGAAAGGTATGGTCTTGCTTTCTAGTCATCCTTAGACTCTGACACGCCCAAGCTCCCAGGGGTGTCCTGGGTTCTTCTGTGAAAAGCAGGAAGTCGTGGAACAGAAAGCTGGGGTCCACAGGCCTGCGGTGGAGCTCTGGGTGCCCCTTGGGGACTGGGCACAGCAGGAGCACAGGTGGCCGCAGCCCCAACCCTGGGCCAAACATGTATACGGGTCTCTCTCTTCCTTCCTCCTTCCCTTCCCTGTCTGTCCTCTGTCCACCCATCTGCTCCCCGCCCCTTCTCCTTTCAAAGTGATACTCGACCACTGCAAAATATTGTGTAAGAGCTTTTAAACAATCAATAACAATTAAATTAAAGAAGCAGTGAGCCCAGTCCAGCTGTTCTCTCCATGGTTGCCTGACACCGCACTCTGAGTTTCCAGTAAAGCAATGCTGCCACCCAGTTCTAAGCAAGGCTCCCCCTGCCCCGTTCACCTATTTAGGTTCAATGAAACCATTTCTTACTGTGGCTGAGAGTTTGCCAACGATCCCTTCTTTCTTAAAATGTAGCACTACTTTAAGGACTAAAAATAGGAACAAAATAGACTGGGGGATGTTAAGAAGAGAATAGGAAAGGAAGCCAAAGAACTTACACGCATAACCCATGGGCCGGAACTGAGACAAGAGTGCTGGAGGGGAGGGGGGATACCGGATGGAGGGGACAGAGGGGGAAAATTGGGACAACTGTAACAGCATAATCAATAAAAATACCTAAAAATAAAAAAGGGACATGACAAGCAAAACAATTTTGATTATTAACTACTGATTACTTGTCATATTTGTCACGTATCAGAGCATATACATTGACTTAATGCTTGTTAAACCTAGTATTTATGAAGAAAACTAAATTAGAATCTCTCTATAGGTTTTTCTCTCCTCTCAGAAAAAACGCCTCACAAACCAACCGGCAGAGTCATCCAAAAACTAAACAGGAACTCCAACTCCACCCAAATACGATACAGAATGAGGGAAGGAATGCTGTCATCGGCTCTACCGGGCAGCCAGTGTCACCAAGCACACAGCTCTGAGGTGCTCTTACACGCGTGCGCACGCGCACACACACACACAGTGCTGTGCACCCGGGGGTCCCGCATTTCTGTCTGGGAACAAGTGTCTTCTTTCTGCCTCTGCCTCCATAAGATACGCTCATCTAACGCCAGAACCCTTTTGAGGGGTGTGGTGCTGGCAAACTTCTCACTTTACATTTCCACACAAATCCCTTTCTGTATCTGCTTTAGAAATGTTCAGGATGTTTCTAAATATATTGCTTACTTTCTTAATTATTCATTTACATAGGGCTATTGTTTTTAAAATATTTTATTTATCTAAAAGATTTTTTTATTTATAAATATATAAAATCTTTTATTTAAAAAATCTTTTATTTATAAAAGGTTGTCAGTAGGGGAAGGAAGGGAGAGAGGAGAGAAACATCAGTGTGTGGTTGCCTCTCATGCGCCCTCCCAGAGGGCACTCGGCCTGCAACCCAGGCATGTGCTCTGACTGGGAATCGAACCGGCGACCATTTGGTTTGCAGGCCTGAACCCAGTCCACTGAGCTACACCAGCCAGAGCCAATTGTTTTAATTGTGTGGTAAATATAAATAACACTACATTTGCCATCTTACTCATTTTTAAGTATACGGTTCAGTAGTGTTCAGTATGTTGACGTTGCTGTGCAACAGGTCTCTAGAAACGTTTCATCTTGCAAAACAAACTCCGTACCCACTGAACACTAAGTCCTCCCTCCCCCCAGCCCTTGGTAATCACCTTTCCAGTTTTTGTTTTTGTGATTTTAACTACTTCCGATACTTCTTTGAGCGAAACCACACAGTATTTATCCTTTTGTGACTGGCTCATTTCACTTAGCAAAGTGTCCTTGAGGTTCATTGCTGCTGCAGCACGTGACAGGGTTTCCTTCTTTTTCATGGCAGCACTATATTCCGTGATATGTATATCCCACATTTTCTCTGTCCATTCGTCTGACAATGGACTTCAGGTTGCTTTTACCTCTTGGCGATCTGTATAGAGCTGCAGTGAACGGGGTGTGCGCATCTCTCTTCCAGATTCTGCTCTGAATTCTTCTGCGTGTGCACTCACAAATGGGACTGCTGGATCATGTGACACTTCTATTTTTAATTTTTTAAGGAACCGCCATACATAAGAGGGTGATTGATTTTAAGTTCAGTATTAGAAAACTATTACTAAAGTTTTAAAATTGATTTTAGAGAGAGAGAGGAAGGGGGAGAGGGAGGTGGGAGAGAGATAGAGACATTGATTTGTTGTTCCACTTATTTATATCGGGTTGGCAAAAAAATTCATTTTTTCCCCTTAGGATGGCTCTCGTAGTACTTAGTTGTCTTTAACTTCATTCGAAATAATTTTGTTAGATTGTATGTGACAGCTGTCACATCAGCATGCATTTTTAAAAAATTTATCAAAATTGGTGAAATTTTGTGTAGCCTATTCAATATTGAAGATGGAAGAAAATATGCAATAGTTTTTGTATATGCTTTATTATTTCAAGAAGGGTAAAAATGCAACTGAAACTCAAAAAGAAAAGATTCGTGCAGTGTATGGAGAAGGTGCTGTGACTGACCGAACGGGTGAAAAGTACTTTGCGAGGTTTTGTGTGGAGATATCTCACTGGACAACGCTCCACAGTCGGGCGGACCAGTTGAAGTTGATAGCGATCAAATTGAGACATTAGCTGAGAACAATCAACTTTCTGCCACGGGGGTGATAGCTCACATATGCAAAGTACCCAAATCAATAAAGCTGTTGGTAAAAATGAGAATGTGTCTTTTTTTTTAATGGAAAATCTAAACGGACTTTTTGGCCAACCCAATATATTCATTGATTGCTTCTTACATTATACCCTGACAGGGGAGTGAATCCACAACATTGGCATTTCAGGAGATGCTATAATCAACTGAGCTACCCAGCCAGGCCATTACTACCTTTAAAACTGCTTTCTTTTGGGCAAACTCATGAGGAAGAAAGCCCTGTGATGATGAAGGCAGAGGTCAGAGTGATGTAGCTACACGCCAAGGAACCGTAAAGGCTGCCAACGACTACAAACGCCGGGCAGAGGCAGGAGAAGATTCCTCAGAGGACGTGTGGACCTGCCAACGTTGGCTCCAGAGTCCTGGCCTCCGGGGCTGTGAAAGAATAAATTTCTGCTGTTTGGGGAGGCAGGGGGAGGGAGGAATCCTGCTTTCTTTTTACTGGACAGTTTCATAATTAACTGTGTCTCCTCTTTGCCTTGGCTACCACGTAACTCAGAATCAAATTCAAGTCTTAACCCTGCGACCTAATGCTGGTCTTTACAGCTTGTGCACTTGTGTTATTCTCAATTTCACTCAGGCTCTGCTGGCTGTCAGGAACTCAAGCCAGTTTACTGACGGGGTTCACCGTAAAGACACCGAAACTGCACTTGCCACCTCCTGCCTCTCCTGCAGGCTTGGGCCACCACTCGCTTGCAGCCCAGTCGTTTTCTCTGAGTGCGTCCGTTATCCTTTCTCAGCCAGCTGGTCTCCTCTTACAACTCAACTTCTGAGCCCTCGTTAGTGGGGCTTGCATGGGGCCATCACAGCCTCTCTCTAGAAGGTCACCTTCCAGCTTCACTTTCTACTCACTGGCTTGCTCTCTTAATACTTCCAGGTTCAAATTCAGGCAGGAATCTGACCAGCCTGAGCATCTTTTCTCACCAGGACCCTAGCCCGTCTTTCGGCCAGGAACCCACCCTCAGTTCAACTAGTAGGTACTGAAAGAAAGCCGTCAGGGAAAATATGTCTACCTCCATCTCTGCATCAGGGCCTACGGAGGGCTGGCTGAGCACAGGCAGACACGGTGTGCAACACACCTGGTCCACCTTTACCTGACCACAACAGGTACAACGCACACACTGACATTCTTATGCCTCTGGTTCCGGGCACTCTCTGCCCTTGAGTGCGCACGTGCGCTCACACAAATATTTGCCCAGAGCTTGACTTCAATTTTTATTTGCACTTTTTATGTTATTATGTATATTCTTGCAAGCTTCTGTGATAACTCTCTGAAATCAGATGAAACATAATAAATGGATAAACAAAATAAACTGACTTTTATATTTTATAGTGGTTGATCCTACAAAAGAGGACTATCTTATACCATAAAACTGCAGTTTCAAAATTACTGAGAAATTTAGGAAAGAAATTCCCAAAAAATAATGACTCCTGCTTAAATAACTTAAGTGGGAGGAACTATCTTTATTTCCTAACCCTTTTATAGACGTGAAAAGGTTCAGGCCTGGAATTGGCACCTCTTGTCTTTCCATTGAAAGCAGCAGTTCTCAAACTTTGGGGCCTCTGGTTCCCTTTACTCTTAAAAAATTATTGAGAACCCACAGGTTGAAGTTATTGATATTTATCATATTGGAAACGGAAACTAAGAAGATTTACACATATTGATTCATTAAAATAATAATAAATTTATTACATTAATGTAAGACAGCTGGTTCTTCATATCTGCTTCTGTGTTCAATCTGTGCGCTGTTAAAAAGTGAGCGAAGGACAAGTACCATCTTAGCATTACGGAAACAGCTTTGAACTCACAGACCGGTGCGAGAGGACTGGTCTGTGACTGATCGCACTTTGGGTTTGATTAACCTTCACTTCAGACTCTGTCAATCAGCCTGCAGACTTCAAAGAATCATCCAGAGAGCTGCTTATAAATTATAAATAAAGGCTTTGATGGCCACCGAACAATGGAACACGCTCTCCACCCTCCAGGAACTCGGTGGGCTAGGTGCCTTTTCCCCTCCTGTCCAATGGGCTCTGATCTCTGCTGACCACAGGTGATCGAGGAAGCAGGGAAAGAAACGCGTCGGCTGCCAAGTCCTAGTCCCATTTCTAAGAAGACGGGCCTGCCACGATTCGTGGGAGCCTCTAAGGAAAGAGCAATGGTCATGGAGGCTCGTGTACCAGACCAGCTGTCAGCCTCTCCGGGTTCAAAACATCACACGCAGAGAAACAAATTCAGGCTTACAAATTCTTTTGATAAATTCTCGTGCAAACTCAGGTTTATACATAAGACACACAGAAGCAACTTCAAGGTCTTCCTGCCCGTGCACTGCAGGTCTGGCTGTTCCCTGTCCACTTTGGCTGGGTGCCTTCCTCAAGGTCCCCCTGTCATCACCTCCCTTTAATGGTGACATGCTTCTGTGCTTTCTCACCTGGGGCCTCCAGCACTGAGCACGAGTAAGCAGATGCTATTGGTTCTTCAATAATGCTTCTCCCAAGAGGACGGAAGGGAGAGAAGCTACACAGGCTTGAAATCGACCACTTCCAAGGCTGCCTCTGGCCAGTTTCAGAATCTTAAGGACAAATGCTCTTGGAAGTTATTCGAAAAATGGAGAGTATCCTGCTCAAGGCCACAATCGGAAGCCAAGACAAAGATGTGTCACACAAAAAAGCCACTAACCTAAAAATTATGCCCTCATTACCCTTCAAGGAGAGTGAAAGAGACTGCATATTTTAAATAACTTCTAGACATAATAAAAATCCTGCTGTAATATTAAACAGCAAGTTACATGAGAGCTCAGTGTACATAAACTTTTATTGCTAATACTGAAAAAAAAAAAAAGACTCAAGCCTTTTGACAAAATCATGCTGAACAAAAAAGCTGCTTGCTGAAACTGGAAATTACTCAGAGCTGATGTCATGCAGTGGAGCCCGATAGTTAGGGCTGGCGGCCACAGCTCCAGCTCAGGAAGGCAGCTGGTGAAAGAAGTGTGGACCTTCGGTTGTTCTGTGGTGGATTTCCTGGAATTTCAGAGTTTATAAGGGGTCTTAGAGGTCACCTAGCACAGTGACTCATTCCGTTTTATCTACTGATCTGTTGCCTTGCACAAACCTCAAAGAAATCTCTTCAAAGGGATATATTTTTTAAAATGTTTTATTCTTCAAAAGGACATTGAAACCCGGGGGGAAATATCTCACCGAATTTCTATGAGCAAAGGAAAATATTACAGTGCAAATCCTGAAACCCCTCTGCTCTTCAGGTGACAAGACATGAAAATAAACACAGGAGATGAACACGGAGAACCACCAAGGGCTCCCTGGCTGTGGCACCCAAGGCTGGGTGGCTGGGTGGCTGGGTAACGGACTGGAAGGCTGAAAGCAGGCCCGGTTGGTACGCCACGGGCACCGGCCAATCAGAACAGATGCTGGTGTGGACAGCGGCAACGGCCAGAGAGCGGACTGGCTGGAAGTGGGCTTGGCGGGGGAGGTGTCTTTGCCGGCTGCCCTTTCTCTCCAGTGGCTCTCCCACACACTGAGTCATCAGACCCTTACCACCCTTCTCAAACCCACACCCCTTCCAGTGCACTTCCAACCACACTACAGTTGTGTTTGGCAGTGGCCTGCACACCACCACTGCCTGGCTTTATACTAGTCTCTCCCTGGCTGGGAAACTGGTCCCTCTCCCCAGCCTCCATCACTTCTCATACCTGTCGTTCCACGTGACGGCCCCCAGCAGAACGAACCTTGCCTTCGCTGAAATTCAGGAGATCGTCTTTCACGCTCTAGAGCACAGTCTGCATTAAACTAGAGCTGGCTATGACCAGGTTGTGTCATCTTTCCTTAGAGATTTTAAATGGAAACGAACGGAGCTGTTTTCTTAACACATGCATCTCCCCCACGTCCAGCATCGTCCCCAATATGCCACAATGAGAGGTAATCAATAAATACTTATACAGGAATGACCATTCCTTGTTGTTGTTTATCATGTCAAGATTTTAACTGTTCCAATATTACAAATCCTCCTGCCTCAGGGCCTTTGCAATGTCTCTCCCTCTGTCTTACACGCTCCTTCCCCAGGTGTGAGCAATGACTCACTACTCCAGCCTTCGATTCCTCTGCTTCCGTGAGGCCTTCCCAGGGAGGCCTACCATTTGTCCAGCCTTTTCAAACTCTGCAATCCGTCTCCTCTGCCCCACCCTCGCATTCCCACCCTGCTGACTCGGCTTCATTTTCCCCCTTAGCATCTATTACCTTAGCTAATATGCATGTGTTGTGCACACACGTTTAAGTTTTTATATTTCTGGTTTACTAAACACTGACTGGCACACACACAGTAGCTGCTTGACATTTTAGTATGGTTGCAGTAAATAACTGTGACATTAGGTTCACGTTTTCCATAGAGAAGACATCAAAAAAGGGTTAAATGATTTGTTCATCAATAGTAGGCTTGGAAATAGGAACTAGGTTCCTCATTTGGGGGGGTTCAAGGCTAATCATAATAGGTCTGAATGAAAACATGTACAATTATCAGACATTCAAATAATAAAAGAAAAAAGGAAGACAGCCTGGCTGCTAAGCTATTGCTTTTTGTCATCAACGCCAAAAAATAGGACAGCACTTGGTTTTGACTCAAATCTCAGGACAAATCAATGTTTCACCTCCTAGGTCAATAGCAAAATACAATAATGTGGTGCTTTAAAAAATCAGTTATAATTAATATAAAACATAATATTAGTTTCAGAGATACAAAACAATAATTTGGTATTTGTATATATTGTGATGTGTTGCTTTATAAAGTTAACTGTTTCTACACACGGTCTTTGTGTTGAAATGTTAAGTTACATTTTTCTGGATTTTTAAAAAATAGATTTCATTGATTATGCCATTACAGTTGTCCCATTTCCCCCCTTTATTCCCTTCTGCCCTGCACAACTCCTCCCACCCACATCCCCCCCCCCCTTTAGTTCACGTCTGTGGGTCATACATGTAAGTTCTTTGGCTTCTACATTTCCTATACTATTCTTAACCTCCCTCTGTCTATTTTCTTCCTACCATCTATGCTACTTATTCCCTGTACCTTTTCCCCCTCTCTTCCCCTCCCACTCCCCTGCGGATGACCCTCCATGTGATCTCCATTTCTGTGATTCTGTTCCTGTTCTAGTTGTTTGCTTAGTTTGTTTTTGTTTTAGGTTCAGTTGTTAATAACTGTGAGTTTGTTGTCATTTTACTGTTCATAGTTTTGATCTTCTTTTTCTTAGATAAGTCCTTTTAACATTTCATATAATTGTTGGGAACCGCCCTGCCTGGTTTCAGAAGCTGTAAGGCTAAGGCTGAGGGAGCGACCTTTGGACCATAAGCCACTAAGGAGACAAAGCTTATCTCCCTGGCAGGGGCGCTGCTTCTGCTCCTTTTACTTCATCCATAACTGGCCCCCAATGCTTGGTCGGTTAGTTAATGATGGGTAAGATTTCCCAAGGGGGGAACAACCTAAGACAGGCAAGATCATGTGGGAGGCCCCCAAGGAAGGACCTGGGGGGCTACAGCAAAAGGGGGTGATGGACCCTGCCCCTTGGCTTTGACAAAGCCCGAGTCCTCACTCTGTCTGTGAGAAGTCTCCTAATCTCTTAGCTGCCTGACTTAAGCCTGAAACAATGACAGAGGGTGGTGCAGCCCTGTGCTGGAAAGGGCGGGCTCCCCGGGTGATCAGGCCTGAAAAAGAATATATAAACTCCTGTGAAACCTGCATTGCTAAGAATGCTCTCAATTAAATGATAAGGATCCAAGCAGGAAATGAGTTTCCTAAAGTTTTGTAGCCATTCAGCTAACAGACCCTGACTCAGAATAGGCCCTCAGAGTTCTTTGTATGTTATCTATTGTTTGATCCTTACTGCCTAACAATGATAATAAGCTTTACCTGTATTCCTGTGCAAAATGAACCTAATAAAAACCCATTGAGGAAAAGGCACTTGGTCCTTCTCCTTTGAGAGATCAGCCACCTTTCCTCCCCAAGCAGATAATGTCTTGGTACACTTATTCTCACCCATGGCGGCTGGGCGGGCCCACATATAATAAGGGCCTGGTGATGATGAACTCCTTTAACTTGACCTTATCTGGGAAGCACTTTATCTGCCCTTCCATTCTAAATGATCACTTTGCTGGATACAGAATTCTTGGATATAGGTCCTTGCCTTTCATGACTTTGAATATTCCTTCCAGCCCCTTCTTGCCTGCAGTTTCTTTTGAGAAATCAGCTGACAGTCTTATGGGCACTCCTTTGTAGGTAACTCTCTTCATTTCTCTTGCTGCGTTTAAGATTCTCTCTTTACCTTTAACCTTGGCTAATATAATTATGATGTGCCTTGGTATGTTCCTCCTTGGGTCCAACTTCTTTGGGACTTTCTGAGCTTCCTGGACTTCCTGAATTCTATATCCTTTGCCAGATTGGGGAAGTTCTCCTTCATTATTTGTTCAAATAAGTTTTCAATTTCTTGGTCTTCCCCTTCTCCTGGCACCCCTATGATTCGGATGTTGGAGCATTTAAAATTGTCCTGGAGGTTCCTAAGCCTCTCATTTTTTTGAATTCTTGTTTCTTCATTGTTTTCTGGTTGAATGTTTCTTTCTTACTTCTGGTCCAAACCGTCGAGTTGAGTCCTGGTTTCCTTCCCATCACTGTTGGTTCCCTGCACATTTTCCTTTATTTCACTTAGTATAGCCTTCATTTTTTTTCTCTGATTTGTGACCATATTCACCCATGTCTGTGAGCATCCTGATTACCCGTGTTTTGAACTGTGCATCTGATAGATTGGCTATCTCTTCATCACTTAGTTGTACTATTTCTGGAGTTTTGATCTGTTCTTTCATTTGGGCCATAGTTTTTGTCTTGGCACACCTGTTAGGGGTGGAGCCGTAGGTACTCACCAGGGTGGGGCAACCCACGTGACTACATTGTGACGCTGTATGTGGGAGAGGGGTCTGAGAGGGAACAGTGCTGCTTGCTCCGATCTCTGCTGGCTTTCAGTCACTTCTCCCACTACCCACAAACAAAGTGGGCCCTTCTGGTGCTGATATTCCCAGGTGAATGGGTTTGTGTATGTTCTAGGACCCTGTGGGTCTTTCCAACAGACTCTTCTGTGAGGCTGGGTTCCTCCCACTGCCACAACCCTCACAGGTGTTTTCATTCTGAGGTTTGAGGCTTTATTTCCCTGCTGGGTTGCCCTGGGTTGTGGGTCTGTCTCGCTTCCCAGTTGTTCCTCCTGGTTTATCTGAACAAGAATGTGGGATCCCCGGTCCTCCAACCCCTGCCTCACTGCAAGTGCTTTCTGCCCCTCCTTTGGGTCTGGGTGAGTGTGTCTTCTTTAACTCCTTGGTTGTCAGACTTCCATACAGTTCGATTTTCTGTCAGTTCTGGTTGTTTTTTGTTTTTAAATTTGTTGTCCTTCTTTTGGTTGTGCAAGGAGGCACAGTGTGTCTACCTATACCTCCATCTTGGCTGGAACTTTTTCTGGATTTAAAGTGACAAATTTTTCACCTGAACATTATTCAGACCAATAAACAAGCAGATAGGCAAGTAATGAACTAAAATAGAAAAAAAAAACATATAAATCCCAGTTTTACTAACCAAAAATGGTGCTCACGAGAAACAAACTGGTTTAAAAATTATGAGTATTTAAAAATTACCTTTAAATTTGAGACGACACATAATTATGTAAAAATACTCTAAATTTCAGACAAAATTATTAACCTTATCATGAAGTAAATTAGAGTTCATCTTTTCTTGAAATGAACAGAATTTCTGCTATGAAAATAACTATTATTATTGAGATCTTTGTAATATAACCTTATGTAATCCTCATCACAGCCCTATGAGACACGTATTATTCTCCCCAACCCACAGTGAGCAAATTGAGGCTGATAATGGAGTGAACGAGCTTGTCTGTCACATCCAGCTAAATGATGACAGAGCTGGGATCCAGAGGCAGGTCTCTCTGGAAGCAGTTCATACCTCAGCCACCAGGATGTCTGCCCCTGATGTATCAAGGCAACGTGTATTTAACACTATTTCTCCCATAAACTCTGAGTGAACCCTACCTGACAAAGGGATGGAAGACAAGAATAAGACAATCGCTTCTTCCCTGTGACAGCTAGTGGGGAAAAAAGGGCTTCTGTAAGGATGACTGGAATATAACAATGAAAGTAAAACGAGCCCTGGCTGGTGTGGCTCAGTGGATTGAGTGCCAGACTGCAAGCCCAAGGTTGCTGGTTCAATTCCCAGTCAGGACACATGCCTGGGTTGCGAGTCAAGTCCCTAGTTGGGGGCATGTGAGAGGCGGCCAGTCAATGTTTCTCTCCCTCTTTTTCTTCATCCCTTCCCCTCTCTCTAAAAATAAATAAATAAAATCTTTAAAAAAACCCAAGAAAGTAAAAGGGATCTTCTGGATAACACAGATGCAACCAGCTTGGTATTCATTCATTTGAAAACTATTACTGAGATTCCAGTTTGCGCGAGGCTCCACCTGGGCAGCATTCCCTGTCTTCAGGTTCCCTAGGCCAACGGAGATCACGGCAACAAGGAAATGAGCCTTGGGCTCTCTGAGCAGCACCGTGGTGGCTGGGGAGAGCAGGTGCCTTACGAAAGGCACTGAAAAGGGAGCCCAGAAGAAAGTGGCTGACCCATTTTCTATGGAGGGTTGATACGATGTGAGAGCACCGGCTATGTTCAATACAGGAAGCACAGAAAAGCACCAGTCACGAGAACTCAGAATCGCATCTGAGGGTCTCAGGGTCATGCTTTTGAAGGGAGCCTCGCTGATCCGCAGAATGAGGAAGTTAACTTTTAGAAAATTCAAGTGAACTACTGAGGATGTTCTGGGCAAAAACTATCTGACTCATTTTCCTGGAATGGATCTTACTTGTGACAAAATGTGCTCCATGGCTGAAAAATGGAGACCACGACTGAAGCTCATGTTGATGTCAAGACTCCCAACTGTCATTTGCTCTGTCTGTTGTGTTGGTTTTACTAAGAAACACAACCATCAGATTCGGAAGACCTGTGTGCTCACCAAATCCAGAAGATGATGTGAATCGTGACCCGAGAGGTGCAGACAAATGACTTGGAAGACGCGAGCAATAAATTCATCCAGATCACGTTGGAAAAGACAAAGAAAAGGGCCTGCCGATCTGTTTATCTGCCCCGTGGTGTCTGTTAGAAAAGTCAAAATGCCGAAGAAGCCCTGGTTTGAGCTGGGAGAACTCACGGAGCTTCACAGGGAGGGCAGCAGTTCTGGACAAACTGCTGGGGGTGAGACCTGTACTGGAGCTGAGCAAGCTGAGGGGTATGAGCCCACAGTCCTTTAAAAGAATCTGTTTAAAATTCAGGATTTTTAAAAAAATTTTATTTTAATTGTTGTTGCCGTACAATTTTCTGTCTTTTACTCCCATCCCAGCCCACCCAGCCAGCCCTCCCCTAAAATTCAGATGATGACAAATAAAAATCCTATGTGTGAGGAAAAAAAAAGAACAAGGAAATTAGCATTTACTAAACTTCTCCTATTTACTAGCCACTTTCAGGAACTCTATGCATTAATTTAATATACAATCACATAAATAAACCACATAAGTAAACTAGTAAGTACATGTAAATACTACAGCAGAAATTTCAGTTAAGCGCTCTGCGAACCCTTAAGAAGAGCCTCTTAGCCCTGGAGTAGGGCAGGCTTCTCAGAAGAATGGCTCTGGGCTTTCAGACAAATGTTAAGGGTATGAGGGGAGTTCCTCAGAGCAGGAGGTTGGAGACAGGGAACATCACTTTCTGGCAAGGGGCCCCCGTGCATGTGGGTATGGATTGGTGAACCGAACAAGTGTGATATCTGGGCACGTGAGTTTGCAAGAGATGGGACTGACAAAGTGGGCAGGAAGAAGAAATCAGAATCGCATCCTTCCGGAAGTTGTTGAGAGTCTACATACCAAGCGGGGGCGTGATCACACTAGAATTTTGGGCATGTGATGGTAGAGTAGCTGCAGGAAACTAGAGACCAGGGACCGGAGGATGAGTCTGGAGTGTATTGCACCGGTCCAAGCAAAAGCTGTGAGGGACGGAGAGTTTTAAAGTGCCAGTGGGAATTGGCCCAAAGCGCTGGGAGGTAGTGCTGAGGTAGATGGGTAGGCCAGGGCGCTGCGTGCGGGGGGTCTGTGGGGAAAACGTGCATCTCCTGTAACTCCTGCTTCTGGTTGTGGGTCCTCAGTGGTGCCCTCGACTGAAGGAAGGAGAAAGGGCCTGTGCTGGGGGAGAGAGGATCATCTCCACTTAGCACAGGCTAAGTCACATGTCTCGGAGACTCCCAGGTAGGAATGCCCAGTGAGCAGTGGGGAGTCTGAGCTCCGCCTCTGGAGGACAGGATGGGCCGCCCTGAGGACCGTGTGTGGGGGATGATGAAGCTGCAGGAGCATATCCCCAAGACGGCGTGTGTGGCGCAAGGCGGGCGTGGGGAACCTGGCGTTGAAGGCTCTGCCAGAAAAGGAGGAGCCAGCGGGGGAATGTGGACAGGACTCAGGGCTTACTCAATTGAAAACGCTGCACCAATTACCCAACCGTGACACCATGCAACCCACTGGAAGGCACCTTGCCAGCTCCTTTCTCTCCTACTCATGACAGACAAGTTCTGGGCGAAGAGCCTACCCCCTTTCCACTACAGGACTCCAATGGACCCAGTGGCCACTGCCGAGGGTCGAGCTGTGCTGTTCTCTACCCCAGGACAGCCAGCAGTCGTTCGACCACCGTGTAATCTGCTCCAGTGAGCTGACCGATAGTTTTCTTCCTGTACTGAAAGAGTGTTTATGAAACTGGAGCATTCACTGGTAACTGAGAGTGGTTATGCTTGGGCTGTGGGGCAGGAGATGGGTGGACAGGATTAGGGGTACTTACTTTCAGGGGGTAGTGCTGAAGGACCTGTACATACACAGGGAGGGGCGCCCATTCTGGAAACCAAGCCTCCTCTGGGTAACCGCCACCCTGAGTCACTGTAGCACCCAAGTGCAGTACAATGAGGAGACACAAGCCCAGTGGCGAGGCCTGGCACCGCGCCCCTGTGACCTGGGCAGGCCGAATGTCTCTCCCTGCTCAAACGTAAGCTCCTCGGCTGCAAGGCTAGCGAAAAGCCTGTTTTCAAGACTGTCTCAGATCCAAGCATGCCAGATGATGGTGATTCAGCGACGGAGGGACCATAAAAGAATAACTGCTTTCTTCCCACATTTTGGCTCTAGTGAGTTCTCAGGTTTTATAGTGAGATATAAATGTCAGATGGCCCTTTATGGGGTATGTTTCACAGCTCTGCGGTCCTCGAGGTACTCTGGGAGGAATGCCTTCAGAGGTGACAGGGAAACACCACACCGGTCCCTCTGGGCTCTGACCTTGAGATTTGAATGACAGTGCTGTGAGAACCACAGCCCTGACACCAAGTTTGAATAGAGCATTAACTCAAAATAAAAATGAGAAAGGTATTTGTATATACAGAGAATATTATTTTCACATGTCTACATGAAAATAATTAATGAAGAATTTGGGACAGATTCCTGGTGTTAAAAAAAAATTTGGAGGACCACAGGTAGCTCACCGGACACTGGCCTGGACAAACCAGACCCCAGACTGGAGAGTAAGGGACACAGCCCTTACTGGCTGGTAAGTAACCTGCCCCCTCCCACACTCTCCGCCCCCTGGAGTAAAGCTGTGTCCTGGGAGAAATTTGCTATCTCTTCTTAGTCCGCCATTCGGCACATCTTCAGTAATCTGCACGCTTCTCTGAGCCCAACCTTCTCCTAAGGGTGATGAAAGTGAAAATGGTAACAACTTAGATAAGAAATGTTTCCACAGAAAAAAACTGTATTTGACAGTCTGTGTTTCACAAAAACTGGTAGATTACTGTGACGTGGCAGCAAAGACTGAATGGAGATGGGACTAGACATAGGTGGAGTCATCCTAAGGAGTACGCTACCATGCACATGCTTCCTCTCCTTGGAACAGGCCCACGAAACCCACGTGACACAGACTGTAACCAAGGCTTCTGGTTACCAGCAATGGCAGACGCTGCTGCTAATGAAACAGCGCTGACGGGAGCTGATGTTTATGGGGCACTTGGTCTATACAGGCCCTGTGCTAACAGCTTGACCTACACTATGTTGGGTAATCCTCACAGCAACTCCATAAAACAGATAGAGTTATTACCCGCATTGTACAGATGAGGAGACAGAGGCACAGAGAGGAAAGCAGCTTGCCCAGGGTGACACACTCGTGGAGCGAGGGCTGTGGTTGGACGCAGGCGGTCTGATTCCACAGCCTGTGCTCTTGACCCCTCTCCACTGTCAGTGTGAAGGCAGCCCATCCTGATGAACTCACTCAGTAACTCACTCGATCAGCACTCACAGAGCGGTTACCACTCGTGGGCACTGCGCTGGGTGTCGGGGGTGTAGCAGAGTCAAGCAGAATAGCCACTGCCTGGTGGAGCTTATGCTGAATATATGCATAAATCAAATAATCACCCAAATAGTATAAAATGGCAACTATGACAAATGCCACAGAAGCAGAGCACTCGATACTACGAACGAACACTTGGAACCCAGGGACGTGCTGGAAGATCAGGAAGACTTCCCGAAGGAAGTAACAATTACACTGACAGCAGAAGGATGGAGGTTGAGCAGGAGAAGAAAGCAGGGAGGCACATCCCAAGAGAGGCTCTGTGAAAGGAGGGGACGTGGGAGCATGAGGGACTGAAAGGGGGCCACTAAGGTCGAACCTCCACGAGGAAGGGCTCTGCACAAAAGGAGGCGGCAGAGGGCAGGGCCGGACGTGGCAGGGTCACCCAGGCCATGGGAAGAATCCCAGCCTGTGTCCCTGAGATTGAGGGAAGGACAATGGAAAGGGGAATTAACAAGATCAAATGTCTTAAAAAAATCCTTCTAGCTCCAATATGGAACACAGACGGGAGGAGGCAGAATGGATGTGGGATGACCAGTGAGAGGGTCAGCTGAAGGTCCAAGGAGAAGAAGATGGGGAAGGGAAACGGTGGGGGGTGGTGATGCTGAAGATGCTGGTGATGCTGAAGAAAGAGGGCGGGTGGAGGTACAAATCTACCAAGTGACCGACTGGGCGGAGTTGAGCAAAGAGGACGGAAGCTGACTCCCATAACCCGGGCTCTGGCTACAGGGCGAACAGTGGCGACCGCCACTAAAAGCGGGGGCACTCAGAAAGAGCAGGTGTGCAGGGAAGAGCAAGGAATCAGGTTTTGGCCCTGGTGAATTTGCGGTTTCTTTGAGATATGCAATAGGAAATATTATGAAGCGAGTGGGGACCTCAGAGAAAAGAATGCAACAGAGGTAAGAAGTTGAGCTATTGTCACAGTTGGCAGCCATGATGTGGGTGAGGCTGTCTGGCAGGAAACGGCGAGGGCCTGGGCGCAGAGGAACTCCATCCCTGAGCCAAGGCTGCTTAGCCAACCTTCTAGGAGGCGAACAGAGACAGCCAGCCAGAGAGGAGGAGGAAAACCAGGGGAGGGTTGTGCTGTCGGATGTACATAAAGAGACCATTTCAGGAAGAACTGGCGGCGCTAAAGGCTGCAGGGAGGGCACACCTGATGAGGACAGAGGAACCCCAGGCAGGTGTTCACTCTTTTGAGACGTTTGATTATAAAGAGAGAATGAGACAGAACATTAGGTGGACAGGAAAGACAGTTGGGATGTCTGTTTAAAAGCCAATGGGAAGGATCCTGGTTGGGGGGCATGATTATAAGGTATATGACAAAGGGAAGGTAACTCGAAACATAATACACTCATCAACTCCTAGCCTTGGCCTTTCTGGATGTGCTATTTGATATGGCTATGGTAAGATTTCCACCTTCCAACACAGTAGTACAATGTCCCTAGAAAGCCATCCTTTGTGGCAGGTAACTCCTGCAGGCAGTGGATAAATGATCTCTATCCACTGTGCGCTCTATGGGATCCCCTCAGCACCCAATTTAAAATACAGGGCAACCTGGGTCCCGCTACGGGTATCCATGCTGCAGAATCGACCTAAAAGTGGGATCAAGAGGAGCTTCAGGAATTTATCATTGCGTGGAGATGCCACAAAATAACCTCGGGCCACAGAATGCTCTTGGCATCTGCATTCACCACTACCTGAGCAAGTTTTCAGATGCCAAGCAGGCACTGAACCCCAGACGGCAGGGCTCCACGCACAGCGACGTAACTGGAGGGACAGCTTGTCCTTGAGAGGGCCTAAGAAGGTCTACGGTCCCCGCGAACACTGAAGGCACACTAACTCTCACAGCGACAGTTTTCTATGACAAAACCACCTTCAATGAGTTATACTAAATGAATAAGTAGGAAGCATCTAGCAGGTTAGCACCCTTGCTACTAAGCAGAAAAAGCCGTATATATGTAAATTTATATATTTATATTTAAGTTCACTGTAATCTATTAGCCCAAGCTCAGAAGAGAATAACTATGTAGCAGTCTATAAAAAGAACTCACATGAGAAAGTCCAGTGCCATAAAATGATGAAATGACGGTGGTCTTTTGTGGTAGAAACCATGGCATGATGAATCATAAGTTAGTATAAAGAATAGCGAGGTCATGTAAGAGTTTAAAAGAAGGAGGCCCTATGGAGTTCAGGTCCACATTTCTCTGAACACACGACCTCCTGAAACTTTCTTCAAATCCACCTCTGCTGACCTCATGCTTAGGACATTATATTCATGGAAGGTGTCACACTAGAAGTCCTAGAAAGCAGGGAAATTCCATAAGCCACATTAGTTCTTCCCGTAAGAACCACACTTAGAATGCACCATGAAGATTGACAAGTCAGCCGTAGCACTGCTATCTCTGAGCTAATCAAGGTTTTCAAAATACTTTCTCTCCAGCAGGAGTGGCCCGACTGTACCCAAGTGCCTTATTCATAGGTTACTTGTGTCAATCAATGGTCACAGGTACCAGCTCAAAGCCAACAGGAATCCCCAGTTTGGGGTGCAGTGAAGAAGGAAACTTTATTCAGTGCAAACAGCTCAATGGTGATACAGCACAGCTGTGAAAACGGCATGGCCATGTCGCAGTCCTGGTGTGCTCCACTCAGCTCTGTGCGGGTCTGCCTCTCTACCAGCAAGAATGCAGTCTGCAGTCTCCCCTGGGAAGGGAACATGCACTTCCTGAGACAGAGGGGAGCTGGCTTATATGGACAGAAGTCCCTGCCCCTGGTCCCTGATTGATCTGTCCTCATGCAAATGAAGACTACAAATCCTTGCAGTGTGACTGGTCCAAAAGGCACTGTCCTGACTGCTCAGAACAGAGCTACTCATTGGTTGGAGCTGTGCAGTTCTGACTGGATGGGAAAAGCCTTAGTCCTGCTGGTTGAAACAGGACTCCAGGGACTCCTCTATGTGGGCTGGTCAGATGGCAGAGACGCAGGGCAGGCAGGCAGTTCAATGCAGGCTTCTCCCTGAAGTGCAGTTTGCATGAGAAGCCCCTGTATAGAAATGGTTGCTAGGCTCTGTTTTTCGTTTGTTTGTTTTTAATTGTTTTGTGTGTGGGGGGGGGTTGTTTGTTTGTTTTAATTTTAGCCCAGTTAGCCACTAGGAGCCCTTCCTATAGGCATCTTTCTCAGGGTTCACACTTGTCATCTCTGTAGAATGTGATCTCACCACTTGGGTTCACTCCCTGTAGGCTAACTGCAAACCACAATAACAAACAACTCATCCAGAACGCCTCATTATGTTAAATGCTCAAAATTTTTTAAATATTCTTTTCGCAATGGCTCGATGCATGGAGTAACACAAGCTTCTAACCACTAGTGACCAACCTGGGGCAATTCCTGGCAACTGGACTATCCTAGTTGTACGAAGTAATCAGCCTGGTATAATAAGAAAACCTATCCAAGGGTCAGGCAAATTCTAGCTGCCACCACTATCTTGATATGTGACCTGCCCAATGTATCACTTAATCACAGGGAGGATGGTATTAGGTTAACATTAAGGCTCCTTTGAATTCTAATATTTTCTTACCTCCCCCCCAAGGGGATTTTGAATCATCTTCTAATATTTTTGGAAACCTCTTCCTGAGGGCATCATATTACACATCCACAAAATTGATTCCTAATCAATAGTTAGAACACTGCTAGGGAAATACCATAGATATATCACCAGATGTACTAAGTTGAATAGTGTCCTCCCAAAATTCACATCCACCTGGAACCTCAGAATGTGACCTTGTTTGAACTAAGGTCTTAACAGATATAATTAGTTAAAATGAGATCACAACTGGATTAGGGTGAGCCCCTAATCCAATGATTCGTATCTTAATAAGAAAGTCACGTGAAGACACAGAGACACAGAGGACGGGGAAGGAAAGATGGAGGCAGGGACTGGAGTAACCTACCTACAAGGCAAGAAATGCCAAGAATTTCCAGCAACCACCAGAATCTAGGAAAAGGCAAAGAGGGATTCTCTCCTAGAGCCTCTAGAAGGAGCACAGCCTTCTTGATACTTTGATTTCAGACCTATAGCCCCCCAATGTGTGAGAGAACAAATTCTGTTGTTTTTTTTAAGCTGCCAGTTTATAGTCCTTTGTCACAGTGGCCCTAGCGAAGTAACACACCAAGTACTGACATGCTGCAACTGGAAATGACTCATCTCACTGTCATGGCAATACACAAAGACTGTAACAATTGCTATAATACCTTTGGACCTTCTGAATATAATAAAACGGTTCAAGATCCTGGTTTCAAGTGGTAAAAACAGCTATGATGATTCTTAGATTTTCTTCCAGTGGATACTGAATATTATATTTTTGTGAAAATTAATAAACAGAAACCACGTTTAAAATGGAGCCAGAAGGTTAAAAGAGAGCTCTCATACCCAAGTCACTCAACACACACCACTGACCACAACAGGAAGACATACCTTGCATTTCTGATGGGAAGTGATACTACTGTACTTGACTACCTTAGCAGGAAGAAGAAAGGATTCCTCTTTGCCTAGTAACAGCTCAGCCAATGGAACACTGCCATAAGGGAGCCAATGGGAGACTGCCAGAATGCAGCCAATGGGGGACTGCTATTACACAGCCAATGGGAGACTGCCATAATGTAGGAAAGTCACTATACCTCAAATTTTCAGTTCCCGCTGTTTACATCAGCTCCTCCCACATCCAATAAAGGGGTGTTCCTCTCCTTTGTTTCTCTGGACTTGTGCTTGGGTCACCAATTACAACGCATGTCCCACTTTGTAATTTTTTGTCGTTCCCACATAAACCCATTTTGCTGGAAAATACTATATCTCATTTGTTAAAGGCAAACATTTAAAAGGAGAAACTTTTCCTTTTATTTGGAAAAGTATCATCCTCTCTTACAAAAACGACATTCCTCCACCTTGAAGCCACAGGTCTTCTGGAAGGGGGACACTTTTTGCTTCTCTGTTACAAGCAGCACTCTGCCTGAGTGATTACTGGGACCTGTGACACAGAGTCCCTGTCCATGGGCTCTGTCAAGACACACGCCAGGCTGAATTCCATCATGGGAAGCGATTTCAGAACACTGAGGAATACAGCTGCTGAAACAGTAAACACATAGCAATGCTATGGTAAAATTAACTTAATTGTAAAATACGAATCTCCAAGTAATAGTAAATGATAAAGAAGCCATATTCCTTCAATAATCTCAAATGTTCCTCAGGTCTAGTCTTACTTGAAAAAGAGGCGAGGAAAGGCCTATTTGCAGCATATTTTAGGGTCCCACAAAATCTCGAGAACACATTACATTTCTACGTAAGCTTCTTAGTTGCTTGCCTAATGTGTCTGTACGTAAGTTTCAGGAAGCCGAGTCGAAGATCGAATTCTTAAATGACCATCAAACATAAACACAGGGTACACTGCTATTGTGTCAACTGTTGAGAGCGATTTATCCCGACAGCCAAGTGCCCAGCTTTGGTTTTAGCATCCTGATGGCATGAACTGAAACCAAAACACCTTCTCTCCTTATCCGCCAGACCTGTTACAAAGCATCTACAGCGGTCCAGGAATTCTGTTAGGACACAATACTGAAGCAGACACGGCCTCTGCCTTCAGGCAGCTCACCATCTAGTGAAGGAGACAGGCCCACAGACAAATGAGGGAACACAGGCGGGGTCCCCAGCTGTGCTGAGAGTGGCTTCCTGGCTAGGTGAGCCAGAAGGCAGGTGTGCCCTGCAGGCCTTAGTGCTCTGATCTGAGAAATAGGAATGGCACCCCCTCCACAGGAGGATTATGGGAAAGCTGGAAAGAGGCAACGTATGTAAAGCAGAGTGCTTGGGGCAGACAGAGTAGCTCGTTGATGAATGTTTAGTTCTCTATTTTTTCATTCCCTTGGATAACCTATATGCACTAACAGCAATATGTACTACTAGAATATAGTAACCACAGGAACTACCCAAACAACAAATCCATACATGGTCAGTATCATTTATTTTTATACAACAACCACTATTCTGAATGTTAACCTTTATACAATCAACCTTTTCCTCTCATCCCTAACTTCCTATAACACATATATGAAACTAATCTATGGAGAGCAGAGATTTTATCATTTTTGGGACTTGTTCAAAATATTTGCAATGACTATGCACTTATCTTGGCAAGATTTTAATAAGAATTTTGGCTCACTAATAGTTTTGATGAAGAGAAATATATTTATAAAGATGATTATATATATATACCTCTGCGACGACCCTACAAGTCAGTAGGATTGGTAAAAACGAGTTTCATGGAAATTCTTTAATTTCTGTGTTTTGACATTTCCTCACCAGTCTCTTCTCCCTTCTGAAGACCTTAGAAAGTCTCTCCATGTGACAATGGGGGAGATCTCCCCGGTCAGGAATTCAGTTCCTTTACACGATGCTAACTACTCATCTTGCATCAAGCTTTTCAGAATTAAACGTCAACTGTCTATTCTATTTTACACGCTATTAATCCTCTCCCCAAACTGTTGACTTCTTGCCAAACAATCCTTGCCTTGTCTTACTGCCACACTTTCTTTCCTGTGCCGTTCACTTTGCCTGCAATACCCTACCGTCCTATCTCTACTCTAGCTAATCAAACCGTAGCCCGAGTTCTAAATCTAGCTCCCATCCGATCTCCACGGAGCCGACCCGGGCCAGGCTGTTCCCTCCAGCTCTCCCTGACCTCGGCCTTTCCAACAGCACACTCGTGTCAGCGTGCTGCTAGTTTTGCTGTCACTTCTCTTTAGTCTGTGTTGCTTTTTTCATAACTTCATTCTTCCCAACTAAACAATCAGCACTGTGAGACCAGAAGCCACATGTTAGAACTGAGCATAATCTTTTGCACACAGTTGATATTAAAATATTTGTTGGTTGGCTACAATGCATGAGACATTATGCCAGAAAATTTTAAAGTCCTACTTCAGCATAAACAGCAGTTAGCACAATCGGACTGGCTTCTTTCAACCTTAACCCAGGACGCACTGATGAAAACTCAAGATGAATTAAAGTACTGGCATGACTTCTTCCCCTATAGAGGGTAATTTCATTGTAAGAAATATTTTCAACGGCAATAGAATGGTACAAATAAACTACCTCAGCATTTAAGCAGGCACTTACCACAACCAGCTATATTAAATAATAACAGTGTTTGTACTTGAGCCAGTGACTTGCTGAACAAATTATTTGTTGTGTCCCCAATTTGTACGAGAAGCCACACTGAAAGCTGCTGGGCGAGGAGATGAATACAGGACCGACCGAGTCCTTAACGCTCAACTCGGCCTTTAATGAAGGAGAAAGGCTTCAAAGCTTTTTACAGAACACGTCAAATAAGCAAATACAATATATTGCCACCGCGCCAAGTATTGTGTGTGATTAATTTCAGGTGGTAGGGTTCAGAAAACACCTGCCCCCTGGTATTTTCTGAAGATAAAAAGATAGAAGATAACAAAAAGACAAAAGAAAGGAGGGGCATTTGAACAACGCCTGAGAGATCATTGAGACTTTGTAAACCACGATAGCAGGAGTCTGGGGCCATAAAACCAGAAAAAGCAAGGTACAGCCATGAAGACATGCCGTTGGCCCGTTTCAGCGTCTGTCAGCTGGTGATGTGACTTGCTACTTCACGGGGAAGACAAAAGGCCACTCTGTACTACAGCCCGACACTGTCTCTGTCCTCCCCTCCTGTCTGAACGGTCTTCCCATCCTTTCCCAAAGCTGAAGTCCCCAGCTTGTCCTGGACACTCTTGCCACTCCTCTCCGCTGGTATCTTGCTGCAGTGCTCGGCACCTCTCACCTTCCTTTTGTGGCCAAATTTCTGAAAGAATGGTCTATTTTTGGTAATTCCACTTCCTAATTCATTCCTCAGTTACATAAGGTTAACTGCCTCTTAACTCTTTTGTATTCAGTAAAAGAGTAAGGATTTGTTTTCTGATTTCCTCCTTTCTTTGTTTTCAAGTAAGTTAACCAGTATTTCTTTTAAAAACTGATTTGCTGTCTTCTGGGGACAGAGACTTTATGGTCTGTAAATAGATTCCTCACGTCTGGAGGATAAACGTAAACGGCTGAGACTCGGTGGAACTATCTCTAGTCCAGAAACGGCTGCTGTAGCTATCAATGAGAACTCTGCACCTTGGACACGCTGTTTTCTCCCTGCACCTGCCCCTCGCTCGGAGCTCTTCACCAGTCTGAGAATAGGCAGCGCATACAACTCATCTTTTTTGGCAACATAAAAGAAATACTTTTAAGGAAAAGTATTATTTCATACAAGCTGGACCCTTCATCCTTTTTAGAGCCCCGGGGGCAGGGTTTGCTGTCGCCACGCGGCACTGACCACTGGGAGGAGCCTCTCCGCACTGGGAGGAGCCTCTCCACTGGGTCCCCGACTCCTGTTCGGCTCTCTACCTGTTTCCTTCAGCAGAGAAACAGTGGGTTACATACACCACGCAGCCAGAACTTCCCAGAACTTACTTGGCTCACCCTTCTTGCCTTAGAAGCCAAATTTATCAGCCTCCAAGAACCGCCTACACTGATTTCAAAAATTCAAAGACTTAACCCATATGTTATGTACACATAAGTCTTTTCACGGACAGTATTGCACATACTATTCCATGAAATGCTGGGCAATATATGGGCCTCACTTCACCTTCTCGGATTTCTTTTGTAATAAATTCTTCAGTTCATTACGCAATCCAATTATCTGCCATTATCTTTTAAAAATAGATTTATTCCCCCCACCCCACTTTTTAAAATGGGTCTCCTTAAAGCAGACAAGATCTGTACCAGGGACTTCTCCTAAGGAATAGAGTTTACAGAGCTACCAAATGCACGGGGTGTTACAGAAATTCCATTCATGTATTTCGATAGGCTGATTTGTAGCTAACGATATTAAAGTCACCAAACAAATGTTTTGACTGAAGATCAAACGGAAAATTTCAGGTCCACCTCTTCAGACTCCTGGTAGGGATCAGGGCAAGGCTACAAATGGAGTCCTACATTCCATATGTCTCAAGTTATAAATCCAGTTACACTATTAAATAAAATATGGCCTCTTCCTCCAGTCTTCACAAATACACTTTCAGCCACCTAAAGGTACAGATACAAATTTGGAATTTTTAGATCCCTTGCAGTTCCACACCATGGTGTGGGGACATGGGAGGGCCAGCCCACTCGCTTTCCTTCACACTGCCCACATCATCAACACCTGGAGGGGCCTTGTGCACACGTGTGGACATCCTACCCACCTCAAACCCTGGCCACCCTTCAGGCAGAGGCTACTGGTTTTACCCAGGACCCCGAGCATGGGGACAAACAGGGTGAGGGCTTAAGTTGGACACACCCTCCAGGCCCTTCAGCCCCTTCACCCTGTGGTGAGGTGTGGCCGAAGTCAAGTCCTGTGATTCCCAGGTCCCAAAGCAGGGCCTGTTGCCCAGGACTCAAGACAATACATACTGGGTAATTCGCCAAAATGAAGAATGTGCCAGGTCGGTTTATCACTAGTTAATATACTAGTTGAAAATACATATGTAAAAAGATTAGGTAGAAAAATCTGAGATCCCAATTTCTAATAACTTCAGTTCCCTCAAGACCTATAATCGAAGGTCTAGTATTCATCTGCATCTACTCTTCAGACTACATGTCGTGCTTGCTTTACAAATGCATGCAAATTCACGGAATTCTGCTCACATGCTACAGGCAGCTAAGGGGACAACAAGGAGCAGACAGAAGAGGGGCAGGAGAAGAACATCAAGTATTAAAGATGATCAGATATGCAGGCTAAAAGAATTCTTTCCCTCGCGTTCTGTCCCTGTGTGGGGAAGCATGTGACACCACCATTAACCATCTGATCAAAGCCACCGGCATCACAGCTCGTCCCACTAACATGCAGGTTCCTGCAGCTCACCGGGAGGCCTCCCACTGGCCGTGTCCCAGGTGCTGTGTGCCTTGTAAGTAAAGCTGAGCCTTATCCATTGATGCTGAAGCTGCCGACCGCTCTCCCTCCACCTCACCATAATGCGCTGCACTGCAATTTCTAGTTTACTTCGCAAGAAAATCCACAAATAATTCTTATCACAATACATGTATATGATACATACTCCACAGGAAGGGAATTATTTCAACTGGAAATCTTATTTATGTGTACTTACTGAGATTGTACCATTGTCTAGACCTATGGACAGTCTTCTTGTTTCCGGGTTAAAAGACATGCATGAACATGGAGCTGAAAGAAATGAACATGTTGATGAAATTAACAAAACGGTGATTCTCATCGATTCAGGGGTGACTAGCTAAAAGTGTGTGGCTGGTTTTTTTTGCCACTATTCCCTGAATAACAGTTCATTT
Organism: Tonatia bakeri; assembly: GCA_004024845.1. NCBI lineage: Eukaryota > Metazoa > Chordata > Mammalia > Chiroptera > Phyllostomidae > Tonatia > Tonatia bakeri. The sequence goes on along the minus strand of PVIA01001659.1, from coordinate 211,479 downwards.
AACTCCCACTCACCAAAAATAAAAACAGTAAATTCACAACCAACCCTAGTTTCTCAGTTAGCCTTTAACCAATAAAACAATAAGATATTCTCAAGCTGGACACGTTCCAAGGGGTCTGGTCTCAGCTGCTCTCTCATCACCGTGTCCTAGTTTGCTTGACGAGATTAATAATATTTTGTGCAGTGTAATCCTCCTGTCACCAACCTATCTGTCTCTTCCACTCAAACCCCAACTTTCATAGAAATCACCTATCTTTCCTACACTGGGAAACCAAAAGAAAGATCTTATTATTCCCCCATACATACACAGCCACACACTAGTACCCAAATCTATTTTTTGATTCACAGTTAATTTTGGGTATGAAGACTAGCGGAAAAGTCTTTTATTCTCAGTGTTCAAGGGACAGGCTGGAAGCTGGTAATGGAAAAAGACCGGGGATTGGTCTTCATCTGAAAGAGGACCAACTTGACACAGGGCCAGGCTCTGCAGGGAGGAAGTTGGGTGAGCCAGTTCACCTTGTCCCAGGCCAGGGCCTCCCGGTTCTTCAAGACCGGCCTGAACCTCAGTAATGAGGCATGCGTGGAAGCCCCATGTGGCCAAGAAGGGCTTGCTCAGCAGTCAACGTCAAGGTGTCTGCCTTCTCTACTTCAGCTTGCTTGTAAGAATGGGGGCCCTTTTGACAACTGGCCCTATGCTGAAATAGTTGTCCTCAAGAGTCCTACACAATTTTTAAAAATTCCTTGCTCATCTTCCCAGGAGCCCTGTAGATCATGAACCATTAATCAGAATCATAACTGCCATCAGGTGTTTTTATTCCTACTTTCACAGTTACAATTAGATGTCTTCCCCAAGGCCACACAGGAAGGAAAAGCTGGAGAAAGTTCAAAGACATACCGTAACTCAAACCCAGTCCTATTCTCAAACATCCAGCTTAGATTATCTTAAACTATAAAAGAACTTCAAGTTCTACTAACAGAGCCAGTCCATAAACACATCACTTAGTAACATTTTTTTTTCATTCTCCATAAAAGGGCCCTGAACAACAACAAAATGATCTTCTAAACTACATAATCACTTTTTTCTAATTTTCAATCATGATCCATTTAGAAAATAGACACATACAAAAAATAACGCCGCCCCATCAACTTCACTAGTCCAGCAAAGTATCTTCTTTCAGTTTAGCCACAAAATTAAACTAGATTCCCAAAAGAACACTGCTGGAAACAAGTAATCAACTGATATTTATCGCACTGCCCTAAGAAAGTCTTACTTGCCCTTGACCTACAAACTATGTTGGCAAAAGTTCTACACAGATGCTAAGATTCCAGATCTCACTATCCCATTACATATGGGTAAAATTAAAATTCAGTCATTTCACGGAAAATTATCCTGTTAGCTGAAAAAAAAAAAAAACAATGTGACTACAACTATATAAACTCATATATACATACAAAAAATACACACAGAAAAACTAAATATAGTTGCATTTGAGTGACAGGATTACATTTATAACATTATCTTTATTTAGTATTCTGCTATTCCTATATAATTTTTAAATATCTAGTTACTTATTAAATATGAGCATGAGCACATAAAGCAAGACTCGGTTGCAACCCCCAAATTACGGACTAGTTAAGAACACCCTTATCACTCGGGGCCTGTCTGACCAGCGCTCTCTGTGTAACTTCCTCCAAAGTTCGTATCTAGTAATGTGATCATCGGAAAACCCCTGATCTATGAATGTGATTTAAAAGACACTTTATAATATTGTACTGGCTACCCTTCAATCTACATTGCTAATATTTCTTTATTCATTGTTGCCCTCCATTTACCAAATTTCTTGTCATTCTGTCAAATGTAGGTTCACTATGTTCCAGCATGTGATTCAATGACATATATGTAAGGTATTATAGCTGTCATCAAGGAATTTATAGATTGTGATACCAACAACATATAAGACTTATTAGTACCTGATGTCGCCTCCTCAGTTCAAATTACTTTATATTGAGAGTAAGAAACACCACCTGAATTTAAAGGGAAAAGACATTTCCTACAGAGGACCATAAAGAAAGGAATTTTAATAGAGATGCCACTGTTCTAGACCCCATATGCGCGATCACAAGGTGGTTAGAGATGGAAAATGGCAGACAGGCAGAGGGCAATGCCGCCCAGGTGTTGCCCCAAAGGCATAAGCACCCCTTCGGAGCGGCATTGTGGTAAAGCACCCAGCAAACCTGTGTGTGTGTGTGTGTGTGTGTGTGTGTGTGTGTGTGTGTTCAGGGAGAGAAAAATGACTTTTGGAGCATGGGCCTTGTGTGCTCCTCAAACCATTTCCCAACTGTGACACTCCCAAAGGAACAGGTCCTGGGTTGGTTGCCCGTAGCTTCTGTAGTGCCAAAGAGGCAGGGAGTGATTGAAAAAATATCTATGTCCCTACCTGTCGTTATAGTAACTGTCTTTCCTTTTAGGGGTTGGGGGCCGTAGAGAGATTGACACAGAGATCCTTCCAGCTTCAACTCACCAGAACTTCTCCAAACAGAAAGCTCTCAACCACTAGTGCTTCGAGCCTTACAGAACCGGCTCCCACCGTCCCTGCGAGAGTGTGTGAAAGGGCCCAAACTGCCCGGAAGGCCACTGACAGCCACACAGCCAAGGGAATCCACTGGCAGGAAACAGGAGAAAGCAAAGCAAAATATGACCAAAGCATCATATTTGTGGTGAGGATGCAAAAATGTGAGGTTTCACAAATAAGATTTCAGCTTGCAGTGAAACTACCAACTAAGAACCTATGACAGACTACAGTCCAAATGAACTATAAAACTGATCATCACAAGTCAATAGAAACATAATGGTCTAGAGCTGATGGCTGAAAGTTCATCAGCGACGAACAGGCTGAGAGACTATTCTCTTTAAATACTTTAAAACTGCATCCCCGGAGGCTGAGCAAAGTGGCTGGAAACCTGTGGGGACTGTGACTGAGCGGGGCGCAGGCTGCTGGAGTCCTAGGCAGTTCCTCTTAAAGGGCCCTCACACTTACTCAGACTTACTCCCTTTGAGCTCCAGAGCTGGGGCAGCAGCCTGAAAGGCACAGGCAGGAATTGACTGAATTGTCTGGCATCAGGGTGAGGCCGGGGGAGGGCGGTGGGGGTGGACAGCTCTCTCCCAGTGGGAAGTGGCGTCAGAGGCCGCGGTTCCCTCCACAGAGCCAGCAGGCAGGCTACATATCTCAGTCTCCATCACCAGGCTCTCACTGTTCACCACACCCTGGTGACTCCCTGGGGCTCGCCCCGCCCAGCTCTCAGGTCCACCCAAGCTGTTCCCAGTGGCTTTTCTTATAAATGACTTGTCTTGGTTCATGCTCTCAGACTTTCCTAAAATCTCTCAAACAAACAAACGGCATCTGTCTTCAGTAAGTCCCTCACCTCTCACTAAGTGGCCCCAGGCCCAGCACCAGCAGTAGGTGTTCTTGGTGCACAGCTTGGCCTTGCCTGGACACCTCAAAGCCCAGCACAAGTAGCAGCCATCTGCAGATTACTTTGTAGCTTATGCCAGGTGGCACCTGGCAGAACAACGGTGATGGCTGACCTTAGCCTACACAGCCCAGAGCACACCCAGTTGATGGCTTCAGACCATGTCAAGCACCAGCAGCCAACCACCTCCTCAAGAGACACACTCGAGGGGTGGACTTGGCGGGTACCAGAGCCCTGCTGAAGTCAGTTCTGCTTTGTGGGGTGGACCCTTCCCTGCACAGCTCATCCTCCACGGTGGTTAAAAGTCAGTGGTCAGTGGTTGCAGCCAGTCCTTGCAGCTGATGGGCCTGAGTGTAAACCCCCCCACTGACGTGCCAAGAGCAATCAAGGCTCAACTGTAAGAGGAGAGTGTACACAGCCCACAGAGGAGGTGCACCTCAAGTGCCCAGCTTGGGTGATAGGAGGGGCTGTGCCACTGGACCCTACAGGACACCTACTATATTAGGCCACTCTACCAAGCCTAGGAGACATAGCAGCTCCACTTAATACTTGGAAACAAACACAGGGAGTTTGCCAAAATGAGGAGACAAAGAAACATATCCAAATGAAAGAATAAAACAAAACTCCAGAAAAAGAACTAAACACAGTGGAGACAAGCAGTCTACCAGGTGCAGAGTTCAAAACACTGGTTATAAGGGTGCTCAATGAACTTAAAGGAAGAGTAGATGAACTTATGAGAACTTCAACCGTATAAAAAAGGACCAGTCGGAAATGAAAGCCACACTAACTGAAATAAATAATAATTTACAGGGGAATCAATAGTAGAATAGATGAAGCAGAGAATCGGATCAGCAATTTGGAAAAAAAGGGGGCAAAATACACCCAATCAGAACAGCAAAAAAGAAAAAATATCCAAAATAATGAGAATAGTATAAGGAGCTTACTTCAAGCTCCTTTCTGGGAGAACTTCAAGCTTACTAACAGTCACGTCTTGGGGGTGCCACAAGGAGAAGAGAGAGAGCGAGAAATGGAAAACCTATTGAAAAAATAATGTCAGAAAACTTCCCTAACTTGGTGAAGGAAACAGACATACAAGTCCAGGAGCCACAGAGAACTCCAGACAAGATGAACCCAAAGAGGCCCACTCCAAGACACATCATAATTAAAACGCAAAACATTAAAATCAAAGAGAGAGTTTTAAAAGCAGCAAGAGAAAAGCAGTTAGTTACCTATAAGGAAGCTCCCACAAGACTGTCAGCTGATTTCTCAACAGAAGCTTTGCAGGTCAGAAGGGATTAGTCAGAAATACTCAAAGTGATGGAAAGCAAGGACTTATAACCTAAATTACTGTACTCAACGAAACTATCATTTAGAATTCAAGGACATATAAAGAGCTTCCCAGACAAGAAAAAGCTAAAGGAGTTCATCACTACCCAACCATTATTTTATGAAATGAAACGTTAAAGGATCTTCTTTAAGAAGGAAGAAAAGATTAAAAATGTAAACAACCCAAAGGTAATAAGTACATATCAATCAACAGTTAAACGTAAAAAACACAACAAACACATGCAGAACAGAAACAGATTCACAGATAACAGAGAACATTCTGACAGTTGCCAGATGGGAGGGGCACTGAGGGGATGTGTGAAAATGGGGAAGGAATTAAGAGGTACAAATCGTTTGTTACAGAACAGTCTTACAGCATAGGGAATATAGTCAACAATATTCTGAAACTGTATTGCGTCAAATGGGTGTGAGATTTATGGTGATGATTAGATGTTAAGTTATGCGTCTAATCACTGGTTATATACCTGAAACTAATATAATAATGTAAGTCAACTGTAATCAAAAATTAAATGCTAAAATTTTTTAAAATAATAATATAGGAAAAAATTGACCTCAATGTCCTGATAAAATAGAGCAAGAACTCATTTTCCATGCTACCTAATTCAGATTTCTCAGCTCCCTTCTCTGCCTCACACTGATGACAGTCAGAAAAGTATATCTGGCAAGATTTTAGAAAGAAAGTGAAAGGTAAAAATAAAGGAAAGAAATTCATGTACGTCTGTGTGCAGGGGGAAATAACAGTCTCTTACTTTATACCTTGATTGCCTGCCAAAATCTTACCTTTAAAATTAAACACTTTCATAATGCTAAGGGGTTTTTGAAAAATGAAACCTTTGTAGTTTCAGGCAGGTATTCAGCTTAAAGGTTGGGAAAAAATAAAATCAGAAGAAACTCCAGCCTCGGCAATTATATTAACGACCACATAATTTGAAGGGACAAAAGCTCAAGAGATGTGAGCCCTAGGCAAAGGGAATTCAAGTGACCAACTTTGACCTCAGCAGAGTCCATGAATAAATGGATTAGAGAGAAACTGGCCGCTTGTATTTGTAATACTTCGATCCCATACCTGGTCTTTAAAAAATATTGCTCTTGCTTTGAAAAAAAATGTAGGTGAGAGGAGGCATTCTCAAAATACTTCTACTTGGGGAAAAGTTTCCTCATTTCTATTACTTAGACCTATAAATCTTTTATTTTATGGCTTGTTTTCTATCCTTTGCTGATTGGTTGAACTTTGTTCAAACCAGCACAAGTCTCACTGAAGGGCAGCCCACGCATTTCCATCACACCAACTGCCTCACAGTGCTGAAGGCGCACTCGGGGAGGAAGCACCCATCTTCCTGGGATGTTCTGGGGGGGCCTGGGGGGGAGCTTTAAATAAACAATGGCACTTCCCTGAATAAAACTTTAGTTGTTAAATGCATCCTGGTGAAGTTCAATGTCAAGATCCCAAGTTAAAGGGGTCTTGAATCCAGAGCCTTCGAGGAGCTCCCCACCACCCACAGAGCAGAGATTTAATTTATTGATATCATTTCATTCGGCCCCGTGTGTCACGAGATAACATTTATTATGTTTACACTATTCAAGCCGTGTTTTATTTTAAGACCACTTATATTTAGGACTTCAGCTGTCTAGAGTTTAAACCCATGTTTCATTTAAATCTAATATTTTATGCACTCAAAATTAACCATTTATTTTCTTTTAATCGAGTTTGAGTGACATCAGCAAAATCACAGTGAATTAGCAGTTGTCACGTTTCCTCCCTGACAAGTTTTAAGCTACAGTAAGTAAATTGATCTAACTACAGTGAATTTTAAATTACTCCGTCAGATGAAAATCAAATAAGAGTATGCAAAATAAATGGTATAATTACAGAGATTAATTAGTATCTACATTTTCCTTCATTTCTATTAAAAATCAAAAGTTTTTCGGGTACCTTAGTAAACACAAAATTAAAAGATCAGATAACATTATTTTCAAAAATTCGAACACTGTAAACAATACATTGTTTTTACACGTGGGTCCATAATATAACCTAAACCAAAAGAAGCCAAGAAAGAAGTGTCGCTGGTTTGATTCCCAGTCAGGGCACATGCCTGTGTTGCAAGCCAGATCCCCAGTAGGGGGTGCGTGAAAGGCAACCACACGCTGATGTTTCTCTCCCTCTCTTTCTCCCTCCTTTCCCCTCTCTAAAAATAAATAAATGAAATCTTTAAAAAAAAAAAAGGCCAGTAAAGGAACAATATACTTTACAGTTAGGAACCAAGAAGTTATTTTGAAATAAGATATAAATTAAACAACGGGATGGGCATTTCCCAGTCATACACATATCCCCCCTCCCCCACCTGACAAAAAACTCCCTCAAATGAATTAAAGGCATTGTCTAAAAGTGACCAAAAGAAACACGGCCTTGTAAAAACAGAACTGCCGAATCCACTGTTTTACATACCTCCCTATCACTTACCTAACCACATGAATTCCCTCCCAAACCCCAGTAAACCTCGCAGAGGGTGGGGGCGACACAGGAGCCCCTTTACAGCCCCGATCGACCGTCGCAGGCTGTCTTCTGCGCTCCCCAGTGGGAAAACTCACAGCTGCAACTGACGTGCAGAGTAACTCTTCCATCCCAGACACACAGCACATGAACGCGTAAACCGTTTCAATGGCTTAGAAAATCCTCAAACTGCAGATCTTCTGTTGCTCTGGAACAGCAATTTTCAACCTTTTTTCATCTCGTGGCACACATAAGCTAATTATTAAAAGTCTAAGGCACACCAGAAAATCTATTTAAAAATAGCCAAAGAAAAATAGGCTATTGTGGTGGCTGTTGTCACTTTTTTATTTGACAGTCGAGAAGAAAACAGGTCGGTGTCCTGGACTGCGCTGTCAGGTAGCACATGTTCTAGGAATTCTTGCCGCGCGCTGGTTGGAAGCTGCCGCTCTGGGACCACAGTCCCAACAGGCAGGAAAAGGAAGCCAGGGCGGTCACAGCCTCGCCGGTCCCTCTGGGTGAAGATCAGCAATGAGTGTGTATACACTGCTAAACACCATCAACCTGAACAGACTTCGCAAATATTTATTTGACATATCTCATAGCCAAAATACTTTTGCAAATCTGAGAACTAAGAAAATAGACAGTTTATCTGTGAGGTTTTGGAACAGAGAAAATGTGAAGGACTTCCCCAAAGCTGACTCAGCAAATCAGTAGCAAAAATGAAAATCAAATACCAGTTGCCCAGTTGCCCACCCAGACAGGTTCTAACCTACACGGTACTTTGAATACAGTGGCCACCGTCCCTCGCCCCTTATCTATCTGCAGGGATGCTTTCCAAGAGCCTGGTGGATTCCTGCAACCGCAGAGACTAGTGAATACATATATCCTATGTTTCTCCCATGCATGTATCTTTTCCCTTAAAGGGAGCACTTGACTGCTTGTCTTTGCTTCTGTGAAATGCCAGCACCCTGGCTCCTGCCCTTCAGGTTCAGGATTAAGTAAAGGAAGGGTGACGTCCACACAAGCACCGCGGTGCTGCCACAGTCCATCTGACCACTGAGAGCGGACACAGCAGGGAGAAGCGGGACAAAGGGACGACTGACAACCCCAGTGGGACGAGGAGAGACTTCATCACACTATTGAGGACGGCACACGATTTGAAACTCATGAATTGTTTATTTCTGGAATTTTCCATTTGATATTTCCAGGGCACGTCTGGCCATGTGGACTGCAGCTGTGAAACCACAGATGAGGGAGCAGGACTGCACTCCAATCTCAGACAACTCATATTTTGGGGTGAATGTCATGTAGATAGCAAGGCTGTGTTCAAACTTTCATCTCCTTATTCATCTTAGCTAAGATCACTTGTTTAAGGCATTCCCTACCTCATTTCACAAAGAATTTGAAATGGCTTAATAAAACAGGTGCAATAGAAGCAAACAATAGAAATAAAGAGCTACTGCTAAAGAAAATATACATATATAAGAGCAGAAAGACAATTAGAATAAAAGATCTGTTGGTCGATCCTTCAGAACATGCACCAGGTTCTCAAAGCTGTCCCCCCACACCTTTTCCACCTCGCGAGGGGAGTAGCTGGAAGGGAATTCCGGGGCTCAGAAGCCTGGCTCACCGCAGCCCTGCTACAGGGACCGCTTCCTGGAGGCAGTGAGCGGTGTGGACCACCCCAGTCTGCGGGAGCACACCGGCTGGGAATTCCCCCTTAGAGACAGCAAAGGGTTTCTCACCCTGGTATCTGAGAAGTATTACTGCTTCGTGCTTCTCACCACAAGGGCACAGGGCATTGTGGGCGACAAAGTCTTCAGAAACAGCCACAGTGTATACCCCGGCATGAGAGCGAGGGCAGGTGTTCCTGCGAGGGCTGCGCGTAGTGGGGACCAGCAGAACACAGACGGGCAGCAGGACCGCACAGCCTGCGCGCTGCCTCCAGAAGCAGCCTTTCAGCCAGGCTTTTGACAAAAGCTGGGAAGCAAATGCTTCAAAATTATGTTTTTCAGGGAAGACAAGAGTTCCTAACCTTAAAAGTTAACTGAGCAGACGGTAAAGCAGCTAGACTGGTGGGAACACACCACAAGGCCCCCGCCCCCGCGACTTCAGAGCAGGCGATACCACCCCACCAGGCCCTGGCGGAGAGCTGGAGGTACAGCAAAAGCGGTCACTTTATGGTTCCATGAGGCGTGCCTTTTATCTGTGATCATCTTGGAAAACCTTTCTTCGGTTTTGCTTTGGGGACAAATTCATCAACACTTAGGCACAGAAGTGCACTCCTCTGCCTGCCCTGGCAGCAGAGGACCCTGCAGGGGCCTCCCGATGACCCAGCACACCCTCTGCCCGGAGGCTTCGGCCCTCTCCCGCTCCCAGTCACCGCATCCCTGGCAGCCATGCTGTTTTCCCAGTTCTCTGGGCCCAGGGTGTGTGTGTGTGGGGGGGTGGCGGGGGGGCGGAAATTGGCAATAAAGGCCCGGATGTGATACCCAATACTCTAATGGAATCAGAAAAATCTCAAACAACCGGCACCCGGGCTCCTGCTTGAGCTCTCTGTCCCCTCCTCCTTTGCTGACCTGGTTGGTAAAGTACATGGAGAATGTCTCAACCGTGACAACACAGACGCCTAGCTCTCCAAGGGTGTATATTTTTCCCTTTGTAGTGGGATGCAAATGCAGCGTCCGGTTGACATGGCACCTGTTAGGAGCCTGAAACAAGTGACCAGACTTCTGGACACAAGTGACACCTCAACGCTGTGCCGTCTGGTTTTCCAGCCCAGGCAGGGCCCCGCTGGGAACCCTGCCGTTGATCTTGTCACAGGCAATGAGCAGGAAGTATGTGAGACCTGTCAAGAGGATATCATTTTTTGAAAGAATATCTGATAAGGAAATGCTCTTACCCATCCACAGAAATCAGCTTATAGGAAACTTCAAAACAAGTCATCAGTCACCCCAAATTCTCTACAGACAGCAGGGGTTTAAAGTGGAATTTCCTTGGGGAACCTCCGGGACAGTGTTTCCATCATCCCTCCTTCTCACGTGGTAACGCTCCCCATGCACCCTGGGTAGCCCTCGTTTCAGGTCTGCCTTCCCCACCAGAAGGTACACACTACAGAGACAGGGGTCGCCTGCCACACTCAGTCACCATACCCTTAGCACACTGCATGGTATTTAGTGCAGAAGAAACATTTAACATCTGCTGAATGGACTATCCAAAGAAGTTAAGAAAAACGGTAACTATTTCTTTCTTCTGTCCTTGCCCTCACTTCTCCCAGACTATTTTCAGCTCAACACCACAGTGACACCACCAGGGACATGGCTCAGTCCTTGTGATAAGAGATCCAAGCGAAACGGAACCCAGAGGAATCAGGAGGCACGCTAATTCCAGCCGGGGCTGGCTGAGTCACATCCTTTAGGTGTGAGAACCAGAAACCCACCAGAGTGAACTCAGACACAGACGGGCGTATCCTGGAAGAGAGGGAGCACCTCTCGAATTCAAAGAAAGAAGCACACCCAGGTTGCCTGGGGCTGGGAGGATGAGGAGGGAGACCTTTGGCATCACTTGTGCTGGGTTCTCTCCCTCCAGAGCCAAGGGCTCCTTCCTCCCTCACTCCTCCCCACCTTCTTTTAAGCAGATCAGCTCTCTTTAAGCACACGAGTGCCTCACAGCTCTAGAGTTTACTGTTCTCAGCCTCGGGGACCAGCCTGGGCTGAAACTAGCATTTCCTACTTCAAATTCCCAATTCCTCTGCACATCAGATTGGCTCAGGGGCAAATCATCTTAACCAGGCAAGTCTGGTTTCTCCCAGCTCCCATCACAGGGGCCACGGGAGTGTCTCAGAAGAGACAAGGTATGAGGATACCCCAAAGCAGCAGTTGTGGCCTTTTTAAAAATATCTTTTTTAAAAAAAATCCTCACTTGAAAATATGTTTATTGATTTTAGAGAGAGAGGAAGGGCGGGAGGGAGAAAGGGGGGGAAGAAAGAGAGAAAAGCATCGATGTGAGAGAGAGACATCAATCAACTGCCTCTCAAATGCATCCCAACCAGGAATCAAACCCACAGCCCAGGCAGGTGCCCCGACCAGGAATCAAACCCGCCCGCCACCTTCTGGCGTACGGGACGACGCTGCAAGCACCTGAGCCCCTTGGCCAGGGCAGCGGCTGCGTTTTTGGTCACAATGTGTTTGCTCCTCATCTTTCTTTTGTCTCCCACTCCTTCAGGCTCGCTCAGCCTTTTAGGCTCACTCCTGCCACCAAACTCCGCCTTCACTCTTTCTCATCTAATGCCTTCCGCTTCCTTCCCTCCATTAAACTTCAACTTCTTCTCAAAGCTACACAACATCAGTGTCCTGCCCAGAACATGACACATACCGTATTTAGAAGGTGTTTTAACTGACAAAATACACAAATAAGCCATTATTATATGCACAAGATGTTTTGTTTTCTTCAAGATTCGGAATACTACTTACTGTATGCCACTACAAACACACAATATGGCCCCATCTGCCTTGCAGTCTCCATACCGTAGCCTCTAGACAGGCTGTACCTTTTCCCTTATTTTGTGACTAATACCACGTGACTGTTATTTCAGGATCACATTGACTAACCTCTTAACAAAACATCGTTCAAAAGAAAGGAATGCAAAACAACCCTTTGGGCACTCAAAGCTATTTCAGGTTTTCTAAATGACTGAAAATGTCGCGTCTTTCCTTTCGCAATAAGATACTGCTTCTCTCAAGTTAAACAGAGCTTACATTTTTGCTCAGAGTTCAGTGACTTCATCAGCTCAATGCATACGGTTCCTATAAGCATAAAAGCGAATTTCTGGCCAATTGTGAAAAACAGGCCTTTTTTTCTTTTACCTTTCCACGGTAATGGAACCATCCAACAATAAAAGGTTATAGAAATCACCTGCACCTTGTTCATTTGCAAATCCTGGCACCTGACTTAATGGCCAGCGTATATACTAGGTGTGCAGAAGATGTTTGATGGACCAGAATGTGTGCTTCTGTATGTGTATTTACAAATCAATATTATGTATGCATGAGGCTCCGGTGGTGTCCAAACTTTTGGTGCCTCTGGGCCACACATTAAATACGTCACAGCATGTAATCACAAAAAAATCTCATAATGTTTTAAGTAAATTGGTGATTTTGTGTTGGGCCACACTCACAGCCATTCTGGGCTGTGTGTGGCCCATGGGCCCCAGGGTGGACATCCCTGCACTTGAGTTCATATAAACATGCATAAATTGCCACAAGACAATCTTCTCAAACTATAAGATGTATTCAGATTACCTAGGGATCTTTTTAAAATGCAAATTCTAATTCGCAAGGGTGGGGTGAAACCCAATATTTGCATTTCTAGTAAGTTCTCAGGGGGGCCACAGGCCACATTTCAATAGCAAGGTGATCCCTTTTTTACTCCCCTTAGGACACCATAGGCAAAGTATGCAAACAATTAGGGGTCGTTCTTCGCAAACACTGTGTTCAGGCATCAGGGAAATCATGCTGATGTTCCAGGGAAACTCATGACCACATTCCAGGCGTCACTAAGTATGTGTTTATTGAGCATCCGTGCCGGGTGCGGGAGCTACAGCCGCCTTTCCGTCATTCTTGCCTACAGCTTCACAAACGATGACAATGCAGCTCGAGGCTTCTCAGTGAAATAAATAATTCAAGCAAAGAAAACATCAGAGACTGGCACTTAAATGTCCAGGGATGTCCGTATGGGGAGGGGGTGGGTGAGCTCCTACTTAGGATGCTGTTAATGTGCACCTCCAGGAGCTCCCCTCGCCTCATCCCCAAGCCCACTTCGTTCCGCCCCGTGTGCCCCTCTGCTGTCTTCACCATCCTGGAAGTGACCGGCCTCTGGGGTCAACTTCGACCGTGTGGATGACAGCCCTTCCCCGTCCCTTTCAGTGTTGCGACAAACCGATGAAAAAGCAAGACCATAGATCGCACTGGTTCAAACCATTTAAAAACCAGGGGAACAATCAATCAGAGAATCCCTTTCCCCAAACCCCCGCGACCACCACCACAGCTTAAAGGGAAAGTGCACCTCGGGCCGTCCCCATGTAATGGTGTTTGCTGGAGGCACAACAGTTAAGGGGTGAAGGTAAGTGCTCAGAATAGGAAGAAGTTTCTTCTTCACGAACATGAGGTTGAGCACTTGGCTTAGCTCTGTGGTTATCATACAAAATTCTGAAGACACATCAAACCTCAAAGATAATTTGAAAATCACGGAAAGCCATTACATCCTTAATTATTCATCTGTTCATAAACAGGCAAATTGTTGCTTATGTTATTAAAATGTTCTTTTGCCGTAGGCATAAATTTGATCACATCTACAACTCAGCATAAATTTATTTTGGTCACACGCTATGGCATGCATGACCAAGCTGGATATTTGTATCAAGGGAAATATCCTTGATCGCTATATACTGTAGCAGGCCAGAGGGTACATGGGCCCAAACAACGAACCTCAGAGATTTTTCTAGAAGGTCAATTTTAATTAAGATTTAAAGGAAGGAGAATAAGGAAAATATTTATTTATTTATTTATAATAGGGAATGGTTTACAATTTTATTTTATAAGATTTTATTTATTTATTTTTAGAGAGGGAGGGAGGTAGGGAGGAAGGGAAACATCAATGTGTGGTTGCCTCTTGCGTGCCCACCACCGGGAACCTGGCCCGCATCCCAGGCATGTGCCCTGACTGGGAATTGAACTGATGACCCTTTGGTTCACAGACAGGCACTCAGTCCACTGAGCCACACCAGGCAGGGTGGAAAATATTTACTAATATTATTAATAATGAATTTAAATAATTATTTTACGCTAAAACAAACATGGAACAGGATGTCCAAACTTCACTAATTTTAACAATAAAACACTAGGCTGAAAAGAAAGTTCCTATTTTGGGGAGCTGGCTCTTCTTCCCTTATAGGGGAACTTCTGCCATGTAAGAATGTGAGAATCAGTCATATCTTTTTTTTTAACAGCATATTTGAAAGATTTCCTATTTATCAGTGCAAGGACATATTTCTCAAGTAAGATCTTGAGGAAATGAGGTTGACTTATATTTAGAGTGTTTTCCTCCTAACAAATCCTTTTGAGAACTAAATGTTCAATGCTGAATGTCTTGAATTTGAATAAATAATATAAAAACAATGCAAGAACAATTTACTTTGCAAATGTAGTCACTGGACATGATTTTAAATTGTCTAAGGAAGAGCTTCACAAAAAAGTTAAACAAAAAGCTAGAAAACAGAGGGAGACCGCTGTAACTGAGGCCTGTTGCTGCAGTCTTTCTCCCATTAACTGGGCATGCACAGTCAACTTTCAGAACACACTTCTTATTTTACATACTGAGAGCTCTAGAAAACCTAAAACGATTTACTGCGGTGCTTTCCGTTATAACGATGCTCCCGACCCTCAGGCATCCCTACATGAGAACAAAACACAGAGAAGGCAACCCCAGCAGGAAGGGGAGTCAGGGTCAGTGTCTGGTTTTTAAGACAGAAATCCGGATACTTACAAGGCATCACGTGGTATATGCTTGGCCAGTATTGTCCACTGTCTCTCTTTAACCACACGCGAACTGTCCTGCAACAGAAGAAAATAAACTTCTTAATTATACACATATATATGTGTTTATACGTAACACATCCTAAGTATATAGAATATGATCTTAACTACACATGTGAAATATATATATACACACACATATATGCATGTATACCACCTGTGCCTCCTAAAGATCCTAAATTTAAGGCTTGTACACATTAAGAATTACATATGACTCTTTAAATATGATCCTTATATATGTCTGTGTACACACACGTGACTGTGATAGTGTCTGAAATTATTCATCTCTCTGCCGTGGGCTGGCCTCTCCGTGTGTGTGGTTTTCTCCCCCTAGTCTGCTGGAAGCACTTGTCGGCCTGGGGAGCTGTCACGTCTCACGACGGAAAGAGACGGGAAGACGCGATGAAGCACCACGTGGCATCTGACACACAGCGAAGCCCTGCATGGTGAATCCACAGTCTTACGGGCCGGGCCGGGCCAGGCCACTGTCTCCAGGGACAGTTTTTCCGAGCATGGCCAGGCAGCCGTAGGCTCTGGGAATCATGTTTCCTGACCGAAGGGCCAGCCACGGGGCCGCTACGCAGCAGTGTAATCCTGCAGCAGAGGCTGCGAGTGACGCTCCAGGCCAGAGGCCTGCAGAGAGCTCAGGGAGGAGGAGGGAGAGAAAGAAGGACGCGGTCAGGGAGCGGCCGTTAGACTCTGACTAGCCGTCCTGGCCCTGCATGAGCAACACCAGCCATGACGCCCTCTGCACAAGCCGGCAAGACAAACACAGCCAGGAGGGGCCAGGACACTGCTTGCAGACCAGAGGAAGTGGCAGAGAGCCAGCTAAGGGAAATGGGCAGCTCCCCACCACTAGGAGGCCACGTCTGTCACACCCTCCCCCACACCCTTACAGCACCCCAGATGAAAGGCAAAGACAGGTCTTTCGTCTCTGAGATACCGACTCCACTGGACCAGGCTGCTTCCGTCGCCGCACTGGACCATTTTCTACAGTGCCAGGTTTTCTTTCCACCAGGTCACTAGGTTGCCCACAATGTGTATTAGTTAGAAGACTAATTACAGACAAAATAAATGCCATTTTCTCAGCAGAGCCACAAGACAGTGACTATATGGTGCCACTGCACACACATGCAAAGTTCTGTCTTTGGTCAACTCTCCTAACCTGTGAGATGGACAGGCATAATGGTAAATAATCTGTAAGAAGTAACTCAATACATATATTATTATGTACATATCAGTCCTCACTTAGATTCTTTCTACAATATATGCCAGTACACTTTCATGTAGAGATCAATACCTCAATAAGAATAACTCCAGGAGTGACATCGTGAAAAATGGCAGAGTGGGAAGCATCTGGAACCAGTCCCTACACCAAATCAACTACTGAGCTGGCAAGAACCACCAGAATCGCCATTTCAAACCTCTGTCATCCAGTTAGATGCTCGCCATGTACAAGGGAATGCCTGATGGAGAAAGAGGCTGGTGTGTGTTGGTGCACCACACGCTCTGCTAGCAGCTGCCTGCACGCACGCCCCCTGTGGCAGGCAGTGGTGGGGGCAGTGGCCCATGCTCACGGAGTGGCGTGTTGGGATCAAGGTGGGGACACTGCCCTCCAGAGTGTGGGGAGTGTGGTTTGATTTGCCTGGCAGTTCACTGAAAGACTAGAAAAGAGACTGGCCATTGTTTCCATCTCCTCCGCCTGAAGGGCAGCAGGCAAGGTCTGCCGAAAGAATTTAAGGAGACAGAGGAAGTTTTTTCCTTTATGAAATCCAGGCATTAAAAGAAATCACTGGTTGTTCTCAGAGATGACAGAACAGAGGGTTCAATGGTAACATACGACAAGAAATACAGACTTTGCAAATAGAGTTGAAAAATGCTTAAACAGATAACCGAAGCATGCTCTGTAGAGGAGACAAATTGTGGTTTTCAGATTTGCTGCATTACAATATTTAAAATATCCAGTTCTTAACAGCAAAAAAATCACGCAGTATACAAAGCAACAGGAAATGGCCCATTCGCAGGAAAAAAAATAAAAAAGAAAGTGACAGAAATCATCAATATAGAAGTCCAAACATTGGCCTTACTAAACAAAAACCTTAAATTAACTGTCTAGATACATTCAGAGAGTTGAAAAGAAGGACAAAGAACTAAAGAAAGTCAGGACAAGGGTTTACAAACAAGGAGGGAGTATGAATAGAGAGAGAAACATTTCAGAAAGGAATCAGACAGAAATTCTGGAACTGAAAAGTACAACAGATGAAATGCAAAATTCACTAGAGAGGTTCAACAGCAGATCTGAGAGACAGAAAAACCACGAACTTCAAGGAGATAAAAGAAAGAATGAAGAAAAATGAATAGAGCCCCAGGAACCTGTGGGACACCATTAAGTACAACAACACATAGAATATGAAGAGCAGAAGAGAAGGGGAGAGAAAACTATTTGGACAAAAATGGCTGAAAACTTCTCAGATCTGAAGATAGGGACCTACACAGCCAAGGAACTCAACGAGCTCCAAGAAGGAGGAACTCAAAGAGATCCCCCAGAGACACATGATAATCAAACTGTTGAAAGCCAAATAGAAACCCTCGAGAGCAGCGACCTTTTTCATCGGAAGCTTTGGAGACCGGAGGCCGTGACATGATGATAATGCGCTAACAGGAAAAAAAATCAACCAAGAATTCTATCTCTGGCTGGAAACTATTCCTCTAAAGTAAAGAGGAAAGTGAGGCATTTCCAGGTAAACAAAAGCTGATGTTCGCTGCTGGGAGATGTTCCCCACAAGAAACGGTAAAAAGAATTGTTCGGGCTGGAACAAGGACGTGAGATAGCACTTGAAGTCATACAAAGAAATGAAGATCATCGGTCAAGGTAAATGCATAGGTAAATATAAATGCTAATATTGTGTATTGCTTATAACTTCTCTCTTTGTTCCCCACACGACTAAAACACATATGCGTAAGTGAAGACCATTATGTTAATGGGCAAGAAATGTGTGATTTGCGACAGTGACAACAAGAAAGAAGGGGAAAAGAGCTGAGTGGGAGCCAAGTCAATGGATACTATTGAAATGAAGCGGGTCTGAATTTAAACTAGGCTGCTATAGATTTAGGAAGTTAAAAGTCCCGGTGGTAACCACTAAAAAATATACAGCAGGGAACAGGAAGGAATCAAAAGGGTAGACAACAAACAATTCAATCGAACATAAGAGAAGGACATGGTGGGGCATTGAGAAACAAAAAGACGAGACAGGTGTGGATGTGGAGAAAAGGGACCCTCGTGCACTGTTGGAGGGGAGGCAGACTGGCGCAGCCACTGGGGGAAGCAGTGTGGATCTGCCTCATGACCCAGAGATTCCACTGCTGGGAATTCACCTGAAAGAATGCAAAAACACTACTTTGAAAGGATATATGCACCCTGGTGTCACTGCAACCTTGTGTTCATCTTACTTGTAATAGTCAAGATTTGGAAGTAGCCTAAGTGCCCATTAGTAGGGGAGTGGGTGAAAAAAAACAATCTGTGGTACAATTACACAATGGAATAGTACTCAGCTGTAAAACAAGGGAATGGTATCGGGTGCAACAGTGTAGAAAAAAGCCTGCTAAGTGAAATAAGCCAGTCAGAGAAATCCAAGAAACACAAGATTTTGCTTCTACACGGAATCTAATGAACAAAATAAACCAATACACTATATGGAAACAGACTGACAGCTGTTGGAGGGGAGGGAGGTTGTGGGGCAGGGTGCAAAAGGTGAAGGTATTGAGCAAAGAAAAAAACCCCCACAGACACAGGCAACAGTAAGGTGATTAGCACAGTTAGGGGGTGAGGGGAGGTAGAAGAGGGTAAAGGGGGGACAAATGGTGACGGAAGGAGACTTGACTTGGGTGGTGAACACACAATATAATATATGGATGATAAGTTATAGAATTGTCCACCCAAAACCTATATAATTTTATTAACCAGTGTCACCCCAATAAATTCAATAAAAATTAAATAAAATGAAAAAGGACATCATATAATGATTAATAAATAATAATACAAGGAAAAAGGGGCCAAAGACAAAGCCCTGGCCGACACCACCAGTGATGGGGTGGGGAACAAAGGCTCTGTGGAGACCTCTGCACAGGCCACCAAGGAGGTTGAGCAAAAGTCCCTGACGTCTCAGGCATAGCCTGTGTCCTAATTTTTGGTCTAGAAAATAAGGTCATTATAAACATACCTAAGAACTGAACTACATTCACAGTAAGAACATGCCTACAATTAAAAAGAAAAAAAAGGTCTATCTATATAGGTCACTCTTCTGAGAGAAGAAACTGAGGTGGTGACAAGCAGTATACCACAGGTTGCTAAGCTACTAGATAAATAAAATAAGATGGGGCATCTACCCATGTTGAAATCCAGGCTTTCAAAACTGAGCCTTAGAATGATGTAACCTTCATTAGTTACCATAGCGATGAGCTTCATTTCCCAGGGGACCATTGTTATTTTTGCTACCACTGAAGTAACTGGTGGTGGGGGCAGGGGGCAAGGGGGCTGCATAATAAATCCCGTTGTGTTTGCAGGACCCTCAATTTTCAGGGAATACTTTTCTAATAGATCATGTATTTTAACCTCAATGCAAGCAGAAGACGGTCTCCAAGAGCTGCAAACTGGCAGGCAAACTTGGAGCAACGGGATGTCAATGTCTTTTTGTGGTTTTTACAGTGACTTGTTTCAAGGGGGAAATAGGCCTCTAATGCAGAGAATGTTGCAGAAATTCTTGGAAAACATACTTGAAAGATGAGAGATTTTTTTTTAAACCTATTTCTCTATGATAATTTGTAATAAGAACAAACTGCCGGATTCTCATTACATGCATTCTCACCACGTGGAGTAAATAAACTAAACCTGATCTTCCACCAAACGCTGTATCTCTGTACTGAGCGTTTCTCCACCGACAGAAGGAGGCTGCTGGGGGCATGAAGTGAGACCCTAGGGCTCAGGCTGGGCGCTGTCCAACCGCCACGCAGCTCTGCTAAGCCGCTCGGTTCCCAGCGTTGGTGGCCCCACTGTGCCAGACCCAAACAACTTTGCAGAATCACAGCCACCTCGATTTTCCCCTCAGAGCTGTTGCAACCTAGCCATCAGAGGCTGTGGGAGAGACGTGGCCGTTTCATATTTCAACACCTTGAGCTTTTAAGGGCATTCCTGCTTGGAAAATAACAGCCACCATTCTGGCCATGTGCTTCTCAGCCAGGTGGCTAATTAGACCCACCTCTCCGTGGCACTCACCAGCACGGTCATTTCTCTCGGGTCAAGGGTTGTGAAAGCCTTCGTCATTCTGAATTTTAAAAATCACAACCAAGAGGCAGTATCTTCATTGTTTTTCTAAAATCAGTAAAGTGTCGAAATGAAGTCAAATGAACCCATAGGTCAAGTGAGAAATTACAAACACACACACAACATGCATGGAATTGCTGTCTCTGTCGGTCAGTCAGCACTGTGTATGGAGAAAAAGAAGCCCCCACAAGTTTATTAGTAATAAAACGTCTCAGTTTTACTACCGAGAGGTTTTATTACTCATAAATACTATTCTCTGGCTGCAAATAGTTTCCTCTCACTTGAGACTTGTTTTTGAGTATTTTGTTTTCTTGGCGATTTAATTCTTAGGGGCGGTTTGAACACAGCTTCCTGTCCTTGCATAGTTGTGGGTTTCGGAGCCCGACCCCCACCCAGTGCTGTCTGCGTCTCTCCCTCCACGTCAACACGGCTCCCCCACGAGCCTTGGGGCTCCCCAGGCAAACCGGGCACCAGGGTCACACTGTACTGTCTCTTGCGCATGTCAGGACAGTCACGTTGGCTGCCAGGGCTGCTTAGCAAGTCCATCTCCCCACGAGATGAGGAAATCCCTGAGGACTTTTAAGATGTCTCTCTTGAATATTTCTATCTTTGATTTAATACCTACAATATTTTTATTTTGAACACATATTGGTACTTAGCATAGAAGAGGTACTTGAAGAGGTCATATAAATACATAAAAGGAAAAGAGAACAGGAAATACGAGAGAAAAATGAACACATTCCCGGTGCAACAGTATAGAATAACCCACAGGGAAGCACTAGGGACGCACAGAAGACCAGAGAGGCTGGGTGGGTTCCTGGTTATTACCACCAGCAATGCCAGAGTCCCTCCCAAGGGAGAGAAAGGGGAGTGCGAGGCTTGAAGTGTCAGCCTGAGCAGTTCAACCACAGAGAGTGCTTACCAGCACCACCCATTAGGAGGAAAGTGGATGGAGTCACTAGGGGAACAATAGAGATTTAAATCTAGCTCTTGGCTCTGTGCACAGTGGGAAGGTGCGGTCCAGGCCATCCTAGTGACCACCGTGTCCCTACAGCCTGTGAGGGTGGTGGGCACGGGACAGAGGCTCAGCTGGGACTTAGGAAAAAGTGGACGGAAAAATCAGTGAGTTAGAGAATGCCCCTGGCTGCCACTGTTCTGACCTGTAGATGGATGGACTGCTCCTATCCAGGGTGGTCACATGCGGCAAAACAGCTGAGGATTTTACACCTGAGAAACACGGCAGGGCTGCAGGGAGGGGAGACCAGGGAGTGAACGTTTAATGGGAGTGGAGTTCATGTTCGGGACATAGGTGGTGGTGAGGGTCGCAGTGTACTTCATGCCACTAAACTATTCACCTAAAAATGGCTCAAGTGGTCAATTTTATGTTGCCTACTTTATCATAATAAAAAAAGAAAAAAATCAAACATTTTTTAAAAGGGAAAGAAACAGCAGAATGACAATCTCGCTGAAACTGTGGTCTTCACTGAGTGGCCAAAGACGCAGCCGTGAGCAGATAGCTGTCGACAGGACGGCCCGAGAGCATGGAAAAGGAATCACTTGTGTGCCGCAGCAGGGAAAGGCTGCAGGGACCCATCCAGCATTTTATTCCAACTTAGCGTGTGGGGGAGTCAGACTTGGTATCCTATGAAAAAAGGAACCGGGAGAGTTTCTGAATCATGTGTACGTGGGTATGGCTACGTAATAAAGGGGGATGTTTTAAAAACTCTGCTTTGGTGGTAGTGGGCAACGTGGATCAGACGGGGGAAAAATTAAAGACTGCAAGACCCGCTGAGATCCCACCAGCATGATCACCATGTTCAAATACAGTAGTGGCAGGGCAATAAGGAGGAAGAGCCAAATCCTGGCCAGGTTTCTAAAAAGGAGTCACGGGAAGGGAGAAGAACCTAAGGTGGCTACAACATTTCCAGACTGGAGAGCCACGATGATGGTAAAGACGGGCTGTAACAGATGCGACTGGCCCATATTTTAAGAACAAGGATCAGTGGATTGAGCGCGGGCTGCGAACCAAAGCATCACAGGTTCGATTCCCAGTCAGGGCACATGCCTGGGTTGCGGGCCACCGGCCCCAGCAACCGCACATTGATGTTTCTCTCTCTCTCTCTCTCTTCTTCCCTTCCCTCTCTAAAAAAAATAAATAAATAAAATCTTTAAAAAAAAAGACCATCTTCTCAAGTCCTTAAAAAAAAAAAAAAGAACAGGGAAAGGCCTCACAAAGTCAAGTCACTTTTCTCAAGAGAAGTTAGAAAACATCATTGATTTTCAGCAGCGTGACAGAACAGTGGAAGACCTTCTGAATGAAAACGATCAAAATGTTAGGTAGAATTTAGTGGAATATGGTTTTCTTTCTGTCATGTCAAAATATTGCCAACTCATCTGAAAGTGAGGAGTTTGCAGATCGCCAAGACTCTGAAGAACAAGGGCATTTTTAACTCTTAAGTTTTTACCCTGAAGAGCTTCTGTTGGGTCCCGGAGACCTGGAGCACCCATCCCACATGCCGCAGCGGAGACAGGGTACCTAGGGCCCGGCCAACACAAGGACTCGAGTAAAAGACTCTGTTCAATCTGGGATTCCGAAGCCTATGCACTTGGTGTATGAGTTCATGAGAAATCAATCCGCCCGTGCGGAAATGGGACAGCAAGGAAACCTGTTCGGATAAAAGGGGAAACATTCTGAAATCAAGCTGCTCCCCATAAGCTGATCCTCATGAAAAATTCAGCACAAATTCAATCTGCTTGTGTCATCTGAAAAGCCTCCAGTGGAGAATTTAATTTTAAGTGGTTCTGGATTTATAATGTCCTCAGGCAGTCAGTTAGAAGCAAAAGCACACATAGTCTTCTTGAGAAGCTCAGATTCAAGGAGAGCTTCAAGACGAAGGCAATTAATGACAAGTCGGGTCAAAAGTTATCATTTCATCCTCCAGAGGAACTGGTCAGAAATGATGGTGAGACTATTAAGAAAATTATTGTTAATTTAGTTCTGCATGACAGTTTATGTTCTGCATTATGGAATGCAGAACAAGTTACCATATACAGATATTTACTGTAGTATTAATGGGTGGAATGATATAGCACCTAAAATTCATTTAATGCAAATCCCAGCACCCCTCCCAACAAAGAATGGGGTGGGAAGACACGTGAAACAAGATTGGCAAAAGGCTGGCCACTGAAGCTGGGTGATGCGTAGCTAGACTAACCATGATTCTCACAAATTTTACATGCACCTGACCTGCTCTGTCATATAGTACCAAGGAGGCATGAAATAGGAAAATCAAAATGACAATGAGACTTCCCTGGCCAATGGGGTTCAGTTGGTTGGAGCGTTGTCCCATAAACAGAAAAGCCACAGGTTCAATTCCCAGTCAGAGCACATTCCTGGGTTGCAGGTACCATCCCCAGTTGGGGAGCTTCTGAGAGGTAACCGATCAATGTTTCTCTATCACATGGATGTTTCTCTCCTTCCCTCCCCCTCTCTCTCAAATCAGTAAGCATGTCCTTGGGTGAGAATAAAAAAACAAAACAAAACAATGAGACAAACACTTTACTCTGCCAGGTCGAATAAGCATATAACAGTAACTACCGCCCTTTACAATTTTGCCTGATATAAAGTGATGATTTAGCATAGATAGTTGAAAAAAAAATCTCATGTTATCTTTAAAAAAAAAAACACTGTATACAGATATCTTCCCCTCCTATAATCAACCATCTTCCCGTGGGTTCTTGAGATACATAATGCATACTCATGAATGTTAATAAATCCCATAAATCAAAATCACATTAACTTCTCTTCCATACTGAATGCTCCCCACAATCTTCCATAGAATTTCCTTGATGTATCCAAGTACATGGTGTAACAAAGTGCAGATGAACCTACGATAGCAAAAATTCTTTATATGCTGGTTGAAGAAAAGTCTATTTCCACAAATAATTCACCATATCTTGGCCTCCCTTGGAAAGCATGCTTGATTTAAGCCATGCTAACAGAAAAGCTTACACGTAAACTCATTCAATGCACAGGGAAACCAGAAGGACAGAACCTTCTATTTCATTCGTCAACCCTCATTTATATCTTTGTGGGGGAAGTCAGGTAAAAGTAATGGCTGAAACTAAATTATTTTCTAATATTCTTTTCAAGAATTCACTAGTTTCAAAAGAGTTCATAAGACTCCTGAGCTAAGGCTGAATATCACACACGCCTCTACCAAAAACCATTCTGTAGAGCAAGCATGATGGGTAAATCATTGCTCTACATAACATGCAGCAGTATCGAATTAATCCCCGCAAAAATACAAATCCAAAAAGTTTAGCCATGCCTAATATTCCCACTAGCCAGCAGTCTCCAAGGAATTACACATGTAATAAAATGAATGAAATCAGCATTTTCTGACTCATACCTCATAGCTCTTCATGAATGGGGATGTAAGCGTGCGGAAAGATTAACTCTCTGATCTCATTTTAATGAGTTTCTCTTTGTCTTTGAGGGACTACCCCACAGATGCTCAATCACTCTGCAGTCACTTACATCAATCCATTGAAGAATTCTCAGAGCTGGGCTGACTTACTTGGCACTTACTTGGGCATACTAAATTCACCAAAATATAAAGACGGAGAATAATTTAAATAACATCAAGTTACCTCTTCCACCCAATATGTTCCTAATGCCTGTCAATTCTACCTCCTTAACGTAACCACAGTCTACCCTCTTCCTGCCGTCCACATGGCCTTAGGCACACTCTGGCCGGCACCCACAAGGGCCTCCTAGCTGCTCTCCTGCCTCCTTTCCCATCCTTCTCTGATCCCTGCATCCAGTCACTGGCAAGTCATCTTTCTGAAATGCAAATCCAATTGTGTCTCAACTTCAAAGACTAGGGGGTCAGGTCCGACTCTGGTCTACCAGGTTCTCCAGGGTCTGGCCCCTGTCTGCTCCTCTGGCCCCGCCCACCCCAGGTGCCCAGGGCTCTGTCGAAACTGCTCTTCGTTCTCCATCTCGATAATGGGCACACTTTTTGTTGGATTTCACAGGTGGGGGAAAACAGGAACTAAAACTAAAGCTCTGGTGAACTAAACATAGGGGTCCCAGCCTTTTACTTTGCCAAGAGGGGAAAAAAACCCACTCAAATGAAAACAAAACCTGTAATTTGCTGGCACTTTCATTTTACCAAGTGAAGGACATGACCTTAGAACTCTAATATTTGATACATTTTAGATACAAAAAGCTCATTGCATTGTGCCCTTTTTATTTCACTGGACATTGGTGAAAGTTCTTGCACGAACCTGTTCAGTGAAATCATTACCCCCACTAATCACGTTACTGGTAGACAGAGGTCAGACGTTCAGGCACAAATGGCACACGGCCAGTCGAAGCGTGCTCTCCCAAACTGCCCAGGGTCGTGGCAAGGACACTGAGTGTCGCAGCCCAGGGCCTGGTTGCACTTCTGGGAGGTGTGAGGCAGCCTGTCTGACTAATTGAACTTCAGCCTTGTGGAGGCGCCACCACCCCTTCCCCCCTGCAGGTGCCTTGTCCCTGGCTGCAGATACCTCCCCACTCCCCACCCCACCCCGCCCCTGCCACTGAGGCCACGCAGGGTTTCCAGGGTTCCTTTCCTTAGGCCTTTGTTTCCGTCACTCTCTGCCAGTGGGCCCCTAGAGCAAGCGACTTGCTGTAGGCAGGACCAGGGCATGGGGACCCAGAGCTGACGGAGCACCAGGGTCCCCCACCATTCAAGATGGTAGACAGGGGAGGTTCTTACACTGAGTGCCCACAAAGCTAGCAAAATAATAGGTTAGAGGTAAAAGCTCTCTCCCCACTTCTGGTACCAGACTGGGGGTGGGACCAAGGGAAGGCAGGCACATGCACCACAGAAGTCAAAATGGTGCAGGGGGAGGTGCTGGGCCAAAGAGGCCTGTCCGTCTAGCCAGGGGAAGGCAGGGATTGGTTGGGAGCTGGACCCGCCCAAAGTGTGAGAAAGCTCTTGGTCTGTCTCACACCCATGCTAATATAGCCCTGGGGACCAAAGAAATGCTCTCCCCCCCACCTGGGGACGCACTGGCTGGTGTGTTTACGTGACACTGAAGCCCTAGCAGCTGCATGGCCCATG
The DNA here is from genome assembly GCA_004024845.1 of Tonatia bakeri. Classification (NCBI taxonomy): domain Eukaryota; kingdom Metazoa; phylum Chordata; class Mammalia; order Chiroptera; family Phyllostomidae; genus Tonatia; species Tonatia bakeri. Next base: position 185,143 of record PVIA01001659.1, on the reverse strand, counting down.
GCAGCCTGCGCCCCACAGCAAGTTCCAAGAGGGAACCTGAAACAGACAGCATCTGGGGACAAGCTCAGCTACAGGGGTGACTGCTTAGCTGCCACCTGTGGGCTTCAATGGGCTGCATTTTAAATTGGAATGGGAACTCTGGACACTGACTTTTGTTTTGGTCTAGCAGCAGAAAGGAGCTCTGAGACCAGAGCCCACCACCCTCCCAGATCGTGCAGTGCCTGAACAAAACCCCTTTCCTAGTTTACCTGCGTCTGCCTCACCAGTTTGGGTTGCACAGCAGCGGGCAGCCAGACCCCCTCTTTGTTCAGTGGCAACCATACCTTCATGTTCCCACACATCCTGACCCTCTGCTGAAGCACCTTCCTGCCCGACTGCCCTCTGCGACCTGTGTAACTAGAACTCAGCCTCCCACACACACACCCTACAGGGCAGTTCTTTTCTGCTTTTCATGTTATTCTTATACCATGGTTTCAGGTTTCACATTTAAGTCTACAATCTATTTTGTGTTCACTTTTGTATGTTTATGAGGCATGTATCTAAGCTCATTTAATATGCAAATTTGTTCCAGCACCACTTGTTGAAAGACAATTCTTTCTCCAACAAACTGTGTTTGCTCTCTTGTCAAAATCCATGGACTACATGTGTGTTGGTCTCTTGCTGGACTCAAGTCTGTTCATCGATCTATTTGCCTAGGCCGTGCTATCTCACTCTCTCACTGTCTTATAAGTATCTTGAGGCTCATTATCCAAACACAAAAGGCATTCTGTGCAAATGAGAAAGAATCTGGAATGTTCTGGATTCCCTGATGTTTGCCGGCGTTCTCTTTCTCTTGCTATATTGTACGCTGGCCTTTCCTAAGGCTTAGGCAAGTATACTTTGTGAAGTCCTGTGAGTCCTTTCAATTGCTGCGATAACTTTCTGTGTTGAAAGACAACACGAAGCCAAAGAACTGGCTGCTTTCCATCCTGTCTAGATGGGTCAAGGTCAATTCCCTCTTCGCCCTCCTCTCTGCTAGAACTGGCACTTTCCAAGTTCTACTGATAAGTGGAACTGGGCCTGCAGGTCTGTGTTGATAGTAAGTGGTTCATCGTGGCCAAGATAACTAAGATAATTGTAAAATGGGGAGTTTTGTCCTCTAAAGCACGTTTACAAATCAGAGTGTGTTTGCCAATGTTGAGTACAAGTGTGCTTACATGAATGTAAGCTACAGAAGGGAGCTGACGCTAATTGACACATTGACCTGAAAATGAACAAAACCCAGCAAAAGCCAAAATCTTTAAAGAAATAGCTCCACCGGCCCAACATACAACTGTCTAACCCCCTGAACATGGAACTGAAGAGTTGGCATCCGGCATGCTGTGAAAAAGATGGAGAAACTTCTGGTGGGCATCCCTTCCATCAAGAGTGAAGCCAAAATAAAGCATACGCAGAATCTGAGAAGGAAGTTCCACTCTGGCACTGCCCGGACATGGGGACACCAGCAGAGAAAGGGAGAGTGACGGCATGATTAGAGGAAGCCATGTCTCCATCTGCTAGCTGAGAAAGTTAAATAGCAGTAGTAAGAAGAATAGTAGCAACTACTAAGGACTGAATGTTGCATATTCCCAAAAAACTGTACGTTGAAATCCTAGCCCTGTGCTGGGATGGCCTCAGGAGGTGGAGGCTTTGAGGGGTGATTAGCTCACGCTGGTGGAGCCCTCATGAATAGGATTAGTGCCCTTCTAAGAAAAACCCCAGAGAGATGATCTCTCTCTGTCTGTCTCCGCCATATGAGGACTCAGTGAGAAGACAGCCCCCTGTAAATCAGAAACAGGGGCTCACAAAGAACCCACTAGGCTGACACCTCGATCCCAGACTTCAGTCTCCAGGACTGCGAGAAAACCATTCAATCTGCGTTAATTTGTTACTGCTGCATGAACAGCTGAGATGACACTTGTTATAGAAGACATACTGTGTTTTACGTGCTTTCTGTCATTTACTCCTCACCCAGGCTCCAGCAGGGGGCGCTGTCTTCACTTCCACGTTAGAAGTGAAGAACTGCAGCGAGCAGACGATGACCTCGGTCCCCAAACCAGCGAGAGGGCCACGAGCCCCCCCAGCCTGCCTCTGAAGCCCACTCCGACTTAGTCGCCAGCACGCTGTTTCTGAAGCTGCCCCGCTGCTCCGGGAGGACGGAAGCAGACCACGGGACAGGGGTTGAAACGCAAGGAGCAGGGCGAGTTCCTCATTAGTCAGACAACACCAGGAGGTAGCAGCCAAAGGCGACGGCTCGCAGGCACGCGGAGCTCCTCGCACAGTGCACCGGGGAGCTCTGATCTGATCGCTCGCAGCGTGCCCAGGGGTTCAGCAGCCCGAAAGAAACCACGCTGCTCTGTGCGATTCTCTCAGCTACACGAAACTGCTGCTCTTCGCAGGCTGGCAAGGAAAATGATGGTCTCTTCATGATTACTCTCTCAAGTCTTCTTATGCCACTTAAAAGGACGGGGGCTTCCTCATGGGGCAGCAATGTATATCTCCCCACCTACTCCCACTGCGAGCTTTGTCTGTGTGGATGAGATCCATTCAGTCCAACCACATCCGACTGCTTGGATCACACATAAACGTTCTACCAAAGACAGCTCTCCTTGCTCAACTGAGGTTATTTCTTGGCACGGAATAGATGAGGAAACGCAGCTTCTCCCAACCTTAAGGTGCTGACAGGTACTGTAAATTTACAAAAGCTTAACGGACCCCAACCTGGACTCATATCTTACAAATCTTTGATTATTAAAAGCCTGACGATATTACTCTGGATTCATTTGGAAAAAGTGAAGTATTTATTACCAATGAGGACCAGTACTAGAAGCACAAAGAGAACAAAAATGGGATCCTGGCCCTTGCAGAGCCCCCAGAGCTGGGGTCCCAGCCCCTCTCCCTCAGAGGCACACCCCCAGGGCCTGCAGGGCTGCGATGTTAGTGCTCAGTCTTGTGATTTACAGAATTAATGCCACATCTCTACTGGAAGGTAAGGGGGAAAGGCGTTCGGAAAGGAGGAGGAGCATCTACAGTTCTGTGATCTCCAGCTTTGGCAGCTAGACTCAGAAACAAACGTCTGTGCTGGCTGTGGCAAGAGATGACAAGATGTGATGATAACTGACAATTATTGAGCACTTCCGCTGAACCAAGCTCAGTTTTAATTACTTGATGGGAATGACTGGATTTAATCTGTACATGGGTCCTACAGATTGGCACTATTACTACGCCCATTCTCAGAAGATAAAACTGAGGTACAGAGAGATGAACTAATTTACTTAACCTCTCAGGCACTGGACCTGAGACAGAATTCAGACCCAGGAAGTCTGTCTCCAACCCTATGCTCTTCGTTAGCCATTCCTGCCACTGGAGAGAGACTCCAGCATCTCGGCATGGAACCAGACTGAACAGGCCGACAAACGGAGCGGAACTCAAAGGCCAGAAACGCAAGCGTATATGCTAGTCAGACACTAAAAAGTCATCATGAATACCGAGGGAGAGATGCATTAAACAATAAAAGGTGCTGCCCTGATTAGTTCACAAAGAGTGACCCTCGCCTCACACAATTTATTAAAATGCATTTCAGTGGTTTAAAGAATTACATGCGAGTACCTGGAACCAACACCATGCCCACGACCACGCCTTTTCCTCATCATTTTCTTGCTAAAATGACCCAACTGACTTGGGAGGGAAAACTTTTCCCCACCCACCCACCACAAGAGCCCCATCCCCCACCCCGCACTCTTGAGGGAGGGGAGCAGGAGAGGTGCGGAGAAGAGTGTGGGGAATGGAGAGCCCCCGCAGCAGCCAGGCCACCAAATGTCACCTATGACACTGCTGCCATTCACTCATTACTGAGAGCCAGACACCCTACTAAGTGCTTTAACGTGCTAATAAATTTCAATACCATTTCACACAAGAGTAAACTGGGGCTCAGAGGGTTCAGCAAGATGCCCCATGTTACACAGCTAATAGCAGCCAAGACAGGACTGGAACACAATGGTTATCGGCCTCAAACTCGAAACTCTTAATTTCTCCACTACACACAGAGGGGCCGAGGCCGCCAGGATCCCATCTTCAGAGCCTGCGGGCAGCTTCTGGACAGGAGCAAAGGCTGGGAGCAAGGCAGGGCTGGACAAAGAGCCATGCTGGAGCTTCACCCTGGATGCCAGGCCAGCCAGCTACCCAAGGCGCAGGAGCCGACCCCGCGGGCTCGGGGCGGGGGGGCTGCCAAGGCAGCACAAAGGGGAGACTGTGCCACACAAAGGGGAACTCGGGCTCCCTGCAGCTGTGCCCACGGCTCCAGCTCCGCCCCACACGAACTGTTAAAACTCTAAGCTGTTGATGAGAAATTACCACACATCTAACTTTTCCCCTATTTGTGCCTGTAATGAAAAGAACTGAACAATGACCTACACAACCTCTGACAAAGCATATTTCAGTTCAAGATCCTGAACAAACTGGCCCGCACTTGGCAGATGAGCAAGCAGACAAGCAAGCAAACTGGACGGGAGAACAGATTCAGATATTTTGAGAAAAGGGAAATCATCTGAATAATGAGGGTGACTCGAAGAAACAAGATAAGCTTACGAAGTTTAAAATTTACATTCTCAGTGAGCTTCAAAATGACAGTGAACCGCTGATACAAATGTCAATTCAAGCGAAGGTGAAAAAAGAGCAACAAGAAACAGCGTTTGAAGGAAAAAGCGAAACCCGTGGCCTACAATGCAGAGGCAGCGAAATACGGACTGGCCACCGCAGAAAATCGCCGCTCCACAAACTCCCCCGAAGTCCCAGGAAAATAACACGAAACAGGAACCTATCAGTGAACGAGATAAACCCCGAACCACAGATCCCGAGGATCAAGTATGTATATGGCAGGAATTCCGGAAAGAGAAGATGAAACAGAAAGGAGAGGTGACAATTGAAGGATAAATACTAAGGAAGTAAATAATGGGGGGGGGGGGAGAACTTAAAAGAGAGTTTTCCAACTTGAAATTATTCACTCACAGCTTGGTGGAATGAATCACAAACGATCTGCACACCCCAGAATTTCTGAATATCATGGAGAAAAAAAATTCAGTAGACATGTGACCCTCCACCAAGATTTTTAAAAAAAAATGTAATGTGAATGAGATGGGAATCAGGCTTCTCACCTGCCCTACTAAGTGCTAGAAGGCCACGGAGCACGTTTACAGGACACTGAGGGGAAAAGACTGTGACCTGAGGATCCTAAATTTAATTTTCAATACTGTTATTATTATGATTATAAGGCAAATAAAAATATTAATAGACACAGAAGACAAAAATGTACTTTGCACATATCCTTAGTGGAAAAAAATATTAGGAAACAGGGACATACAATCAACTGAAAAAAATTAGAATAAGGAACTCAAGAAAGAAGAAGATGTAAGAAAACAGAGATACAGATGAGTATAAACCAGACAGCGGTGCACAAGGAAGCTCACAAAACAAGAGCGACTTAAATTGTGTACAGCGACGGTGTTGAAATCAAGACGCAAATATGGGGCGAGGACAAAGAGAATTACTTAAAGGAAAACTTGATAAATAAATGAAGGCAAAACTCAGGAAAAGATAAACGGTAAGAAAGCGTAATAATTTGAAAACCTAACCCGAGATGCCAAGGGTAAGACCAACGACGCAGTGAGTACCCCTGGATAAAAAACCCTATAAAAAAGGAACACTCCCAGCTGGGTGCAGAGTGAAATGCCGCCTCCCTCCTGGGTTACTAAAGGAAGTAATGTGGGCATGAGTATCAGGCGGAGAGCAGATCCTTAAAAAAGTGTTTAAGGAAAGAAATAACGTTGCAGGCAATGCAGTGAGGTAAATATTTTTAAGAAGAAGAAGAAAAGATCTTTTTTTGTGTCTTTTTTACTAGTTTAAAACACCAAAAAAATTCATTGAAATAAAAAAAATGTTTTAAAGTCTCGTGATGGACTGGCAAGAAAGTAAAGGAAATCCTCAGAGGTCAAAAACTTAATAATATACATAACCTTTGACCAGAAATTCCACTTGTAGAAATTTATCCTACATTCACGTTATAAAAGAAATCAGGCACAGGATGAACTGATAATACATTCAAGACAGTTGTCTCGGTTTGGGACGACATGGGTGACAAATAAGAGAAACCCAAGTGAAGCGACAAACAGAAAGGCCCTGATTTAAACCAAAGGACTAGAACTTCCAGTTGATCGGTGGCTCAAATACCTCTGTGGCTGAGGCCCCGCACCCCACCCCCATCACTTTCAGTGTGGGGGTGACCCCAGGTAGGCGAATACAGAGTTAAAAAGACTGTGCATATAGAATGATCTTTACCGAAACCAGAGGAAAAGAAGAGAGTTAAAGGAAATCCGTTAACAGCGGCTGCTCCACGACGGTGAGGTCATGGGTGGTTTCTGCCCTTCGAGTTCATACATTTTTGTACTTCCTCTATTTTTTATAAAAATGTTATACGTGTATAAAACTAAAAGACAAGTGCCGCTGAAGGAAGAAGCCCAGTTGTCCCTTGGCCATAGCCACATGGGGACTTTTTCCTTGTTTTCCCGTTAGAATTCTTTCCGGTTGATTTGCAGCGTGCCCGAGTTTTCTGTTTCTCCACCACAGGCAGGCAGCACACTACGTTTAGGACAAAAAGCTCAAGATATTCATGATTATCGTCTATGTAGGGCAGAATGCTTTACATACTGAACAGTTCCTTGGCACAGGACTTCATTTTGTTATTACTGTTGACAGCCCTTAATGATAAATATAGGGAAATAAAAATAGATAAATAGAGCATTTTGCAGTGAGGAACTTGAAGCTTTAGTCATTCAAGAGATTTTCCCCAAATCGCACTAATTGGGAAACTTAGGTACAATTTACCCCATTAACATTCTCTTTTCATATACCATATTTCATAAAGATAGCATTGAAATAAATGCATGGTTATAGTATATCGGTTTCCAAGGGGCTCAAATTCTTTTAGGTATTTCATGAATACCAATAACCACCTGTGCTCCTAAATCTACCGCAGACAAAAATGAGTGTTTAGAGACTGAAGCCGGCTAGGAGAAACCTCCACCATCCCTTCGGTGCGCGTCAGCGGCTGCCTTGGCAGCTGAGGGACTTTCCCTTGTGTAGTTACCACCTGCCTACTAATTTCAGAGGTGTCTTCCAAGACTGTCTTCTCAAGAGCGTAAAACTAAAGCTCTGGAATGCGGAATTTTAATGTAAAACTGGAGGATGACTTCAGTTTCTCGGGTGAGAAGTCATCTAATGGAACGCCTTGTTCCACATACAAGGAAACCGGCAGCGCATAGTTTAAAACCACCAAATGGACCAGTCAGAAACGCCAACGTTCCACCGAGCAAGGAAAGACGCCTTCAGAAGAGGTCCAGTCCCTACAAGGATTCATCCTGCTGCCTGGTCTTCACTTACACCCCTCTTTTTCAAATGCTGGTGGGTGGGTTCCTGAAGCCCCGTTAGAGGACACTGTAAACACTCAGGCCAGAAAACCCCATCCTGGGAAACAGGATATGTGAAGGGGGGGGCAGGGGGAAGCGGCTACCAGCGTCTGGAGCTAGGTCGTCCTGCCTCCTCTTCTCTGTCCCCAAGAAATGACAATTAATCTCTGCTTTTTCGGTTCCTTCGTTGCTGTCTTCAGAGCTGTGCCATGCGCTACTGGAGAGAAGACTTTGTAAACAGCAAACTGTAAACCAAAGCTGAGACACAAACCTGTGTCTCAGGCCCTGCCACCTTCATCGCATGAGTTATGAAATGTAATGTACTTCATTATACAAAATTAAACTATAAGCATCTAGGATGGTAATCATCAATCAAAATTAATGGTTTGAGCCCTTGGTGGCGAAAGAGGAAAGAGCTATGTGACCAGCCCTGCAAGGAAGGCTATGCTGCCCGTGACTCCACGTGGCCTGTTCTGAGCCTCACCACACCTCTAGCGAGTAGATACGAAGAACAGCCCTGACGCACAGAGAAGGAAACTGAGGCTTTAGAACGGTTACCTTGTCCAGGCCTCACCAACAACAGGAAGAGAAGCTGAAATCTGAATCTGACCAGTCTCACTCCAAACCCTGTCTCCCCTCTGCTGGGCAAATGCTTCCAGGAGTGTGCACAAGAATGCTAAAAGATCGACAGCTCCTTACTGAAGAATTTATGTTCTGAAGACACCCTGGGGCTTCTTGCCCTCACTTAGGCAGGAGCTGGAGATCTCACGTGAAATTCTAACATACTAACTATCCCCTCCGGCCCCCATCTGCCCTCAGATCCTCACCGTGAGGCACCGGAGTGGCTGCTGGGGGCTCTGGGCCACCCCTCTGTCCCCAGAGAGCTCACTAAAGATTCTTAGCCAAAATTCAGCAACAAATGCACAGTGCAGGAGGACAGTGAAACAACCCAGCAGTGCTAAGTACTAAATGCCACGTCAGGTGAAAATTCCCTCCCTCAACAGCAGTTTCCCTTCCGAAGCCCTGGCTGTGTCTCATCCGTGCCCCGTCAGCACATGGCCCTCAGCCAGGGCTGGCTGCGCTCCGAGCCGGCTAATCCTGGCTGGGTCCCACATGGTTCTTCTTGGCCGCGGTGATATTTTTGCTTAGTTCTCAAGTCCGGAGGTACTTATTCTATAGATGACCACTATGTTTGTACTGAACTTCTGAAACCCTCCCGACTGAGGGATATTTTAATTCACTCATTGAGGATAGATACCAAGTTTTAGTAGTGGTTGCTGTGGGGCAGGGTGGAGCAATTTTGTTTTGTGTATTATAAATATGTATTTGTTTTTAAAGAAGTATTACTTTTACTGTGTGAAGACACACATTTTCTTTTATTACATAACTGGGGCTAAAGGATGGCTTCATTCTTTCCAGCATTACAACTAGATTCAACACAAGAAACATGAGCTTTGCAACCCACTGTCTCACACAAACAAATGCGATGCACACGTGTGCTTAACAGGGAGGGAACCCACCCTGCCAGTACTAGAAATGTATGTGGCTAAAGTGCTGTTTAATCAGAATATACCTGACCAGAAACCACTCAGTCTGAATTATGAAATTACAGGTTCCCCAGAGCAGTACCCTCCCGCCTCTCACTACCTCTGCCACCGTCATCCTGGCCAAAGCCACCATCACCTCTCCGGCTGCCACCGCCTCGCGCCTGGTCTTCCCGCCTGTCCTCACTCACTGTCCCCTGCACTGAGCTGACTCTCACATAGCAGTCAGTCCACACGATTAAAACAAGTCACCATCTCATCACTCCTGTGCTCAACACTCTGCAGTGGCCCCTGTCTGACCAGAATAAAGGGCACCATCCTCCCAACAGTCTGTGACACAGTCGTTCATCCTGTGACACCCCCCACCTCATCTCCAAGCCACACGCATCCCTGCTGCCTACCCGGGACATTCCTGCCACAGGGCTGTGGCCCCGGCTGTTCCCTCTGCCAAGAAAATCTGTGCCCAGAGAGCACCCCCATGGCTACCACCCTCCCCTTCCAACTCTGATTCAGATACCACCTTCTCAGTGGGGACCAACCACCCTGGCCATTCCTTTTTAAGAAGTGGAAACTTCACCTCCCCCCTCCCCACATCTGTACCCCTGAGTCCTTTCGCCCTGCTGGTCGTATAGCCTTCTAACGCACTGTGTGCTTACTTTTTATTATGGTTTATTTCCCCCTGGAACATAAGCTCCGCAGAGGCAAAGATCTTTGTTTTGTTTACTAGTGGTATCCCCTGCCTAGAAGAGTGTCTGATCCAGGGTCAAGGACTCAACTGATATTCGTCGACCACATGCTAAATTAAAGCAAAAGAGACGGAGTGAAAGCAGCCTGATGCGGTCACACAGAGACCCCAATCGCATGAGGCTCCTGCCGCTTCCAGGGACAAATGGAATCTGGAAACGCAAATCGGCGGTCACCACCGTGTGAGAGTGGTGGCTTGCACCACCGTTCCTGGAACCAGGACCATAAGTACTTGGGCCCAGCCTGAGAGAGAGAGTGTCTTGGAGGAAATCTGAACTCCTGCTTTCAGTGGCCCCACTCTCTCAGAATCCAGCAGGGACATGCCCTCAACCATCCCGAGTGAATGTGGGCCCGGGGCAGCCCGCTGCAGACGCAAACCGGGGCCGCCATGTGCTGCTTTCTCCCAACCCGACCTCCTCTCTGATCCTTCGCCCTTCCTCACAAGAGCTCCAAACAGGGTCCAGTCGCTTGAGAGTCAGCTCGTGAAAGGAGTGCTAGGTGACAGGAGGTGCACAGTCACTTAATTACGTCTCCCTTACTCTGCCCTTTTATTTTAAAAGCTTGTGTGTGGGGGGGGACGACAGTCAAGAAATTGCTTCTGTAAATTAAAAAAGAACCCATCCCTTTAAAAAGAGCTGGCTGTTGTGAAAAGACGGAAACAACCACAACATCTGGAGGACGGGGACCAGAGAATACCCAGCATTTCTGGAGGGAACGAGAAGAGGCTGGACGTGAGGCTGCTTCCCAGGGCTTGCACACGGGCTGTGTGTCCGACATGTGGTGTCATGAGTGGTTTTCACTGGCGAGGCCTGGAAGCTCAAACCACAGACAGCTGTTGAGAGGCTACTGTGTGAAAACAACACCAGAAAGTCTGAAGATCTACCACGAAGGAAAACCACCGGTGACTGCTGAAAAATGGGTGAGAATATGTAAAAAACTACTGCACTCCTCGGCAGGAGTCCAGGAGCTGGAGTTAACTCACGGAACCCTCCTAACAACCCCCCGTGAAATAACTGCTACAATCATCCCCATCTCAGAGGAGGAGAGTGAGGCGCCGTGTCCTTGTCCCTGCCCTGCGTGTGCCTCTGGGCTCCCTGGCGTCTTCCTAGGACAGCCGGTCCTTCCCTCCGGTTGGCTCAGAACTGCCCGATCGCTGTCTGTTGTCCTGACCTACGTGCGAATAGCACCTGCCTTCCCTTTGTTGTTTTTATTGTAGGACAAACGTGATATAAAATTTACCACCTTGTCCTGCCATTTTTAACTGTCCCTTTACCTTTAAAATTGTCCCAGTTTGGATTGCAGTCAAATCTCGGTTCTCAAACATCTTGGTTCTTGAAAAACTCAAAAAACTGAACAACTCGACCGCGTGGTTCACGGAAACGATGTCTCAGTTGTCTCAACAAAACTTCGGGCCTCAGTTCCCTCCCGGATAATCCTTTCCCGCTGATCCCTGTGTGATCAGTCACACGTCTTTCAGGCGACAAAGGAGATTCGGTTTTTGAACAAATCACTTCTCGAAGAGTTTTCTGGAACAAATGAAGTTCAAGAACGGAGGTTCCGCTGTACATACAATCACCGTTCTCTGCTCTAACTTCTCTGCTGGACTGTTCACTTACCCGCTTCCCCGATGAACTGTGAGCTCCTGGAGGCCAGAACTGCGTGGCCTGTGTTTCTAAGTTTGCAACCCAGCATGGTAACGGCCATATTGTCAGAAAATGTTTAGTAAATGAGTAAGTGTTACCCCCAAACCCCTGCTGGTTAATTTCCATCTCGCAGAGGGAGTCTGCCCTCCACCGGGTTCAGAAGTTGAAGCTTATCTGAGACCACTGCACGCTGCAAGCATGAGTCACCCCCCAGGGAAGGTCAGTCACCACCCACCAGGGAGACCAGGCTGCAAAACCATGCGCGTGGGCTTGTAACTATTTGGATTCATAAGACTGGAATAAAGGCAACAATAAAACAAGGAAACTACCTAAAGAAAGGGTTGGAGCACAGAGAGGAATGTTAAGTGCTTCACTCACACATTCCTTTAAAACGCAAACATGACCTTAGGGATGCAAAGGCCACCACGCTCCAGACCAGACAGTCAGCAGTGGTCTCCAGCACAAATGCACTTGGGTTCGTCCTGCCCCTTCGTGACAAGGGAAGCCATCGTGATGCCCAATATCAGTGCGATTTTATAAACTTAAAATGCAATGTTTAATAGGAAGCTGAACAAGCCATCTTCCCCCCCAACCCCGTCCCCCTCCCCCACCTCTTTCACACAGACGCACACCCCTTCCTTTCTGCGCTGCAGACAAAAGAAACAGGGCTTCTGTGGAGAGTAGCCTCGCAGGCTGATCTGATCCTAAATTCCTAACCGGGCAGGTCTGGCAGGTCGTGGTGGACAGTCAGGCCCAGGCGCATAACCGCTTTAGTGAAAGGTTGACACCAGCCTTGCCTATTGTTCTTGCGCGTCTAGGTAGCACACCTGTGAAATATCAGAAGTAATTCCCCTCAAAGGGAGTATTAACCCTCCGGAGAGCATAAAATCTTGTTTACTATCGTACAACCCAGCAATTTTTAACCTTTTTCATCGCATGGCACACATAAACTAACTACTAAACTTCTGCAGCACACCAAACTATTTTTTTGCTGATGTGACAAAAAATATAGATGCAATTTTGATTCCCTCACACCAGACGGCTATTGTTGTGTTGGCTGCTGTCACTGTTTTTCTGTTTGACAATCTAAGGAAAAAGAGGTCAGTGCCCAGAAAATCCCACTGTGTTATTCACTGGAACAGTTTCATCAACATCATACTAATATTTAAGTTTTTTTTTAACCCTCTACTCAGGTTTTGAAGTCACTAGTACCATATGGCTGCTCCAGAACCAACCTAATCTCTTTCTTTCTTCTAGTGGCAGCTGCTACTTGTGTCTGAGGGGACCCAAAAGGACCCACCTGGCCAGCTGTCCCCTTGTGTACTTTTAAAACTTGACTCAGAGGGGAGGCAGCTACCACGTGATTATCTGCAACTTTTTTTAGGTTATGAGGTCCGTAAGACTCTTCGATTCAAAACAGTTGTAACTGCTTTACGGTCTGCTATTTCCCCAAGCCCCTTTAATTCCTACTGACTTCATGAAAAGAGTACTCTCAGCTATCGGTGTACTCGTACTGAACACAGCCACCCTGCCACGTATCTGTCAGCCTAGGCAGGGAGAGGGGAGGCCGGCTGGGCAGACAGTGGGAACAAGGAGAGCCAGAGTCAGCAGAGCAAGTGGGTGCGGTGGGTGGGTCCCACCAACCCCTGTTCCAAGGCATGCTCACAGGGTGACAGGCGCCGGGGACAGCAGAGCTTCTGCTGTGCTTTCCATTAGGATTCTGGGGAAAATGGCCTTTGTAGGTCCTGAAAGCTCTGCTATAGTGAACTAGGGCTGGACGATGGTCAGAGTCTGTCTCTCACCTCTGTGGCCGACTTTTGTTTTGTTTCCACAACACCCAGAAAATCCTGCCTGGGTGGGGGTGGGGTGGGATGGAAGTGGGCAGGTGCAGTTGGGGTGGGGCAGGTTGAGGACAGCTGGAGTACCTGCTGAAAGCCCAGGGGACGCCAGTACAAGGACTCCAGGGGACCAGACACCTGGGCCGTGAGCTGCATGAAGGATGTGGCAGACACCCAGAGGGCAGGCATGCCCGAAAGTGCCCATGTAAAGCAGGGCCCACCGGGAGCACCTGGGCCGGGCTGACCATAACAAGCCTGACTGTCCTCCCAGCAAGAACTTTCAGCAGCAGCTCCAGGCAGGAAGGTCACCCCTCCGCAATCTCCAAGCCAGGAACCAGGCCAGGGCAGCTGCACAGGGCAAAGCCATAAAGGAAGGATCTGGAGGTCACCATGTGGGCCTGCCCACTCCTGCACCCTCTCCCATCACTTCACCCAAATGCCACCTTAGTGAGGAACGTGGAGGGAGAAGAAATATGAGAACCACAACATTCTACATGTTTAAAATTTAATGAGCATTACCTAAAAGGAATTTATACTATTGCATCAGACTGATTTTACTTATCTTGGCCACACCCCCCTGCTCCATTTTCACACTGGGGAAGGCTTGACAGGCAAATCAGCCCAGATTAGAAAACAAGGAATCCTTCTCTCTGCCTGTGTGTTCTGTGAGGAACCACTGCCTCTTCTCACCTTCACTTCGATGGCCCACAATGCAAGGCTCCTTCTCTCTGCCTGTGTGTTCTGTGAGGAACCACTGCCTCTTCTCACCTTCACTTCAATGGCCCACAATGCAAGGAAGATTGGGGAAAATAATCCCCAATCCTAGGTGAAGAACCTCAGTTCCATTATTTCATTTTGGAAGGGTCAGGGGGAGACCCTTCTATACCGGCCTGCCTTTGGAGGCGGAAGTTCTCGATCTTGTGGGGAAAGGGACACAGTGAGAAAGGAAAGTCAAAAAAAGGGAGGCCCCGCCTGCACTTCCTGCATGGGCTCTGCTGGTCCCCTTGGAGCGGCAGCATTCTCAGCACAGTGCAGGGTGGCACATGCCCCACCCACTGTTCCAGCCTTCCCAAAGTGGGGACACAGTCTCCAGACGACTGCCTGATGAAAAGCACTTGGCGCTGCCCGCTCCCTCTCCAAGATGCCCTTGTCCAGCATTCCAGTGGGGCGGTGACAGGCGGGGGCGGGGGGGCACTCCCTCCCAGCCTCAACTCTGTTGCTCTGGCAAGCTTCCGTGATGCTCTGTGTTCAGGGGCCTTGCAGCCACATTCTGTGAGAGGGTGGTGTGCGCCCAGTAAGTGCGGCAGGAACAGGTAGGTCCACCTCATACAAGGTAGACAGGCTGCACACACTCAGGAAACCATGCCAACACCCACCGGCCAGTGCAAGAGCCGTTCATTATCTGTGAGTCAGAAAGTTCTCTGGGTCAGACACCAGGTGGGACGTCTGGCTGCGTCCACTTGTTCAGCCACTCGTCCAGCCACTTACACGGGCATTCATTTAACTGACTTCACTGACACACAGTGTGGGACACACGTGGGAACACACAGAACAAGACACAAACCCACCGTAAAGGAGCTCCGAACCAGGAGCAGAGGTAGACTAGCTGAGCGCCGGACCGCCAGTTCTCGGTTTACTGTCATTAGTGCTGGTTTGAGCACCAGAGGCAAGCCTTCCGTTGGCCTACAACACAGTTCTAACGCGGCAACACTCTGGCACATAGTCAGTGCTCAAAAAATGTTAGTCATCTTTCATTTCCTCTCTTTATTGATTCTTATAAAAAACAAAAAGGACTGCCAAGATGTAGCACTAACCCAGTGGCCCGAGGATAAAAAGACGAACTTCTGTTTAATTCATTCTGGTGACTGTTGGGAGGCAGCGCAAGGGGGCCGAGGCTCCTTAGGAACAAGAAATCAAGACAGAGAGACAAAGGGACCTGGGGATTGTCATGGCCATGTGGCTTTGGCTGCTGCACGTTGGAGCAGAGGTGGGATTAAGGAACTCAGTGGTATTGATTTAAAAAAAAAAAAAAGACAGTGGTTTAATATGGAGAAGGTGTGAAACTGAGGACTCAATATTTTGACTTTGGAAATTTGTTTTTGGTCCATTGGTCCTATTTGGCACAAAAGGCTTCTGTTGACATTCAATTGATAGAATAAAACTTATCCACACTTCGCATCATTATAGCCTGAGAATATCTCCAACGTACAGAAACAAGGTAACAGGGTGGCCTCACACAAGCACAGAAGGCTTTTACTAAAGTGGCAGGTGGCACTGCATACTTGCTCAGGTGGCTGCTGTGGACCTGTGTCCTTGCACAGGACTCTCAGGTCCTCAACAAAGAATCGACAGCAGTCTATTCACAGGACTGTCAAGCCAGATCTGGGAGGCCCGTAGGACCCTCTGACTATGCAGCTCTGTGGGAACCAGCTCCTCGGGGCTGAAAACGGGTCCGTGGACGACCACTGGGATACAACTGTGCCCTCAAAGGGAGGTGCTGTGAGGGAGAGGGCACCCACTGCCAGGCCCCACAGACACTGCCCCATGAGAGAGGAAAGACATTACTCCTGGGCCACATATCCTTTCATTCCTCCACTCAGCTCCACGGTGATCTCATGGGACCACCGTACCATGTACAGTTTGCCACTGACCGTTGACCGAAATGTTGTTGTGTGGTGCACGACCACCGTCTGAAAGCAATCGGAGAGCCACAGAGCCCTAAAACAAGCCCATGATGTACGTTTCCCCTGACCGCTGTCCATGAATAGACTCGACATTCTACTTTTTTGGAGGGAATCTCACGAGTGTTACATTCACACCAATCCACACCAGTCCTTTCCAAACAATTAAATAGCATTATTGGATGTAAAGAGCGCTTGGTTATCTGCAAAGACAAAGTTGTATAACACCAAAGAGTCACACCGATTAGACGTGGGGATGAAATATATGTGTTTAAGCAAATATTGATCACCTGGGTTCTAGTTCACAAGACTTTTCTCTAATAATTTCATATAATAAATGTGTAACACGTAAGCACATTTGAAGGGGGAAGAAACTATTTCTTAAAACAACAGCATTCCGCTGGGCTCCTTAAAGATTCGCTTTACTTAGCTCCTTTAGGAGTACTCATTCCAACTTTTCTCTTCATTCAGAAAGATCCTTGATTTCCTCGATTTGTTTGAACGTAGAAGGACAGCGTGAAAGCGTTACTCTGCGCTAAAACCACTCCCCCTGTTACCACTAGTGTGTGCAACACACCAAGGGACAACCAAACGGCAGATTCTTACTACTCTTCCCTTCGACTTCTAATTTTAACTTTTTTCCTACTTCCTAAATCCCTGAAACTTTAGATCCATAAAAATGATCAATGGAAGGAATAAAGATGGTTGACTAGTAGGCCACAGAAAACCAAATAAGTTTGGGGATAAAACAGCAAAGACGATAAGACTCTGGATCTGACTCAGAGGATACTCCCAGGCCCAAGCTGTTTGAAGGGAGAGGTGGGACCTTTTCCACTAGGTGCACCCACCTCCAGGGCTTCACCACCCGACCAAGACTTCCTCCCAGCTGGGACCCACATTTGTCCTTTTTAGTGCTACCCTCGCGGCTTGGGTATGAGTCAAAAAAAGGACAAGAATTATATGCGCCTTAGGTTCAATTCCAGCTTTAATCAGCACTGTCAGAAAGGACTCCTTTGGGCAGTTTATAAAACAGAACGAATGAAGAACTAGACTTTCAGGACTTGCTTTAAATCAAGTCTCCTAGGACCTTCCCTTAGAAGCAATTTAGCTTTTAAAAATCAAGATCGGATGTCCTAACACGCCGTATAATGGGCACATCTATTTGATATCTCAGCACACTGGGGCAATGCCTCCGAGTGAAATTCCAAGGTAACGGACAATTGTCTTCTCAAATTGTACTTTTTCTTTTACGGTAAACATTTTTCACCTTCATGGTATTCTTTCTAAAACACTTTCCTGTGTTCTTAAACATAAATGAACATTTTTTGATGCCTAACACACAGATGTCCCAGGCGCTAGTCTTACAAGGGCTGCCATTCCAACACTAACTGTCCCAAACTCTCGCTTCGTTTTTGGTTCTTATATCCATTTTCTAAAATTTCTCCCAGGCAAACTGTCAATTCTTGATCATCCTATTAAGGATACCCCAGCCCTGACTGGTGTGGTTCAGTGGACTGAGCTCTGTCCTGGAACCAAAGGGTCCCCAGTTCGATTCCCAGTCAGGGCACCTGTCTGGGTTGCGGGCCAGGTGCCCAGTAAGGGGTGTGCAAGAGGCAACCACACACTGATGTTTCTCTCCCTCTTTTTCCCTCCCTTCCCCTCTCTAAAAAGAAATTAATTAATTATTTTAAAAACACCCCTATTAGCTGTTTTCACAATCCTAACATTTTGAGGGCCTGATGACCAAGTCTGTCAGAATTCTATTGAAAGTCAAGAGAAGTAAACAAGCCAGAACACCAGGTACCTGTCCACGTGTTGGCGATCACCAAAGGAGGGTGAACAACGTGCATTTTCATAACATGTTTTCTTGGCAATAGTGCACTTATTTATATATTTGTAGATACTCATGTGTTCTATGGGCTCTTCATAACTTTTTAAATAGCACATTGCAGGCAAAGAGTTGAATGGAAGATGCACTTTCACCGGCGCTCATGCCAGCGCAGGCACGCACGTGCGCAGAGAAACACACAGTGCCTGCCGCTCAGGTACTGATTCCACTGCTGGCAATGGTATTTGTAGACCCTGGTCAATGGTAACTGTAGAACATACATAATTTCAGCACTGTTCATAATAGGGAAAAGAAAAACCAGAGAAAAAAACGGAAACAACCTAAATGCTCCCTATAAGGGGGTGGTAAAATAAATCATGGTACTGAATGAGGTAGGTCACTTTATCCTCAGATGAAAGTATGTCCTAGAATATAGTTAATAAGTAGGTTGCAGAATAGAATTGCATATGTGTATATCTTATTTGTACCGACATGAGAATAAATAGGACTATTTCTGAAAAAAATGATGACAAACTATTAACAGTGGTACTCTAGAGAAAGAGGGAATAGTTGATGAGAAAAATGGGTATTTCACTTTCTATCCTTTGATGCTATTTGAATTCCTAGCCAACCACCATGTATTCTTTTAAAAGTAAAAATTAAATAAAGAAACTTAATAGCTTCCAGTTGCTGCTGTAACAAATTACTATAAAAAATCCTACAACTGTCCTCTCTTCGAGTTCTGGAGGTCAGAGGTCTAAACTGAGCCCTCACTGACAGGCTCAAACCACAGTGTCGACATCAGCCTCCTCCTGGAGGCCCCAGGGAAGAGTCTGCTCCTCTTCCAGCTTCAAGAGGCGGCTGGCATTCCTGGACTTTGATTCCATCCGCACACTGCGTTTATCTGGACTCTCATCCTCCCGTCTCCCTTTTTAAAACCCTTCTGAGCACTCTGGGCCCACCCCAATATCCCAGGACAATCTTCCCACCTCAAGGTCCTTAATGACACCTGTGAAGCCCTTTCCACTATGTAGCACAACAGGATGCAGTGATTAGGTCCAGGGCACCTTTGCGGCAAAGGGCACTGTTCACCCAAAAGGTCCTTGAAGGGCCATACATATACTATATTTCACCAGCTCTGAGATGCCATTGATGGTAAGACAATTATTTTCCATATGACTGAGAAAGAAAAACAACACTGACTAAGCCACAACTTCCACTGTAATATCTTGGTAAATGGTTTGCAAAATGCCCTCAGAAATCCCACCCCTTTGCCACGTGACTTCACTACTTCACGAATCAAGAGGCAGAGTTCGTCTCTCCACCCCTTGACTCTGGCCTCGGCCTTGCAACTGGTTTAGCTAGTGGGACTCTTCAGAAGCACACAGGGGCTGGCCCTCTCTCTCCTGCTGCTATGTCTCTGCCCCTTGAACAAGCCCAGGCAGGCCCACCCACTGCCCCAGCCGCCCCAGCCGACTCACTGAATCTTGCGCAGAAAAAATAATAATTGTTTGAAGCCACTAATCCTGACATCGGAAAGCTAACGGTGAAAAGGATGCGGATCTTCACATCAGTGTAATGTGGCGTTTCAGTGTAATATCAGAACATAAGAAGGCGTCTATAAAGGGCAGACCTAGGAGGAGCGTGTATAAAGTGAGCAGCATTTTTGCGCCACGTTTTGGCTGCTAAAGGCAACTTTTGCTTAGTCCCTGGTGTCCAGTCACTTTTCATGTCAGTGAAGATAATGAGTAAGTGACCCCTGGCCCTGCGGGGACTCTGCTTCCTGCCACAGAACATCAGAGCAAGATCAGTTATCTTGTCCCTTCAGTGGCGAAGAAAGAAGCTCACCCTCTGGAATTAAATGGCGAAAAGCCATTACTTTGTCGTCCAGGTACTTACTGTGAATCATAAATTACAAGTGGTGATGCTTGCAAATCTCTCTTAATTTTATTATACAAAGTTCCCAGCTTTATATAATGACATAGTGTGAGCTGTAGTGTGATTACTTTTGCAATTTTTTAAGCAAAATGATTCTAAATACAAGAGGTTCCAGTTTCCTCTCACTATAATACTGCATTTACAGGCACACTGTGACCTTCTTGTTCACATCCCTGATATAACAGCACACACTGTGTTAACAAAGGGTCAAATGCCAGCTCCATTGTGAAAGATGAATTTTGTACTCTGTTACTTTATTTTATTAATATATTTATTTTAGAGAGAGAGAAACATCGATTTGTTGTTCCACTTATTTGTGCCCTTCATTGGTTGGACCTTGGCGTGTGGGGACGATGCTCTAACCAACTGAGGTACCCGGCTGGGGCCCCTAACCTGTTACTTTAAAATCTAGTTTCTGGATTATCATAATAGCTATCCTTTACAGAGGGCTCATTTCCCAAATAACTAGTTGTAATAATAGCTGACTTGTATCACTGATGGTACGTAAACAACAGAAATAACTGCCATATCCCTGAACAGCCCTGGCTGGTGTGGCTCAGTGGGTTGGGCCATGCCCTGCAAACCAAAGGGTCACCAGTTGGATTCCTGGACAGAGCACCTGCCTGGGACGCAAGCTAGGTCCCCAGGAGGGGACGTTTGAGAGGCGACCAATTGACATTTCTCTCTCTCTCCCTCCCTTCCCCTCTCGCTAAAAATGAATAAATAAAATCTTCAGAAAATAAAAATGAGTGAATGAATGAACAAATGCCCCATCCTCCCTCGTAGCCAGGTGGTCTTGTGACAGTTGTGATGTGAAGCTGAAAGACGAAGAGCCACCTTCAACCACAGGGATGAAAGCCACACACTGGAGAGGGCACAACAGACAGAGATGAGGCCGCCCTCCTCCGATGCTTTGTCAGGTGAGAGACAGAAGCCGGTACTTGTTTCGGCTTAACTGACTCATGCCCCGGCTCAGGCTCCAAGGCCTCCCACCCTCACAGCCCCTGCCGCTGTCCATCAATAAACGTCCAGCCTCCCTGATATCAAAGTCGTATCTGCAATTTGGTAATGCCAACACTTACAACAGGTAAACAATGGCATCGTCAGGACGGATATAGGGATATCTACCCTCTGTCTACTTAGAATTATAATTTGTTGATTGGTTCGCTGAAACACTAGCTTTTCCTCTGCAAAACCAAGTTCAGCCTCTCCTGGTTTCCATGGGAGCCAAGGCCGGTCCTTCGGCACCTTCCTCAGCAGAGCCTGAGAGCTGGTGTGCACGGTGGGGCTGCGTGGAAGGGCGGTGGGGACCGGCCAGCCAGGGTGCACGCATATCTGCTCTCTCCTCTTTCAAAGGAGAGCAATGCACGAGCTTCATAAAACCATCTGGAGGATTCAGTGAGAAAAGGCACGCAAAGGGCTCAACACGGCGTCTGGCACATGGGATGCACTCCGCTTATGTATTAATTACTATTAATATCCTTGGTGTTTTTCAGCCCCCTCCCTGAAAGAGGATACATACTGTGTCCATGTGTGCTTAACAGTCCAGTTTTATGTCATTTAAAAACATTCCTTTGTTAAATGTATAATGAAATATTATCTATTTTTTTCCATCAGGAAAAAAATCTCTTATTTCACCATGTGTTCTGACTTGGCGTTCAGAGAATATGGTAACCATATGGACTCTCCTCACTCGTTCAAAAATTTGTCAACGTAACAATGGCTTTTACTCAGCAAACATTCATAGTGAAGTATCTACCCATTCCTCACTTTCCATTTCCTCCTTGAAGACAGCGGTCCACAGTCAAACCCGCACGCGCGGGGAAAACGGTTATCTGAAACCCGTCAAGGGCTAAACTCGAAGGTTTGAAGGAAAGCGGGGCGATGACGCCATGAGAAAGCCAAGCAGGCGCCAGCGCTCATTATACTGTGGCCTCTGGCGCGGTCACCCGTACGCACCACCCGAGCAGAGGCCACGTGCGGGGCTGGACACTGGCATCCGTTTCCTGAGACTTACCCTCCCTGCCCCCTATCCACAGGTGCAACAGTAATTGCTGTAATCCTGCAACATGACCACACCTGCGGCCCCAACCCGGAGTGGACAGCTGACCCTGGCTGGGCTGATCGCCTCCTTCCAAAGGAAGTCTGGAACCGGGACTGGGCCCAGGCACCCCTCTCTCCCTGCCTACCCGGACTATGACAGGTGAGCCTCAGAAGCAGCTGGCGGCCCTGTCCCGCCACCATACTAAGAAACACAGGCAGCCAGTGTGAGCAGGGGAGGAATGAAGCAGACAGGCCCACGAGCTGAGGGAAATTGCAGGTTCCCAGTAGGCTCCCGCCTTTACTTCTCTCCCTAAGGCGCAAATGCACCTGGCCTTGGATTCTGCAAGATGTGTGAGCCTCCTGCCAGGCCACGCCAGAGCTGGTGTCTGTTCACAGTACCACGCAAGCCTAAGGGACCTCACCATGGCACGGTGTTATGCGAAGAGGCTTGGGTGACACAGTGACCCTCTCCTGCAATGTGAACTAACACACGGCACAAAACTCCACGACCCCCATTCTGTCTGTTATGTTCTGAGTCCTGAGCTAGAGGCCTTGAGAAACACAGTGATGAGGGGACCACAGAGGAAGATGAATAAAAAAGGTTCCGTGCACGTGAGGAAGTGTTTATTAAATCCACGAGGAATGTGCTGACGGAGGGCAGCTATCGGGAGGTCAGGAGGAAGCGGCAGCCACGTGCAAGCGCTGCTAATCCCCAGAGCAGTTTACAAGGAACAAGTTCACAGCTGCTAAAGCAGAAAGGCCCAGAGCTCCTTATCTGGGCGCTGTCGGAGCCTATGCAAACCCTGTCAGTTCTCCTCTCACAAAATCTTAAGACCCCCACGTGGGAGGGAGCTTAACTCTTCCCAGGATAGCTTTGGATTTTCACACTGGCATGTACCGTCACTTTAAAAACAACTGGAATGATTTTTTAAATGTAACTATAAGTATCTATTTTACCTGCTACTTTGCCTTAAAATATTCAGAACTTCAGCTGTGGCATGAATTAATTAGTCCCTGGGGGAAATGAATGATCAAATAACTAACTTTTTTTCTTAACCTTCAAACCTCGTTTCTGTTGTACCGTGATTATTTAATTCTCACATTGTGGCACTCTCCTAGCTAAACTCCCATTTCAAATAACTAGTAAATGTTTCACCATTTTGATCCATTTTCTCAACAATTCTGCCCAGTATTTGTTACCAGCTTTAACCTCACTTTTCCACGTCCATAGGGATGGACTTCGTGAGAAATCCAGGTGTAAAGTGCGCCGTCTGGTGCTTAACGTATAACAAACATTCAATAGATATTGCTTTCCTCTGGAAAAAAAATAAGTGATCAGTATTAAAAAACAGTTGCTTATTAACCTCTTATGACAATGGTTTTAAACCTTGGCTACTAATTCAAACTTCTAAAGAATCTCTGTATGGTCACAATCTTCCCAAGGGACTTGAACCCACTCATTTCTGCTTATGATGTGAATGAACCCTTCGAAAAGCAATACGGCAATCTTCTTACAAGGTTTCCTAAAGACACAATCCAGAAATCTGGGGGAAAACACCCATCCATGTGCAGCAATGTTCGCTGTCACATTCATAGGACTGGCCATGATGCAAACAGCCAACAAGAAGTGAAGGATAAAAAACTAGGACGCACCCACTAGGCTATCAGCACCTGGAGAGCAGGCTGTCTTGTTCAGGACGGGAGACCCAGGGCCAAGGTCACACAGCACGAGCATTAAACAAATATGAATAAGCACTGGAGAAGAGGAAGATATACAGCCACGTAAAATGATGGTTAAAGACTCGATAACTGGTGGCTCAATCTTAAGAGGGGGCAAGAATGTAAAAGTGTGTTAGGTCACATTTTTGGAAGCTGCATTAGAAAAATGGCGAGAAGGTAAGACATGGAATGCTAACAGTCATTGTGATAAGAGGTTAATAAGCAACTATTTTTGAATACTGATCACTTATTTTTTTTCCAGAGGAAAACAATACTTATTGAATGTTTGTTACACTTCAAGCACCAGACTGAGCACCTTACATGAATTAGTGCATATAATCCTCAAGGCAATTATTCTTTTTTATGGTAACATTATGTTTATGTAAAATGTAAACATACCCCCGATGATTACTATCATGATTACTTAAAATATTAGTTGATCCTTAGAAATTGAAAAGATAAAAAACTTCATAACTAATGGAAAATGGATAAAGTCCCTAAACAGCTCCATATTACAGGTAAATCCGCCCAGCTAAAAGCACAGGCACACAGGGAGGTTAACAACTGACACCCGTAGCTTAGATGAGACACCCTTTCTGAGCCCTGAATCAACAGCAAACGAACACAGGAGGACAAAACGCCTGCTCGGTTGCCGCACTCCTGGTTTTGCCCTGGACTCTCTCTGACTCCGGGCTGAGAGGCCGCGTAACTGGTACCTTCTGACGTGGAGGCTTCTGGTGAGACGAGGTCAATTTTATGATGGTCAATTCAGAAAGGCAGGGTGGCCAGAGATGGGTCAGCCTGGGTGCGGTGACGGTCCCTGAGTGGAACCTTTTTTTTTGTCTTCTAGAACACTAAAACTATACACTGAGAAAGAGGGTACAAAACTTCAACAGTATCTCTAGGACAGCAATTTGCAACCTTTTTTATCTCATGGCACACATAAACTAATTCCAAAATTCTGTGGCACACCGGAAAGTATATGTTTTTATTGATCTGGGGGGGGAAAAGGTATAATTTTGATTCATTTACACCAGATGGCTATTTTTGCGTTGGCTGTTGTCATTTTTTGACAACCTAAAGGGAAAAGAGGTCAGTGTCCTAACTAAACAGTCAGGCATGGCATGTTTTACAAATTCTCGGGGCACAGAGGTTGAAAATCGCTGCTCTAAGGTACTGAATTTCAAACTATTGTTCTCAACTCATTATGGGTCATGAAATCAACCGAATGAATCAGGATTTTAAAAAGGCTACAATACAACAGAAAATACCACCAATGTAGGTCCCATTAAAATGATACCATTTTATAGCCCTGGCTGGTGTGGCTCAGTGGATTGAGTGTGGGCCTGCTTACCAAAGGGTCAAGGGTTCGATTCCCAGTCAGGGCACATGCCTGGGTTGCAGGTCAGGTCCCCAGTAGGGGGCACACAAGAGGCAACCACACATTGATGTTTCTGTCCCTCTTTATTCTTCCCTTCCCCTCTGTCTAAAAATAAATAAATAAAATCTTTAAAAATAAATAAAAATAAAATGACACCATTTTCTAAAACCTTTGTTTCAGTTATGCAGGTGTGTATATGTCCAAGTATGTGAATCTTGGGTAGCAATGCTACATACATTTCTTACTATGATTTGTGATTAGGAAAGTTCCAAAAGCATTACTCAAGACAGCCCAGGCCCTGACTTAGAGTCTCAAATGCAGAGCTGAAAGCTGATCAAATTTATGACATTTAAGTAGAGACACACTCAAAAATTAGTTTAGACAGGTTCTAATTCCGTCAACTTTAGAGACCTCACACTATCATTCTAAGAAGTCCTCAGCTTTCAGCACTATGCTGACACTGTGAGAAAAACTTGCATTCAGTTTTTCTGATGCAAGTTAATGAAATACATGATACATAAAACTCCACCAGATGCTCAACTGAACTGAGTCAAGGTTCAAGTATTAGTGAGTCTAATGGCTTCAACTAGAGAACTGAGATAGTGCAATTTAACCATGAAAAGAATCAATGGTAAATGAACCAATACTACGCGGATTTAATAAAATGAAATGACATTTTAAGATGTCTTTTCAAGAGGGAGTCAAGTAGTCATGGCCACTTAGAATCCTGGTGGTTCAAAGCTGGAAAAAAAGGGCCTTAGAGATTATAACATCAAACCCCTCTCTTGCCCCTGTCCCTTCCTGCCCCCATGCCCTTCGGTAATGTTACCCTGGTCTGAAGAAAAATGCTAAACTCCCTTCCAGCTCAGCTTAGATACCTTTGCTCTTGAAAACCCATGAGCTCCTGTGGGCCGCGCCATTCCAGACAGACGGTTCATCAGCCAGCGTCACATTTTCTTCAGTGGATGTCAACTGCCTGTCTCCGTTCTGCTAACCACTCAGGACCAGATAGAGCAGTTCCCCTGAGGTGAAAAACCCAACTCCCCTTTGCCTGCGGGTTCTGCCTGCCCTCAAGGCTTACAGAGTACGGCTCTATTGCATAACTCGGTCCTGAATAAAGTCAGAATATACTGTGGCAGTTCCCCAGAGACGCCTACCCCCACAGCCTCTTCCCCCACCACCCACCACATCCTCAGGCCTTTTCTCCAGAAAAGGAGTCCAAATCATTGCACCCAGAGGTTCTGCGAATGTTCACTATTATAGTTGTTTGCCTGGAGACACTCATTTTCCAGACCCTTCAAAGTGTGGTCCACAGAGCTGGATTCTCAGTTCAGGCCGACTGGCTCCTGAGTATACGCTCTTACCCAGGCCGTTCCAGTGACTCTGACCAAAGGGAGTTGTCTCTTCCTCCTCTTTCCAGGATGCCCTTCCCCCTACTCCAGCTTTTTCACATGAACTCCTATTGATCCTGCAACACCCAATGGAGCAGCGCTTCTTTCCTCTAACCGCCACAAACGGGAGAGTCCCCCACAGCCGCAGAGGACACGGTTCGAACCTGTTTTCATTCATCACTTCTCCTCATTGAGATAAAACCCCCCTTTACCTATGGCAAGGGAATAGACTCCTAGAAAAGGAACAATTCCCTACAGTTGCCTAATACTAACCACCTAGAGTTACTGACACTCTCTGTATGAATATTCAGGTTGGGTTAAGACGTGCCTATAAAGGATTTACAAAGATAAAGGTCTGGATGGGGCCAGGCCTTCAATGCTTGAGAAGGAATTGCCCCTGGACAAGGGAGCCCCTGGTGAGCTGCAGACAAGACAGCGAGACAAAGGTCTCAACCAAAGCTGAGTCAAGATGTCGGGGAGGAAGAAGCTCCTAGGCAAGAAATGCTAAAACGGCGTTCATTCAGAACAGTCCAGCAAGAAGCTGGGAAACGAGGAACCCAAAGTACCGCCCATGGGTTTGTCCTTTGGAGACAGAGCCTGGCCGCAACCAAAGCAACGATACTCTGATGAGGAGGCCAGTGAGTGCTGGAAACACACTCTGCTGAACGACAGCAACGAAAATCGAGGCCTTCCTTAAGTCGGATTGTTTTATATTTCTTATATTTATTCCGCTGGAATCCAGGAAAGCTCTGGGCTGCTTTAAGTGTCCGAAGATGAACTCTGGGTGCAGTTCCATCCACTCTTGAGCCTCAGATTAGAGTATTATCCACCCACTACGGACCACTGGGCAAAAACGGCAGTCCCAGTGAAAGAGCCCTCTTCACGAAGGTAAAATGTAGGGGACAGCGAGAACTGCAGCACCCTGCCCCTCTTCCACATCTGAAAATGCTCTGTGGTTTTATTACCTCCTAAGATTTCCCGAAAGAACCTGGTCACTTTCACCACGCAGTGTGCACACGTGCTGGAAACATGGCAGAAACCCAGAGCTTTGCTGATGGAATGAATGAACTAAGGCATGGCTTCCAAAGTTTCAAGGCCGCCCAGCCCAATCCTTTCCCCACAAGTGTATACATTCGTCCACATGGTGCTTTCTAGGCAGTCATACGATTTGTGCAACGAATACCAATCAAATGTCGACAGCAGTTAGGATGCCAGGCTTTCAGGAACAACGAAAAGAGATCAGTCCCTGGTACCATGAATGTTCACTGAGGGCCTTCGGGGCCAAACACAGTGCTGGGCCCCAAAGGTACACAATGAGGAAGACGCACCTATCACCCCAACAAATTCAATTAGAGAAAATGTTTGCCAATCCAATAGGTGAAACGTGGTATTTCCTTGTTGATTTAATTTGCTCTTCATCAATTAACATTAAGTTTATCAGTCATTTTTATTTCTTTTCTATGAGCTATCCTGCATCTTATTAATGTGCGAGACAAAGGTCCTTATCACATGTATTGTAACTGTTTTCCTTGCTTTGTCTTACCTTTTGACTTCAGCTGGGGTTTTTTTTTCCAGAAGAGTTTGAAATTTTTTAGTGAAGTTTAAAGTAAAAATTTTAAGAGGTCAAATTTACCTAAATTTTTTTTTATGGTTTCTGGGTTGTTTTTTTTTTTTTTTTAACTTAGAAAGATCTCCATGACTCATTGTACAAGTAACCCATGTTTTCTTCTAGCATTTTTATGAGTTTAGTTTTTACCTTTAAGTAATGCACCATCTGGAACACAAATTAAGAATTAAGAACGATATCTAGCTTTATTTTATTTTATTTTTCATCTAAATGACTAACTGGTTTCCTAGCATCAATTATTAAAGAATCAATTTTTCTTAAAAAAAAAAGTGGGGGAGGGGATACAGATAGCACCTTAGAGAACTTACGGAAAAGAAGACGAATGGACAAGTACCTATAATACTGTTTAAAGCAGAAAATGTTAAATGTTTTTGAGGGTTAGGGTTAGGGTTAGGGTTGGGGCCAGAGGTCAGAAAGGGAAACCAGGGTTTCAAAGGAACTTATGGGACACTGCTACTCAGAAAGAGGACATTATCTGTGGTGTCACCTTACAGCGCAGGAATGAAGACTACTAGTGGCCAGCTGAAGCAATTAGTGGAAATGGCTTTGTAGGTTTAGATGAAAATCAATATTCTATCTTCATATCTTTAGTGACAGTGACATTGGGTTTTGCAAAGCAAGAATACAGATCAATTCTCCTTTTAATGAAGACCATAATCGAAACTGAGCTCTTAAATAACAAAGTTATTTTCGTGTGTGACTACAGACACAGAGACTGGTGGATCTGAGTAACACGAAGACATATGTAGAGAATAATCCTGGGCAGATGAGCCTTATTTAACACTAAGTCTGACATATAAATTCCATTATTTACACTGTAAACTAGGAAAGTGAAAGCTAAGATAATATACAGCTAAAATCACATTTCTTTTTGTTCTGTAATCAAATGAAATTTATCTTTCAGTTGCTTTCATATAAGCTACTTTAGCTTCTCCAGATAGTTTGAAATGCGCCCCACGAAAGCTGTTTCCTTCAAGAAAAACCACTGATATGGGGATAATGACCTAGGAGATGGGCCTGGCTAAACCACCAGCTACAGGAATTTGAGCAGGTAAATTCTCTGGCCTAAATTTTCTCATCTGTAAAATAAGCTGTTGGAGCAAAGAACCTCTAAGATCCCTCTGAACTTGAAAAGGACTACAAAAGCCGAGCTCTATGCCCAAACTATCAACCCAAACAGAAAGTTTCAAAACAAATATTAAAGGAACTTAGATTTAACTACCCTTCACCTTTTACTTGATTCAACCAACTTACTTATGAATTTCCTAACAGCGGTTAGACTGAGCAGTTTCATTGCTAGTAGTTACAGGCTGGGAAGAAATGACGCCCATCAAAACAGTCCTGTGACAAATGACTCTCTAGGTCCAGAAGCAATCTCTGTCACAGAATTTTGCCTCCATTGAAAAATTAAATGCTCATAAGACTTCCTTGTGAATTTCAAAAGGTTTCTACATCCATATATTCCACCTCAGCCATGAATTTCTTTTGTTTATTGCACATGCCTGCCCTTGGTGCATGTTTACAATCTTTTCAATTGGATCTGAACAGATAATAAATCTGTTTGGCCATTTGTATGGAGTCTATACTCACCCTAGTTATACTGAAGAACCTATGATATGAATAGACCTACCAGGCAAATTTTCTGAGGCTACATTGTATGGAAAGTGCTGAAATGACTATAAAGACAGTAATGAACACTTTGTTGCTTTTCCTCTGCCTACAGTTTTTGGAGTCACGGAGAGAAAATATTCTATATCTCAGCATAATTTGAATTTACAGTAAGAAAACCTAACTACTGTTTTAAGATTAAAGTCTCTGTCATATACCTCTACTGTGTTGCATTTTTTAGAACGCTAGTTCATATTATCAAAGCAACAATTCCAGAAAACATCATAACTACTATATTCAAGCAGCATTCATATGATCATCAGCTTTGTCAGCCTAATTTCTGCACATTAACGGAAACGAAATTAAATCAAAAACGCTTTCGTCTGAAAAATAAGAGAGAACGCTGAAGGCAGAACGACTGGCTTCACTTCTGCAAATTAAGCAAAATTAAAGCAAAAAGAAAGGAAGCACGCAGAGGGAAGAAACTCAAGAGCTATTTGCAGCAGTGGCCCCTTCCAAGTTGTTCTAGGTGCTTCCCTTTGAGCTCGAATAGAAAAGAAAAAGAAGGCAAAGGAGAGGGCACCTCTCCTTTGGACAGAAGCCTGAAGTTTCTCTTCACAACTTGTAATATTCATTGCATTCAGTGTAAGATGTCTCGCAGATCTGGATTCGGTGGGAATGTCTGGGAGAAGAGAGTGGCATTTGCTTTTTCAGCTTGGTGCCCTAAGAACTGTACCTCTTTTCGCAGAGGCAGATCGGGGCATCTTCCCCAAACACACACCTGCAAAGTCCGGCTGTTCCTTCTCCCCCTCCAGCCTCCCAGGGCTGGATCAAGGTCCAGTGGCCGGCGTACCGTTAGCGCAAGGGCCACCGTGGCGACTGCAGGCGTCACCCAGCCCCGGGGGAGCCCAAGAGCTCACCGGCCGCTGTCCGAGCTCCGCTTCCCGGAGCCACACAGGGGCGGAGGCACGCAGCTGGACACCGGCACCACCAGGATGCGTAGTATGATAAAAACTTGAGGGAGCCTGTCTACACCTGGGCGGACGTTGAGGCACAGCCCCTGACGCAGGTTGGGCACAGCGGTCCCGGCTCGTCCCTCCTCGCTGCCCAGGGGCAGCGATCCGTACCTGTCCTCCGAGACGCTGATCACGCCCTCCTCCTTGGGAACGATCACGGCCATATTCACCACCTCCTGGGACCCCTCGACCCGCTGCAGCAGAATCGGTTTGCGGGTCAGCGGTTTGGGCTGGATCTCCGCCGCCATCGGAGGAGGGGGCGCGCCGGGAGTGCCGCTGCCAAGCACGCAGTGGGACCGGGTGAAGGAGACCGCTCGGCCACAGGCACACGCTGAGGCAAGGACTCTGGTTGACCCGAGAGGGACGCCGGGGACCCGCGATCATAGCCTGGCCGCCGCCCCAAGGAACGACTCTGCGATCCCGGTTTCGGGTACCGAAACCGCCACGACAGGCGCTGCAACCCAGCGCCACAACCAGCGGAGGGGGCGGAGAGCCAGGGGGCGGAGTCGGTAGGGGGCGGGGTCTGCCGCAGGGGGTGGCCGCTGGTGGGCGCCAGGGTGTACGGCTACACTTCCGGAAGTGCGGTGGAGGAGGAGCGAAACCTCCAAAGGGGCGGGGCGATGCCGGCTCAATGCGCGTGCGTCTGCTAGTTGCCAATTTCCGCCCCGCCCCTCTGCAATTCCCAAACCCTAGCTGCGCCTTCCTTAGAACGCATGCGCCTCCCACTCTCTACGGTTTACTCCTATCCTTCCCACCGTCCACACCCAGTGTTTAGTCCCCTCCCCCTTGAATCTCCCGTGGACGCGCGTGTGCACTCCCCCGGGAACGCGCTTGCCAGACATCTCGGCCCCCTTCCAAATCCTTGAAGAGAAGGCAGAGCGTAGGGCGGGGAAAAGCTCGCCGGGGCGAGGCCGGAAAGGGAAGAAACCAGCAGGAAGGAAAGAAGCCGAACTATTTGGGACGTAACTGGGCATGCGCACAGTTTACCTGTCCAGGCGGCCGTAACAGGGAAGTGCGGAGGGCTGGTGGCTTACTTCTCACTACTTGTACCAGGCCCCGCCACCGAATGACATCCGTGGTCTCTTGGGAGTTGTAGTTTCTGGGAGCCTTCTCTCCCTTGTCCTTGAATGACCTCGGTAGCTTGCCTGGCCATTGGCCGAATAATGGTCAGGACTGACCTCTAAATGCAGGTAACTTAGGGGCAGCCCTGAGTCAACAGGCTGTCCTGTGACCTTGGTTCAGGCCACTGCTGATAATGGTGAGATTCAAGGGATGGGGAAAGAAAAGAATCTCATACAAGTGTCTTTGAGGGAGTTTAGAATAAACATAACATGGTGTCGACCTCCCCGTTTTCTTAGATGGTTAAGTTCCTGGCCATAACCCCCCAAACTTGAACCCAGGCCCCCTGATCCTGGTCCTGACTTCTTTCCTTTCTCCAGCAATCTAGCCTTTCTAGCTTACTCCGGAGCCAATGGAGTTACTGTGATTATTGAATGAATATTAAGTTCTGGTTGCAGGCCTAGCACCTGACGTCCTTCATTATGTGATAACTCCACAGACCCATCCAAGATTTATCAAGCTGGCGGAGGAACAGTCATGGACTCTGTGGTGTAATTGGACTGACAAGGTCTCTGGAGGTCAAAAAAATACCAATATTTTAGAGCTGGGCAAAAAACGGGGCATGCCTTGTGGGAACACATTTCTAAGACAGGTTTTTAGCCGCCAGGCAGTTTGCTACAAAGGACCTCTCTCAAAGCACAGTACAGTTCTTCACCACCTCCTGTCTTTTATTATTATTATCATCATCATCATCATCATTATTACTGATTTGAGAGAGGAAAGGAGAGAGAGAAACATCTATTTGATGTTCCACTTATTTATGCATTCATTGGTTGATTCTTGTATGTGCCCTGGCCAGGGATCAAACCTGCAACATCGGTGTATCAAGCAGATACAAGCCAGCCAGGACACCATCTCTCATTTTTGCAGAAATTCTCTAAGCCCTTGAATGGGGGATTGAGGTATTTTCCAACTTTGGGATGTGAACAAAGGGTTCCATTTCTCTAAGCCTCAGTTTCCCCATCTAGTGAGTGGAGAATAATAACACTTACCCTGGGAGGTTGTTGTGAGGCTTAGAAATGACATGTTTTAAGTGCCTTCCTTTCATTCCATAGTACACCTCGCTTCTCTTTCTGGAATGTTCTTCCCCACTTCATCTGTCTGACAGACTTTGACTGTTGTCAGACAGTAAGTCTGACAAGACCCCTGCTCAGGCATTTCATCCTCTGTAAGGTTTTTGGGGGTCCCTCATCCCAAACAGAGTAGATTACTCCCGTTCACATGCCATTCATGTACCCAGTACAGACTTAATTTATTGCCTTATCCAACTGTTCATCAGTTATTTATTTAATAGATTTGTCTCCCCAGATAAAAGGTTAACTCTTTGAGGACAGAAACCTGATTTTTTTTTTATCCTTACTCTTGACACTTATGAAATGATCGGAGCAAATAGGAGTATCCTTAAAATAAATTCTGAGTTTTGTTGATTATACTGGCAGCACTGATCACAAGTCATCTACCTTCCTTGTGTGTAGGTGTGACTGTCTTTGATGTCATAAGCTCAAAAAGTGCAGATCCTCCAACAAAGGAACTGAGCACAGGCAGACTGGAGGTGAAACACCTGCGTCACTCTGGTTCTTGGGCATCTTGGTCCGGATTGGGAGGAATCTAGAGGTTTCTGAGGGTCCAGGGCATTACTAATTGCTAACTGATGCACTCTGCCAAAGGAAGGTAATTCAGGAACCAGGCAAGAGGTTCTCATGCTGGAGCCTCAAGGTAGTAGCCTGGCCAGCCAGAGCACCCCATTGCATGTAATGCTCCATGCTTTTCTTCTTCCTCTCCTCCTCCCCCTCCCCCTCCACCTCCCCTCCCCGACCTCCTCCTCCTCCTTCTCCTCTTCCTCACTCAAGGATATTTTTTCACTGCTTTTAGAGAGAGAGCGAGAGAGAGAAAAAAAACAATGTGAAGGAGAAACATCAATTAGTCACCTTCTGTACACGCCGAATTGGGGATCATACATGACTGAACTGGGCAATGAACCCCCAACCTAACTGTGTTCCCCAACTGGGAATCAAACTCATAAACTTTAAGTTATGGGACAATGCTCCAACCAACTCACACTGACCAGGACTACTTTTATTATTCTTAATTGGAAATGGGGTGTGGCATGCTCTAAATGTTATTTTTTCTCACCTCAAAGCTTGGAGAAAAGAATACCACTTTTACATTTGCTCAGCTTACAGTAGCTGAGGGTGGAGTAAAGAAACATTTTCACAAAATGAAATTATTATCATTATCAGCAATTTTCAAGCACTCTTGGTAGGGCATGATATATGTGGCAGAGAAACATAGGAAGCAATTGGGATATTTCAGGGAAGCTAATAATGAATTAGCAAATAATACTGCTTTGCAGATAATAACATTGGTGATAGTAATGCAATACCTCAGCAGGCATTGGGATTCAAAAATGAGAAGCCATTCACTGTGCAAGATGCTAGTGTCTGTCACCAGAGTTGTAAAAGCAGCAGAAGACAGGCTCTCAGACCTCAGTGAAGTCATATATAAATGTGATAGCTAGAGACTGTTAATATGCACAAGATAGTAGAGTATAAATCAGACATCTGTTATGGCACTGCAGTGACATTATTTGTCTGATTACTGAGGGAGTGTCCGGCATGCAATGATATTAGGAAATACTCTTGAAGGGGTGAGTCACAGGTTTTTTAATAAGAGGCTGACACAATGTAGGTGCAGTGGAAAAATATCATCTTAGCAACTGTGCAGAGAATGAACTGAGGTGGGGGAGCACAAGCAGGGCAACCAGGTAGGAGGCAGTAATGCAGACGGGGGGATGGGAGCCAGGACTGGTGTGTGGGCTGTGAAACAGAGCTGGGGTGGTTTAGAGAAGCAGTGCAGAAGATTGTGTAACAGCGTGGGCTTTGTAGACAAACGGACTCGGGCTCCAAGCCTGGCTCCACCACTGAGTAGCTATGTTACTTGGGTAACTAATCTACCTGCTCTGAGTCAATTCCTTCATCTACAAAATGCACTCTGGATGTTTGTCATTTTTGTTGTCCAGTACCTGAACATCCTTGCTGATTTGAATGAATCCCAGTGGAAGTGAAAGCCTCAAGGGAGAGCTGCCCCTGTGCCAACCTCTGGCAGCTGGGCCACAGGCATGTGCTCTGAGCAGGGCCAGTTGATGCTCACCATACTCTACACGGGGGGATAGTGATGCAAAGGCACTGGGGTTGGTTTGAGAATCTTCAAGGACTCCAGGGGAGGTTAGAATCCAGAGGCATAGAGGGGCATGTCCTAGGAAACTGTGCTCTGATTCTTCTCTTGGCTGCCCCCTGAACCCAGTCCTCCGCCTTCTTATGGATTCTGTGAGTGGCCCAATATCTTTCCAGTAAATTCCTTTCCTGCTTAAGTTATCTGCTGTTTGCTACCAAAAACCCTGACTAAAAGAGGACTATTTTGATGACTGAATAAGATGGTATATAGACCATATATGTAAAGCCCTAAACTCAGTACCTGACACAGGTAAATGGTACTTACTGAATTGTTGCTCTAAGAAAACACAAAGAGAGAATTTGTGACAGAAAAGTCACAGACCTTCATAACTAATTAGATGTGGAAGCTGAGTAAAAAGGAAGAATGAAGAGGTAACACTAAGTTTAGAAGTTTGCCTTCCACATCCTGTTCTACCTCTAACAAGGTTACAGAAACCAGCGTAGGGTGACCTGCTCACAGGAGGGTTAGACAGTCATGGCAAAGCAGCACGGTGACTGAGACCACAGTATTTTCCAGACGTGACAAAGTCTAAATGTATTAGCCCAGCACCCGGGGCTCTTTGTAAGCCTGTCTGAACCTGCCTTTCTGGCCTGATGCTTACCACTCCCCAAAAAGCGCCCGACACTGGGGTCAGACCAAGCTACTTGGGGTCCCACGAACATATTGTGTTATTCTAAGCTTTGCTGCTTTTGCACATTGTATTCTCTTTGCCTGGAACATCCTTCTTACCCCCCTCATTGTCAACTCCTCGTTTAAGACTTGGGTGACATATCTTCTCTGCGAGGAAGCTCTTCCTAAGTCCCTCAGAGCAGACCTGCTCATCCCTTGCTCCAGGCTCCCGCGGAATTCTGTCCGTGCCTCCCTGACAGAACCACATTTTCTTCTGATGTTCTCTTTCCGCTTCCCTCCTTCACTGCCCTGTGCTGCCCCAGACACCGTGGACGAGTGTTTGGTCATCCTGGTGTCGCCACAGCCTGACACTATGGCAGGTAGATGGGCCTTCCCAGGCTCGTTACCGAACACCCAGAACCTGCCTGTGTGCATCTGGTTAGAGGCAAAGGGCACGACTATGAGATACCAAATGTGATTTGACAACTCACGTACAAAAGTCAGTCACAGTCATTATTTATGCATTAAGCACTAATTAGGGTCCTTTTCACTCACTTTGTACCAACCAGGTTCTGCACCAACACACATACAGTGAAGGAACTGGGATCCTCATTGAGGTGCTGCTTTGACTCAACCAGAACAATGTCGTTGGTTTGGCGAAAAGACCATGATTGGAGACCCTGGCTTCAAGGGTCCAAGCCAGCAGCCTTGCTTAGGTTTGTCTGGAGATGCCTGCGAGTCAACCAACTTGCCCTTCCCCAATGGGAACTGCTAATGAGAAGAAATATTCCTCTTTGTATTTCCCAAAGTTAGGCCAAAGCGCAAGGCTCCAGAGGAACGTAGCCATGAAGCAACATTTAGTTAATTTTTCATTGCCCTTAAAAAGTATTCTTTTCCATTTTATGTAAAACATTTTAGAGATTTTATTTTTAATTCATGTTTGAATACACAAGACATTTCTGTGATCCAGAATTCAAAAGTATGAAGTAGCCACCCTCCCTCTCCTTGCTGTATCTAGCTGTCCAGATTCTCATCCTATGGGCAATCAAAGCTGTTATTACTCTCTTGTGCTTTCTTCCAGAGATATCTTATGCATTTAAGAAGTATTTTTTGGCCCTGGCTCGTAGCTCAGTTGGTTAGAGCATTGTCGCAACATGCCAAGATTGTGGGTTCGATTCCGCAGTCAGGGCACAAGCAATGAGTAGGTGGAGCAATGAATTGAAGTCTTCCTCTCCCAACTTCCCACTCTCTAAAATCAATAAATAAAATTTTAAAAACCAAAATGGTTTTTTATTTCCTACTGCCTTTAACTCAAAGGTGAAATTAGTATACGTAGTTCTGCAGCTTGCTTTTTTTCACTAAATAATACATCTTGCAAATCTTCTCATATCAGTATATAGAATGTATATCTTTTTTCCTGGCTGTGTGGCATTTCATTGCATAGACTGTAATCTGTTAAACCAGTTTCCTATCAATGGACCTTTAGGGTTTTTCCAATCTTTTCTATCTTATAAAAAATTTAGCAGCTCTTTCAAACCTCCCTACAAACTTTTTACCCAGCCTGTGCCAAAAAAAAAAAAAAAAAAAAAGTCCATCTATCTTAACTCATGGAGCAAACAGAGACCATTAGGTAAAGATTCCATCAATGTTCTGCCTCCCACCCACCTGTACTTCAGATCCCTTCGATACCAGTGCATGGTTCGCCAGACAGGCATCGTCTTGCTGGTTTCTGTGCCATTTCTGCTGCCACCATCCTTGGTTTGCCTGGGAACCCCCCTGTTAACCTGTCAAATCCAAGTTTGGATGTCATGCCAGAGCGAGTTAATCACAGTGCCTGCTGTCATGTAGTAAGTCTGTACCTCCTTCCTTTCCCACCGTTGTACTTATCATGCTGCTTTGAAATCTGTTTCCAGGTCTGTGTTCCCATTAGCCCACAAGCACCTTGAGAGCTGACTCACTCCAGGACACCCGGCACTTAGCAGAGAGCCTGGCAGTAGAAGCTGCTCAATAAATATTTGTGGAATAAATAAATAAATAATGTGGAGAAGAGGTAAGCATATTCATACTCTGTAATGACAAGTACTTGGAAAACATTAGAATGAGTCCTCACCTTTGCATAAGTGTAGTGGAGACAGCATTAGTTCAGAAGTCAGGAGAACCAGTTGGTTCGCAGAAGCAGGAAACCTTTTCCCACATGTTCACTGCTGCATCCTCAAAGCCTGGAGGGTGGTGCTTGGTTGGTGCTGAGAACGAGGCTTTGCATTATGTTTGTATTTGAACCTGCTCATGACAACCTTCATTTCAAACATTTCTAGCAAGGAGAAAGCTAGAAGCAGAGGCTCTGGAGCTTTTGGACTAACAAGAGAACATTCCAAATACCCAGCCACGGGTCAATTATAAAACCAGTGAATTTATCAACAGTTCAAATTGAACAAATTCAACCAATTGACTTTTACAATTGTATTTTATACATTCAGTTAATACATTTTCCATCAAAACAGTTTTTTCCGAGGTTAGTGGTCATCCCTTGCTCAGTCTGGGAAATGAAACCAAAACCTTATAAACAAACAGCCTTGGGGAGACAGGGCCTGGCTCCCCCTCTGTGAACGGCGGCCAGTGCGGTAGCGTGAGCATCGGAGACAGAGCCCCTGCAGACTCAAACTGAAGGAAGGCCTTTGTCCCACCTGGCCAGTCTGAGAGCAGGGCTCTTTGCTCGTTGCTCTCCTTTGATACTCAGAACGCCGATATCCCCTGCCCCCCTTCTTCGTTTCACTGGCCAGTGGCAGAGGCACACAAGAACGTCAGTTCTCCATCAGTGTGGACAAGTAAGATTCTTTCATCCCAGGGATTCCGGTCAGATAGCACGGCGACCACACAGGTTGTCCCAGACTAAGGCTGAATCAAAGTTTTATATTTATAACTTTTATGTCCACAGTGTTCAATAGATATTTGTTGATTGACTAACTGAACATTTTGCCATTAATTAGCTCTGTATCCTTGGGTAAATGTCACCGAACTTTTCTAGGCCTCGTTATCCTCATCTGTGCAGTTCAGTTCAATTGTCATATTTCTTCAATTATTTTTAGTAGTTGGAACCCCTTTTTCAAACAAAATCTTAGGCAGAACCCAATATATCAAACAGAACAGTGTGGGGCTGCTCTAGGTAAAACAGGTTTGGGGATGCTAAGACAGCTTGCTTCACCTCCTCTTTCCCACCCTCATCACTGCTGTGAGCCATCCTACTGAGCCCCAGGACTGTGTGGGGCGCCATCTAAAAACCACTGGACCACACGGCGTATACATTACCCTGATTCCCAGACTTGCAAGGAGACATTGCTGATTGGGACCAGAGGTTCCCTTCCTATAGCCTCTTCATTAAACAGGGTAAAGCCACCCAGGCAAATTAAAATAAGACACTTTCTTTTCTCTGGATGGAATTACATCAACTCATCCAATGTCAGTTACTTAGTTCATGCTAACCAGAATGGAAACTATGTATTTTGTGATATATTAACAATGAACATGAACATGTTAACAATGAACAATGAACATGGTAACGTAAATTGCAATTGTTAGTAGACAAAATTTCTCAACGTATTATGAACATGGAGGGGTTTAGTAAAAGGAATCCTTGGGGAGTGAAAATGTTGAGAATAACGATGAATTCCATTTTCTTTTCATGCAAATAAAAGGAGGCGAGGAAAGGTCAAACAGCCCCAACCCCGCACAGCTTCCTCAGTGGCGGAGGCTACAGTGGAACACAGCACTCCCAATTTCCAGCCCAGCGCTCTTTCCCAGCCATGCTGCGTTTCCACATAACGTTAGGCATTTACCTTTATGTGCGGGGTTCATGGTCACGCAGCTACAGAATGATAGAACGTCCTCATTATCTCAACATGCATTCTCCAAAGCCCTGGCATCTGAAGTTGTGTAGGAGAGTAAGAGTTATCATAACATAGAAATGCTTACTTATCAAATGACTGATTGTAAAACCCATTCAGATATTCCATCTCCATTCAACATCAGCATAGATTCTCCCCTTCCAAAATCAACTTCTTTGTCAGGTCTCTGGCTGATGACCAGATTTTCATGCACATTTGACAATACAGTACATTGCAATGCAAACAAGCTATTGTACAAAGTAAAATCATATATCCTGCAAAAGATAACTTTTGTGAGATTTATGAAAGAAGGCCAGCAGCGTGCTTAGTGCACTGTGAAAGAGAGGGAGAGATGGGGTAATATCGAAGAGGTAGACAAAGGACAGGTTAGGGAGGGCCCTGTGGGTCTCGGTGGTGGTTTTCATTCCACCGAGGGGGATAGGGGACGGGGATTTTGGAAGGCCTTTATGCAGGGGAAGTGATGATCAGATTTATCTCTGCAATTGTTATTTTGAACTGGCAAACACACTAGAATATGTGATCTTGTCATTGTATCTCTGAGACTCCATCCCACAGAGGCAGCTCCACCTCCATGAGGCTGTTGACCGTTGCATTGCTTGTGAGAGCAAAAAATGGACCCAGCTGCAATGTTCAGCAAAAGGGACCTGGTTCCGTGAATGACAGCATGATGCGCAACCGTACAAATGAACGAGGAAGATCCCTGTGCCAATTTGGGAAGAACTTTAGGACTTCCTGGTAAGTGAAACCAACGATGATGTGGATCAGCGTGGAGCAGTGTGTGTGGCAGGCTACTTTGTGTGTGATAAGGTGAGGGATGTATCTGTCTGTGCTTATGTCTGCCTCCGGTGTCCTGGAAGGGAGTGCTTTTCCTTAGGAGATGGGGGAGGGGGAGGAATGCAGAAGTCGGTGTGGGACTTCTCTGGGTACATTATCTCTGTAGCGTGTTAAATTTCAGATTATGCTAATATAGTGCCTAATCAAAATACATTTGAAACTCACTCTGGCTGCTCTGAGAAGAGGGTAGGGACAGAAAAGTAGAAGCTGTGAGACCACTTAGGAAGCTACTCAAGTGGTTCAGGCGAGAGCTGATGGTGGCTGCGCTGGGCAGCGGCAGCAGTGGGGCTGCTCGGGAGGAGTTGGTTTGAGGGTGGAGAGCCAACTGGACATGCCGATGGTTTGGACGGAGTGTGTGAGAGACGGAGAGGAAAAAGACGTCCAGGATAGTTCCTGATATCTGTCTTGAGCAACTAGAGGAGAGAGGGTGGGGCAGAGGGGGCACAGGCAGGGGAAGTCAGGCATCGAGGGTTCTGTTTCAAACACATGAAGGACCTGCCTAGAGAGAGTTCTCCAAAGGTGAGTTCAATTCCCCATGAGTTCAACTTAAAGGATTGGGAGACCCTGGTAAAATCAATAAAATCCTCAAATAAACTTCCATCTTTATTTTCCTGCTGCACAAATAAAATATAAAGGGGAAATGTATTTGCGCTATTACAAATTTTGGGGGGAGAGAATTTCGTTCCTAAATTTTAAGCAATGGATTAAAATTATAGAAAATACTCTGGAGATCCAAGGTGGCGGTGGAGCAGGTGGAAGCTACACTCCCGTCCTCTCAGGACCAAACTGGAATTACAACTAAAATACAGAACTTCAGTCCCCAGTCAGGGCACACGCCTGGGTCCCCTGCTGGGATGCTCATGGAAGGCAGCCAATTAGTGTTTCTCTCTCACATTGATGTTTCTCTCCCTTCCTTTCTCCCTTCATTCCCCTCTCTCTAAAATCAAGAATCAAAATTAAAAATTAAAAAAAAACATATAGAAAAATAGGCCTAAATAGCTAACTGAAGATTAGTCGACAGGAAGTCTTAAAACCAAGGAGTTACAGAAGAAGCCATAGCAAGACTGGTAGGAAGTGCAGAGACTGCTGTGGAAGAGCTGGCCCACTCCCCTGGGCAGCAGCTGAGGTTCCAGAGGG
The DNA here is from genome assembly GCA_004024845.1 of Tonatia bakeri. NCBI lineage: Eukaryota > Metazoa > Chordata > Mammalia > Chiroptera > Phyllostomidae > Tonatia > Tonatia bakeri. The sequence continues at coordinate 143,829 of PVIA01001659.1, read as the reverse complement.
AGGCTCCTCAGCTGCTGGGGGATCCCTCTGACAAGGGTGGCATCTCAAGCCCAAGCTGGGCTCCCTAGCCCAGAGCACCAGAGCCAGGAAGGGATGCCCACATTACATCTGGCTGTGGAAAAGCAGCAGTGTTTCTGTCTGCCAGGGAGAGATGGCCAGAAACACAGTCACCCTCTTAAAGGGCCAATGAACAGCATCTCATCTGCAGCTGCTCATCCTGGGCTCCAGCAGAGGGAGGGCGGAGCACACTGGAGCTGTGTGAGGAGAGACTGGAGTTTGTGGCTCCAAAGAGAGAGCCAAGAGGACAGCCACCGGAACTCCTTGTGCTGAGTCACTCTACCTACTGCAGACACCACCTTTCTTGGGTGGAGCACACCCCTCTTGTGGCATTGGCCTGGGGGAAAGCAATAGCCCCATCCTCTGGACTCCCCAACATCCCACCCTGGGGAGCTTCCACCCTGCTGAGGAGTCAGTGGCCTGGGCAGACTCAGCCTCCCAGCCAACCCACCATCTTGACTCTTGGTGGCTCCTCCCTGCTGAGGTCTGGACGGAACTCAGGACAATCGGAGTTGTGTGACCCTGGGGCAAGGGCCACAACCCCAAACTTGCCCCAGACCTGACCAGCACCACCCCTCTCTCAACTCCCAGTTGCCCTTCCCTGCTGAGATTGGGCTCCTGGCAGAATATGGGACAGACTGAGTTGTGTGGCTCTAAGATGGGGACATTTTTCAATCATGTGCTCAACTGGTGCAGAGCCTTCCCTTCAAAGGGCCAAATCTTGGTCTGCTGAAGCCTGACAAACTCTGCTGGCCTCGCCCTGACGACTGCCCAAGACCCGCCCCCCACAAAGGTGTGTGAGCACCCGGCAGGCCGCAGCTAGACTTGGTGTGCCCTGTGCCATTGGCTGAGTGGCCTCAGAGCCAGCACTGGCACCAAGATGGATCCCACATAGATCCGGAGAACACCTCTTGCGCCTACCTGGTGACTCTGAAATGTGATTGCGTGTGACTCGAGTACTGACAGAGGCTCTTTCAGTGACTGAGCCTAACAGGCAGCCAGCAGGCGGAGGTGAACTCGGGGTTCCTAGGGACTTTCTCTGGCCTGCCTTTGCGCTGAGTACTGGTAAAAGTGGGACTTGGTGTGAAAGGACAGACCCCTGCAGTGGCAGAAACACAAGAAAATAAAGGGAACTTACACCTTTTCTCTTGGATACTGAACTGACGTCATTATTAATAATGTCCTACACATCCTAGACTGGTGACAGGGCAGGAGGCAGAGGGTAATCATTTTTTCCACTTCACCACTATAAAAGTTAAATACACTTTTTTTTTTTATGAAAGTGCAAAACTTCTGTCTTAAGAGTTGTACCTTCAACTACTCATCTGTCTCTTGAGCATCTACCCTGAGTACGACAGACTTTGGAAATGTCCCAGCGTTACTGCTTGTAGTATTCGCTGTGATGCTCGGCACCTTAGAAAGCTTGGGCTGCTACAGCAAATTGCATCCACCTAGAGGCTTAAACAAGAAGCATTTACTTCTCCCAGGACTGGAGGCTGGACGTTTGAGGGCAGGGCGCCCACAGGGCCAGGTTCTCAGGAGGGCCATCATCCCGCTGCGTTCTCACTGCCCTTAGGGTGCTCGTGCACATACAGACCTCTCCTGGTCTCTGTCTTCTCGAAAGGGCACTAAACTCGTCATAAGGGCTTTACCCTCATGACTTCGTCTAAACCTGCCTCTCAGAAATGTCTCTTACCCAGGTGCCTGCATGTTGGGAATGAGGGTTTCAGTGCACGGATGTGGGGGCCACACAAACATTCAGGCTGCAGCACGCGGCCCAGGTCCCCCTGCAGGTGGGAGACCCTCACACCCCCAGGTGCCTGGAGTGCTGGCTGCTGAGCTTACAACAGAGTCCTTCCAAGGACCTACCTGAAGGAAGCAGGCTCCTCCAGTTTCCGTGCCCTTTCCATGGGGGTAAGAGATGCTCGCAAAGCAGGGCGGGCTGAGAACAAAGATCCAGCTCCCTTGCCTCACCATGGGACAACTTGGGAGAGCCATCCCACCTCCTGAGCTCCGGCGAGGGTAGCTGAGCCCAGACCTCCGCCCGGGTTCTGCTCTGCCTGCTCCCCGAGAGACGTTCTGCACACGACAGACATCCTGCACATGAATCTCTGTCTCAGAGTCTCTTTCCTAGCGAACCCAGTCTGAGACGCCATATTCATTGGTTGCATATTCAAATAACAGATAACCAAGTCATGCAGATTTCTCTACGTTTGGTGTAGACTGAGACACTGTGTGAAAGGCAAACACAGTGGACAATGGCTTGAGTGTGGTGCACACCGTGAGACCCTCAAAGTCTTGCTTCACGCACCGTGCACATATCATGCACATGTTGTGGAAAAGAAAGACCACCCTTAGGCTTACTTGGAGTCACATGTTTTTTTCTATAACAGGGAGTAGTTTCTTTGCTCATTATAATTGATCTCGACTGCATGACAATGAGAAAGAGCCACGTTTTGATCCCATTATGCTAGAATTTATTTTTGTTCCTTAAAGAAGTATAACAACAGGAAGTCCAATTTTAGTCTGAATATTCTTAGAAGAAATGAAGAGCAAATAATAAAACGAAACAGCCAGTTCAGCAACACTCCTGAAGAATCGCCCAGCAGCAGTTATGCGGCTGCATCTGAAAAACAGGACTTCGCTGCTGAGTTGATTCATCGTACCTATAACAGTACCCAGATCATACATTCTTCCCTCTAATTTACTTCTGTCGCTGTAATTTATTTAGCCTTCACTTCTTGAGATCTTTCATGACCGTTACGAAGACTTTAAAAATAGCACCTGCAGGCAGTCCTTCACAAAGAATGCCCAGGCTCTCCTCTGCCCCTGTGGCCCCTTGTTGAGTAACGTTCCACATTTGGCGAAGGCCAGAGAATGTTTTTCGTCACCGATGTAGCCCATCAGACGTTCAGTCACAAAGAAAATCTGTCTTCGGGATTCTCTTATTTTTTTTGAATAGTTATTCCTCTACGTATTGCCTTTTCAATTTTTTAATTCTGTCATTCTCTGTTAGAAACATTTTATTACATATTTTATTTTTAAAATGGAAATGGGATAAGTGAAAAAATAAAAAATTATCCATAATCCTGCCACCAGTATAAACCAGAATCAACCTTGGGGGTTTATTTACTTCCATACTTTTCCAAAATGGTGTGTCTAGTGTTTACAATTTCTACAGCATACACTCAGGCCACTTTATAATTTACTTACCAACATGCAATAAACATTGCCCATGTCAATAAATACATTTTTACATAAATATTATTTAATAGATACATCATATTTTATAATATGGCATATCATAATTTTAAATAGTACACTAGTAAACACTTATATTGTCATTATTTTTAATTTTATGAACAATAAGTAAATGGAAATGTTTGCAAATAAAGCCTTGTACAAATGACAGTTTATTTCCATAGGACATATTCTTAAAACGAGATTTCTAGATCAAAAAAACAAGTATATATTTAAGATTTTAAAAAAACAACACTTAGTTCAGTGATCCTGAGAAAGAAGAACAAAGTTGGAGGAATCACAGTACCTAATATCAAGCTATACTACATGGCCATAGTAATCAAAACATCATGGTACTGGCATAAAAACAAACATATACTGTATTTTAGGACTATAAGATTCATCAGACTATAAGATGCACTTAGGTTTTAGAGGAGGAAAATAGGAAAAAAGATTTTGAAGCAAAAAATGTGGTAAAATATTTAATAACCTGTGACTCTGCTCCACCATCGCTCTCCCCACAGTGAGCTAAGTAAGCTACATTCAGACTATACAACACACCCCCCTTTCCCTTCCAAAGTTGGGAGGGGTGTGTCTTATAGTCTGAAAAATACAGTAGATCAGTGGAACAGGCTAGAGAGACCAGAAATAAACCACATCTTTATAGTCAACTAAGATTTGACAGAGGAAGCAAGCACATACAATGGGCTAAAGATAGTCTATTCAATAAATGGTATTGGGAAAATTGGGCAGATATGTGCAGAATAATGAAACTAGACCACCTTCTTATACCACACACAAGAATAAATTCAAAATGGATCAAAGACTTAAATGTTGGACCCAAAACTATAAAAATTGTAGAAGAAAACACGAGCAGCACAATTGCAGACATTGCTTGTAGCAGTATTTTGTCGGATGTGTCTCCCCAGGCAGGGGAAACAAAAGAAAAAATAAACAAATGGGACCACATCAAGCTAAAAAGTGTTTGCACAGCAAAGGAAACCATCAACAAGATAGAAAGACAGCCCACGTGATGGGAGAGCACATTTGCCAGTGATACATCTGATAAGAGGTTAAGAACCAAAATTTATAAAGAGCTTACAAAACTAAACATCAAAAAAGCAAACAATCTAATGAAAAAATGGGCCAATGACCTGAGCAGACATCTATCCAAAGTGGACTAACAAATAGATAGTACACATATGAAAACATGCTCAAAGTCACTAATTATCAGAGAAATGCAAATTAAAACCACAATGAGATACCATCTCACACCTGTCAGAATGGCCGTCATCAATAAATCAACACACAAGTGCTGGCGAGGACGTGGAGGAAGGGTAATCCTTTTGCACTGTTGGTGGGAATGCAGACTGGTGCAGCCACTGTGGAAAGCAGTATGGAGATGCCTCAAAAAATTAGAAGTGGATCTGCCTTTAAACCTAGCAATCCCAACTTCTGGCAGTATATCAAAAGAAACTCAAAACACTAATTCAAAAACATTAGCACCCGTATGTTCACTGCAGTGTTATTTATAATACCCAAGATATGGAAGCAGCCCAAGTGTCCATCGTAGACAAGCGGGTAAAACAGCTGCGGCGCATTCACAGAACGGAACACTACTCGGCCACAGAAAGCTGCTTCCTAGTCACATTCTTCTTCCTGCAAGCACCTACTATGTTCCATTAGAAAGCAGGGTGTTTAAAAATACAATACATACAGTACAACACAGGTGCAACTTCATAAAAACATGTAATATGTACAAAACATATCAAATGTTTACAGGAGAACAGCAGCGTGCCAAGCAGGCCTAAGGAGTCGGACGGGGGGCAAAGGTCCAACGAAGAATCTCTCCACAGAAACAGAGAAAAGCGGCTGAGAAAATGGTTTGGTATTTTGTCCAATGTTGTCAGTTACCAGTTCGTTTAAACTTCAAATTTGTTTTCTTGCCAAGTGACAGCAAGAGATAAATCTAGAACCCATGCCACATTTTCTGCATGAAATAGAAATGTCCCCCACCTCAGCTTCCCCTGCCTCAGATGGCGAGTAAGAGGAACTCCGCGTGCCTGGCAGGCGACAGATCAGGGGTGCAGCAAAACGACAAATCGAATTTCTGTACCAAAATGTACTAAGCTTCTTACTGTTTGGACGGGAGAAGTCTAAATAAATCAAAACCATGGCACAAAAATAGCTCAAAAGCCTTTCCCCAAATAAGTTTGTGTTATGTGGTAAACAACTCCAAATAGCCCCTTGGAACTGTGGTGTGTAAAGGGTGAGCTGGCTGGCTGGCGCAAGCAGGCACCTTTAGTAGATGCTGTGGTCCAGGCCCAGGCTTGGCGAGGCTTCTGGGCAGGGGAAGCGGGTGGGGAGGCTCAGCAGGGGGTTAGGAGGTGGGGGGATGGGAAGCAGAAGGGGAAGGGGAGATGCTGATCCAGGCAAACCAAAGTCACCAAAGGCCAAAAACATAACACCGATATAAACAGCAATGCCATCTGCCCATTAACCACATAGACCATGATAAAGTCAAGGGGACCAGAGTTACTTGACAACGTCTCGACGCGTCCCTAAGGCCTCCCCTCTCGCTCAGGCTTTCAGAGCGGGCATCTCAGTGGATGCCTGGGGGGTCAGAGGGACCCACCGTGGTGGTCACTGGCACAGGTTCTGAGCTCCACGGCCTTAGGTCCACTCCAGGCCTGGTCATCTGCCAGCTGTGCAACCTCACGTGGTTATTTAACTTCCTTCCTCATGTGAACGTGGGAATGGTAACAATATGTACTTCGGCAAGTCGTGAAGACCAAGTGAGCCAGTTCACGTCGAACACTTGCCGTAATTCAACATCTAAGAACGCACATGTAAGAACGCACAAAAATGTTAACTATTAGTATTAAGGCCACTTCTGTTGTTTCATTGTTGTTTCTACTCACAGAGAATAAGCTGTATTTAAGTCTTTGCCCAAATTAAGGAAAAGAAATGAAGCCAAATGAGGAACCAGTTCGACTTGATGGTGAAAAGTCTGAAACACATCCAATGTTTCAAAGAAATGCAACTGTACTGCTTTCAATTTGTCTACGTTACAACTGCAGATAACATGGAGTGTAAGGAAATGAATACATTTTAAAGGATGCAATAAGTAAAAAAGAAGAAATTTAATATAAAGATGCACTTTGTAATAAACAAGTTATTTCTGGAATGCCAAGGATATACCCAGCTGGTCTTCCTACTTCTGTCCTCGCCTTTCTCAAATCTTTTTACAACACAGCAGCCAAAATCGTCTTTTGAAGACTTAAAGCAGCCCAAGTCATGTCTCTGTTCAACGTCTTCCAGTGGCTTCCCACCTCCTTCAAAGTACAAATCATCGCCTTCACAGTGCCCCCCCACCAGGCCTTGTATATGCTGCCCACCCGCTTCCCCCTCCCGGCCCCAACCCCTCCTATCAAATCTGTGATTTAATCCCCTGACATCCTGAGCCTGTTTGCTCTGCACAGGCCCCACTGAACTCAACTGTCCCTTAATCACGCCTGGAACTCCAGCCTCAGGGCCTTCACACTCGTGGTCTCCTGTGCCCAGAGTCCTCTTCTTCAAAGTCACATCTCCTGTGTGACCTTGTGACCTTACTCAGCCCTCCTATTTGAAAAGTGACTTCTTCTCCACCACACCACTTTATTATGGTCTCTTTTCCTGCTATGTTATCTCTATAGTATTTCTCTCCATATTTATTGATTTATTTTGCTTATATCTTACCCCACCCTCCCTGCAACAGAAGCTCCACAGCCGGGGTTTCCCGTGTTCTGTTGATTGCAGCATCGTTAGTGCTTGGCAGAGTGGTGATGCTGAGCAGTGCACGTGGAGGCCGAGGGAAGCCTTGCCCACCGCGGGTATCGGGTGCGGGTTCTGGTCACTGTGCCAGAAAGAATTCGGGAACAAAATGGATTCAGCAAGGCTCACAGGGGACTTATGAAAGCGAAAGTATGCTCTCGCGAAGTGAGGGCGGGTGGCCTCGGGAAACGAGAGGTCCGAGTGGGATCAGGGCAGAAGGGTTTTATTAACCCATAGGCCTGGGCAGGGGCTGCAGTGGTCACGTGCTTCCGAAGCTGGTGGGGTGACTGCCACGTGACAGTCTTGGTTCCCCCTCTCCAGAGAGCCGTGTCCTTTTGGTCCTCCCGGAGCTGCCGTGGTGATTCTGGGGACAGAGAGGTTCTGAAACTGCAATACAGATTTGTTATAAAGATATCATAATGGCCCTGCTTTGCTTTTAGGTCAGTGTAGCTGCCAAATTTGGTTGAGACTGGATTTTGTCTCAACTACAGGAAATTGAGGAGGGGGAAGTGGGGGACATGCGGCAAGTACAAGTCACATCCCTGATGTCCCAGCTGGGCCACGAGGGGAGGGGTAGAGCCGGACACCTCTGGTCCCCCCTCTGGCTGTCCCGCCCCAGCGGGCCCTGTTCCTCGAACGGGCGAGCGTGCTCGTGAATGCTAATAGGTGCTTTTACATGTCACTCATGCCCCTCCTTGTAAAAGTCTGATTTCCGTACTGAATCACTATGGGGTAGTTGTTATTATAATTATGTATTTTTATATTCCAAAATTGCAGTTTCCTGAAATTGAAAATAGACTGAAAACACCTTTAGGTTCTTGAAACCGGAATTTTAAAAACACTGTGTGTATTAATGTGTGAATGTCCTTTCGGGAAGCTTTCTTAAGGTCGAGATTCAGAGAAAGAAGTTGTTTTCAACTTCTTCCTCAATAGAAAAGACATACATATATTTAGGTGAGCCTTTTCTGACTTTACCATTAGTTTTCCAAACCTTAAAAATGACGTTTGAACGTGTCCCAATGGCGAGTGGCGGTGGCAGCGAGGGCCTGGGCGGAGACAGGGACTACCTGCTGAACTTCTGGTTTCCGTTACCGCCGGTGACGGGGCAGGAAGGCTTGTAGGGACCAATGTCTGCTTCCAGGCCGGGGCTTCCTTTAATAGCGCACTTGAAACAGAAGAGTTGATGATTCATTCCAAAGCCCCTGGGGAGGGAGGGGCCATAAACCGTTTGGAATGGCAGTGAAACCCTAACACGGGACCAGGACAGCAACCTCAAACAACCAGCGAGGCCCTGTCTGAACTTGATTGGATGTTGGCTGCTTTCCAGAATGATTTCAGCTGAAGCAAGACTGTCAGATTCAAAACGCTCTTCCCTCTGCTCTGATTTGGGACGCACGATGTAGGAACCATGTTAATTTCTGATCATTGCAGATAACATGAAGTATTTGGATGGAGGATTGCCCCAGTGTTTTCATAACTGCGGCTTTTCTCAAAGCATTATACGAGGTCTGTCCAGAAAGTATCCAGCCATACACTATTAAAAATAGGGACGTTTATTGAAGAAAATACAAGATACAAGAAACTTTGTACACAGGACAAGGACACCTCAGTCCTTCAAAGCAGGCACCTTGGGACTTTGAGTCCCAATCCAAGCAGGCACTTCAAAGTAGGCACTTTGATCGGAACTCACACAGTTCTCCCAATTGTCATCAGTGGCCCCATCATACTTTCCTGAATCTCACTGATGGTCTGAAATCTCTAGGAAAAGCCAGAATTTGCAGGGCACCAAATCTAGGCTGTAGGGGGGCTGAGTCACGTGGGTGATTTGATATTTCACAAAAAAAAATCTGCACAAGACGTGACACATGAACAGGCACATTGTCATGATGAAGCTGCAAATCACCAGCTGCCCATAGCTTCGGCCTTCTGAATAGTTTCCATAGACAAATGTTTACAGTGCAAAATTTGATGTGGATTCACTGCTCTACTCGCTCAGTCATTTGAATGTGACAACCACACAGTGCACATGCTCACTCATTAGCATCTACCGCCCCCACTGACTAGCACAGTGAAGTCGTCATTGTTCACATGCGCATTCCAGTCCACTTGCCTTGGCTGCCAGGTTACATCAATGTCATGCAAACCATTCTCATTATATTAATGATGGATGGGCTTTTTCTGGACAGACCTTTGTATGTGATTATAATTTTTTTAGGGGCCAGAATCCTAGGCAAATTTTTATGGAAGGAGGAAAGGACTTTTAAAAAAGAAACTAACTAAATGAAAAGAAACTTAGATTGAAGACACAACAGTCATCTAAGTAGGTCGAGTAGACAGCCACCAAGGGCAAGACCCCCAAACCAACCCCACCTCTTGCTTGTTGAAGCCTAAAGCTGTGCAATCAGGAATTTACTATCTCAGATTCAGATTGCGTCTACTGAAATGCTAACAGCCTTACTCAGGATCACACATTAAACTCTCTGGGACATTTTACCCAAATGGTTACAGCCTCGCTGTCCCCAGGTTTAATAGGCTTTCCCAAGCAGATGGAGAGAAAGCAAGGGAATGGGGGCTGAGGGCACAGCCACCCTTGGAGAAGCACATCGAAAATCACCAGCGGGTGAGGGAGTGTAGGGAAGAGAATGTAAAACCTTTTCCTCGTGTAGGAACCGTTTTTGCTCATTCTTACTGAAGTCTTCCCTCCCTGCCTCCTGGAGGAACGGGAGGTTTATGTGGCAAGGTTGTCCCAGGAGAGCTCGTACACTAGAGTCTCAGGTGACCCTAAAGCACAGGTAGGATTGTCACAGCAATTAATCCCTCTGCAGTGGCCAAACCACTTGCTTATCGGATTAATATGTATTGTTTCTCCACCACAGCCACAGATGTTAGAATGTCTTTGTCACTTCAGATGGTGTTCCATCAAACACTTTTGATGTGGGGGGATTAGTCTCTCCATCCCACGGTTTTATGAAGGAGTGACATTTATGTAAAAATGATACCGGCCTGGCAGTTGTCTGTCCAGCTCTTTGGACTAATGTCACTGGTTCCGTGGTCACCTCGCTGAGATAACAGGGACATTTTATTTTCATTTCTCACCATTTAAGTGAGTCATTTCCTTCTTTAAAACTTGTAAAACAATTTAGCACCTAGGAAAGGTAAAAAAAAAAAGGAGATTTTATAAAGTTTGGCTTACTTAGCCATTTTTAAATGATGATTTGCAGTTTGGTACCTGTCTCTGCTCCTTAAAGCCATGGCATGGCCATCCAAAAAGCCCTCTGGTGCAGATCCCTAGGTTTTCTCAAGGTCATTAATCTACTTACCGTGTATTGTGCACACCGTGCGTAGCAGACACTGGGCTGGGTGCTGCAGAGCTGAGATCCACTGTCCTGGCCTCAGCTTGCCTGGTCTAGGCAGTGCGTGGAGACAAGCTACTGCCCTCTGAGAACACGACACAGTCTGCGCAGGGGCTGCAGACAGTCCCTCCCCCTCCAAGGGCATTGGATGTGGAGTCTGAGCTGAGAGTTTTATGGACTGAACAACCGGGGTGGGAATCAACCCGACGAAGAAGGGGCGGCCGGTGTTCCGGGCAGAGGGAACAGCCTGTGCAAAAACGGAGTGGAGAGAGAACAAGTTCCTGCCAGTTTTCCCTTCTGGGGCAGGGCCCAGGTCCTGCTCACCACTGGGTCTCCGCTCTCTGCCAGGTGTGTCGCTGTTCTCGTGCACATTTGTTGAACAAAAACGAGCTAAATTGCAAAGATTTCTTGTTCTCTAGGCGCTGGCGAGGGGATGGTGCCCGAAACAGAAGTTCCTGTGCTATGGCGGTGCTTATGTCCTAAGAAAGCATGTTGTGTGTCAATTATATCTCAATTTAAAAAAATGAAGGAAAAATATATAGAGAGTGTAAGAACAGGTTTAGGACCTTCTGCTGCCACTTTCCTCCTCCTCCCAGATTCCAGAATTGAGAGCAACAATGAGAAAGAATTCCCATTTAGGTACAAAGAATCATAAACAAACATATACACCATCTGCTGCTACTCCCTTGAAGCAGTATTTTCCCAGGCGTTCCACTCACACATCCAGCTGCCCCCACATCAGACCCCAGAGCAGGGTGGGAAGGCGACCTTTCTCTCAAGTTTGCTGTGAACTTAAAACTGCTCCAGAAGCTAAAGTCTTCTTAAAAATTAAATGCATCACCTATCACCTCAACAACTAAGTTTATCCCTTTTGCACACAAATCTTACCACTGCGTTGGGCGGGGTGGATGGGGAGTGGAAAGTGAGTACAACAGGCAAGGCAGGAGGTAAGCTGGCGAATAGAAGCAGCAATGGATGCGAGGTCTGAATTGTTTACTTTCTCTTCATGTAGCAGTTTTAGTCAAGGGATAATGGGGTAGAAAAACTCCTCCCAAGACCTGCTCAAAAGCTTTTGATAAAAGTCTGCACAAACCTCCTGGGTAGTAGGAGAGTAAAAGCAAAGTGCTGCTCCCCTGACGGATGGGGCTCAGTGGGCTGGGCGTCATCCCGCAAAGCAAAAGGCCAGTGGTTCGTTCCCGGTCAGGGCACACGCCCCGGCTGCAGTTCGGTCTCTGGTCGGGGCGTGTACGAGAGGCTACCGATGGATGTTTCTCTCCTGCATCGATGTTCCTCTCCCTGTCTTTCTCCCTCCCTTCCCCCTCTCTAAAAAAATTTAAATACGTAAATAAATAAATAAAAGCAAAAGTGTCATTAAGGTGATCCAGAACACTTCCCCATGTTAGGGGGACAAATCATAGAGAGATTGTGTTTGCTTTTCCGAGGTCAACCAATAACCAGAAAGTTTTGCCAGAAAGTTAGGCCCCTTGGGTAAATGATGGGCTTTCCAGAGCAGGTGATAGCTCCGCCAACTGTGCCCTGAGTCAGTTGGGAGAAAACAGAACCACACCTCACCTCGCTCACCTCCCCACCACACCACACTCTGCACAGCGTGCCTCGTCCGAGAGCACGCCCCCACACCTTGTCTCCTATCCCCGCCCCACATGCCCCACACCCTCACCCCACTGGGAGAAGGCGGCGTGCTTGCATGGGTGCTGGGGCAGGCGCTGGGAAGAGTGAGCTCCGTAGCACACCGAGAGTGGTGGAGTCGAGGGAGGGAGAGGGTCGAAGCAAGGACAGCAGCAGCGATGCACCGCCCCGCCTGTGCAAAGGAAGCCTTTGCAGAGAAGACACAAACGCAGTGTGCTCCGGAGGGGAGGACCCAAAATCAGGGCAGCAAAGAGAGAAAGGAAAGAGCAAAGAGGGAGACAAAGTGAGTGTGGGGAAACCTTTATGCTAAGGTCATGAATGCCCTGGTGCCCGTGGCAGGAACAACAGGTGCCTCTTCCAAGGGAGTGTAGGTGTCTCAAGGCACCTGCCAACAAGGGCAGAGTGAATGCATGTGTTCGATGGCTTTAACAGCAGCGACATTCAAAAACGAATCTAAGAGGGTAAAACAAGACTCAAAGGACTCGGGACTTTAAGTCGTGGCGTCGTACGTCATAACTAGTTGGATGTATGTCATTCAATAAGTTGGTTACAATTATTTCCATATTACCGTTATTAATTATTTTAAAGGAGTCCCTTTTTCCTGCACACGCTCCCCATTTAAGAATACTTATACGACGGTAATTCTCTCTGGAATGTCTGCTTCCAGATGGGTTTCGCCCGCGCTGTGCGCACACGGATCTGGCCCCAGAGGGAGACGAGGTGTTTTCAGTGGGTTTACCTGTGCTCCTGGGCGGGGAGGAGGGGAAGCTGCTGAATCAAACTCAGCGTAGGGCGATTCACAAGGACGGTTTCTGTTATCCAGTGGACACTTGGGGGAAATCCATTCTGTTTTGCCAAAAATTAATCATTGAACCAGAAAGTGGATTCCTAGGCATTGGTTTTGGATTCTGAATTCTTTTCCTTCGGCAGGTGAAGAGAAAGGGGGCCCTGTCCTAAAGCTCCTAAAGCAGATAAGCCCAGTGACCGAACGTAACCTCAGGGGGTGAGCCGGTCTTACATTCCTCACTGTGCAGGCCACGGTTTAAAAGGTTTACCTGCCTTAAGCACACCCTGTCCATCTAGGTTAGCTCCCCTTAGAAATGCCGCAAGCATCCTTGTTTCCAGACCCCTCCGAGGCAAAACCACGCCCAGGGAGCACGGAACTTTAATTATCCTCTAACACTGTCGTGGAGGTTTGCCCGCCCCGCTCTCTCCCACCTTCCTGTTTTCTCCCTCCATTCCCTCCTTCGTTCCACGTGTGGAAGACGAACTACAAAACCGTCCTTCTCCGGAGCATTCGAGATCTCGCTGCCCAGCCTGCCCCCAGTTTGGCTCACATAAGCCCTCGTCGAAATGCTCCACGGGTTTGGACGTTTCTTACAATGGCAGGTATTAGCTCTACTTTTCAGGAGAACACTCGGGTTTGAACGCTTTCCGCTACAGTTATCTCAGACTCAGGAGCGATGTTACTTTGGAAGTTGGCACTTCCCTTCAGGGGGAACAGAGAGGTGATGCCCTGGGCAACAGGGCGGGCCTCCTGATGTCATCAACTCGGCATCGGGTGCTGCTCTGGCTGGGCCCCCGAGTCAGACTCTGAGACAAGTTTGCATTCGGGAAGTACATTGAGAAATACACCGGGAATATATTGGCAGTGTTCTAGGGATCAACAGCTATGGGGCCGTGGAGAGTGGGGAGTGGGGCTGAGGGAGGAGTGAGGTAATCGCAACAAAGGGCACGTGGCCCCACAGGGTGTTCGGGAGCTGGGATTGTCCTTCTGAGCTGTTCTGCCTCCCTACTGGGCCTGGAGCCTCTAGTACTCCTCCCCATCAACCAGTCCTTGGACGCACGCAGACTGATCTCATGGAGGGAGCACGGCTTTCTGGGGGTGGTCTTTGGCTGAGGGCAATTTGGGGAGAAGCTGGCTCAAGGCTGTGAGCCACCATCCCCGCCCACAGCTGGGGACAGAGTGCCACGGGGCTGAAGGAGGGCGCCCACAGCCTCCACTGCCACACCAAACACGAGCTTGCAATGACGCTCGTGCAGAGCTGCACTTGGTTCCTCCCACTGCTTAACAAGATTCTTGCTGATAGGTCCCCAGTTTTATTTTATTTCATTTCATTGTATTATTTTTATCCTTACACAAGGCCATGCTTATTGATTTTAGAGAGAGGGGAAGAGGGGAAGGGAGAGAGAGAGAGAGAGAGAAACACCGATGTGACAGGGAAATGTTGATTGTTTGCCTCGAAACCGCGGCCTTTCCATTTACAGGATGATGCTCCATCCGAGGGAGCTGCATCTGCCAGGTGGTACCTGATTTCTATCCGGCTAAAAAGAAGCCTAACGTGTAGCATACAGCTAAGACCCTGCCAGGAACTCCATGATATTTATTCCTGGATAGAAATCACAGAAATTAATTATAATATGAACTGTGGTTTGAAGAAGGTAACTTACATGACATTTTTCCTGAATTAAAGCTACCTTTGAAATTAAACACATCATCATTGTAATACTATAAAATCTCATTGCTTTTCGATTGGCTGAAAATGACTGGGGGGGAAGTAACTGGGGGGAGAAATTAGAAACCGACATGTTACGTTAAGATGAAAGAACACGAGAGCCAGCCTGCAGACACAGCTTGCATGAAAGATTTCCCGTCGTCCTAATTAATTTCACCAGTGCCTAAGAGGGAACATCCCCGCCAGCTTCTAAGTTCGCCTGAAATCCTCTTCTATTTGCATCACCTATTTTATTTGGTACAAAGTGAATAAATCAATATCCCTGCAGCATACACTTAAAAACACTAAACTTTTCATCTCCCTAATATTTTCTTTTTTCATTAAGAAACAGGATGAAAGGAAATCTTCCCATTAAAGTAGGATGAAGACTTGAAGTCAGGAGGCTGGAACACTAAAAGGAGACTGTGTGTCGCTTATTAGACATGCGGGCTGGTATCAGGCAGCTCAGGTGCGCTCGCCGCATCTGGAAGATCACTTGTGCCGTAGCTGTGGTCGGTGTACTCGCAGGCCTCTGCCCGTGGGTGCAGAATAACTCTGATCTGAGGAAAAGATGTCCCCAAGTTTTAGCTGGTGCTCCACACGAGAAGCAACCCTCAAGAATAACAGTAAAAGCAGAGGAATTGAGTATTACAAATAACCAGCAGTGAGAATGGTAATAAAGGCTTTCTGTGTTTCGAAAGCATCTCTTTGGCAGGCCCAGCTGCAGCCATTCACGTTCGGGGAACATTCAGAAGGGCAGATGGGCCACGGTGTGGCGGTTCCCCCTGTCCGGGGGCAGGTCACCTCCTCGCTCAGTCCCAGGCCTGAAGGAGCAGCCGCAGAAGCCCTCCCCCACCCCGCCCCACCCCGGAGGAGCCTCGGCTGTCTCAGGGTCCATGGCCTGAAGCAAGAGGCTCTTCCAATCACGGCTCCTGAAAATGCCAAAGAATCAACCACTTGAACTTGAGCTGCATTTTAATTTTTAAGAACAAAACATTATTTGGATACATTGTCAGGGCTCAAGATAACTATCATTTTATAATTTTTTGCTTTGGTGAATCATTTGCTGGGCAATTTCTGACGCAAAGTAGAGGTGGCACCTGGTCTCCTGCCTGCATTCCTGCGCAGCACCTCGGCAGCGGCGGGAGGCGCTCGGAGACCTGGGGGACCTTGGCTGGAATTCCGGGGGTTCCGGAGCTGAAAGCCGTCGCCTAGTGCGTGCTCTCGCAATGCTGAAAGAAGGCAACTCCCCTCAGCCCATCTGCCAAACTACCACTCTTTACCCTTAGCATGCAGTTGCACTTCAGATTTCCCTGTTTCCCCTTTCTTGAATGAATTGTCTTCACTCTGTTACCCGATGTCACTCCTTAATCGGGAGTACGTCCCCATGAGACCAGAACGACTCACGGTTTGTCATTTCACGAAGGGGCCGAGCGACCGTCTTGTGTATAGGTCGTTGTGGTGTTGTGTAGATGGACATGGGTGTACCCGGGTCCCCCCTCCCCATCCTGTAAAGGAAACGACAGAAAAAAAACCCCTAAAAGTGCACAAGAAATGTTTTATGAAAGATTTTTTCGAGGGGACTGTTTGCTTAGCTTTGACGGCGCTGGCAGCTTAGACCTTGGTTCCGCACATACTGCCCGCCTTGGCGAGGTGTATATATGTGAAATTCCAGGGTGTCTGTCAACCCGGAGCTTTGTAAAGACCGCAGAAAGAGTTGCTCGTGAGGGTACGTTTTGGAATTAGAAGTATATTGTGTAGAAACACAACTTGCTTTGTACTGTTTTCTCCTGAAACAACTTAAACAGTTTCAGATCTTTCTAGTGAGTTCTCTTAGGATGATTTTAAAAAAACTTTCTGCTTTCCAAACCTCAAATATGTGGTGAAAATATTCTGGCTTTTTTTTGGGGGGGTGAGATAGGGAGAGGGCTCCAATCAGCAGTGTCTTAAGTAGCTCTCCACTGTGCCTAGACCAGACCACAGGCCTCTGTACGGGGCCCTTTCCCTGCACCACACACCACAGTCTTGGGGCCTGTTCCCGGTCTGCACGTCCATGGCCGTCCGGTTCTTGCTCTCCGCCCGCCCCTTTGAATCCGGTACCTCAGTCTGTCCCTTTCTCCCCAAGTTCCCTGTTGCCTGAGCCAGAGGTTTTGTTTCCTTTTATCTGGCACCCCACTGAGAAGGGCTATACTCCCACATCCAGTTCTGAATCTCTGTGCACTGGCCCCAGACATTCTGGGTTCTCCGCTTACGAGAAAGGTGTTCCCCCAGGCTATGGGTGAAAGACCTGCATTTCGCATGCCCTTTGATCACGGAAAGCAACGGTGCACAAGTCTCATGGCTCTCCGGTCTGGGCAGCACTCGACTACTGCCCGTGGCCGTGCGTCCTGGCTAACACTGAGACGTGGTTTTTCAGTGTGTCCCAACTCCCTCTCTCTTTGCCCTTACAGTCCTTACAGTTGACTTTGTCAATAGGAAGGCACTGTATTGTATCGACAAAGGCCCACACGTGCACATCTGACAGGATGCTAATGTATCTTCACAGCCCACCCATATACCTACTCATGCAGTTTATCTGTTTCTCTGTTAGTCTGGGGGACACTGCTTACATTCATCCCCTTACTCCTATACCTGGTAGATCTACCTCTCTGCCACAAAATTCACATACAATTCCATGTGCAATCTTGTTTCATCCAAGCTGTGACTTCTATTCCTGCCACTTTTCTATGTCTTCAGCACTGAGCTCCTACATATAAACTAGCACAAGAAATTCGCTCCATTATTCTGCACACCGATGCTCACACCATCTGGTCTGTCTCCCGTTGAAGACCCTTTGCTTTGTACCCAGTTCTTGCTTCTCACCCATTTCTTGAACTTGACTATCGAACTGCTTCTTGCTCCCCATGTCTGACCTCACCCAAGACTATGCTCGGGGGCTCCAGGGGGAAACCTATCTTGATACATTTTATGCTCTAGTTAGAGTGAACTACTTATTCTTTTTTGCACATGCTGTTTCTTCTGCCCACATTACCCTTCTGTGTCATTGCTTTCCTGGAGAATACCAGCATACGCACTGCTCCTCTAATCATTTCCCCCTCCTCAACCCATATTAATCACTGCCCATTCTGGGCTGTCTCCACACCTTCAAATTACTTCTGCTGATTATCGTACTACACAGAACTTAATTTGCTTATGTGCCTGCTTCTCTATTGCACTGGGATGTCTTGACATCAGGACCTTTGTTATTTTTGACCCCAACTTCTAGCATAGGGATTAGAACACAATAAGCCACCATTCACTTATTCACTCTTTAGGCCAATATAAATTGAGGACCTACTGTGTTCCTACTCCCGTGGAGCACAGAGGCCACCGGAGGCAGGCACAGCTGGGTGTGTTCAAATCAGATCGAGTTACAACTTGGTTGAATTGCCTTTCTTTTCATTTTCTGATCCACCATCACTCTCCAAAATAGCTTTGTTGGAGTTTTAACTTGAATTCTGTGGTTCATGATTCCTGTGTTTGCTTTGACTCTTCTTTTTGAAAAAACAAAAACAAAAACAAAAATCCAACCTTCAAGTGGTCAGTGACAGGCATTTCCCGGTGTCCCCGAGCATGGGCATGCCTCCTATTATCTGAATTGTTTTTCTTTAGTTAGGAAAAAGCTTTCAGGCCGTAATAATTCAGGCTTCTCTTTTGTTAATTTTCTTTTAATTTGTAAAAGGCAAAAGATTTATACGATCTGAAAAGAGACCAGAGTGTTATTTTTCTTTTAATTGGAAGAAAATGTAAGACAGGCACATAGTCATTTTTCCTGTGAATTTTGTTTTCAAGCTTAAAGAAAAGTTGATCTTGGCAACAAGAGGGGTGTGGTTTGGGGGCCCCGCCCCCACTTCCTCCAGGCCTTCCCCGCCGTCGATTTCACCCACTCGTCACGGGACCAAGAAAGCAGGCACAGTGACAGCACCTGCTTCTTTGCCTGCTTCCTAGGAGGGCAAGGAGGCTGGCCAGGTGTAGACTCTCGTGACAATATCAAAACTAACTTCATCACCGTTGCTAATCAGCGAGCAAAAGCCGTGGTCTGGGGAAGGTTCATTGTAAATGGGTGTGAAGGATCTTACTGGGGCAATGGGAACCATCAAAAACTGACTCATGCTCATGGTTGCACAACCTGCTAATTTACTTTTTAAAAAAATCATTGAATGGTACACTTGCATGAGTGAATTATGATACGTAAAATATACATCAGTAAAGATATAGTAAAAAGTAAGGTGTACAACAATGTATTTTTTTATTCTCACCCGAGGACATTTCTTCATTCCTTTTGGAGAGAGGAAGGGGGACAGAGAAACATTGATGCAAAAGAGGAACATCCATCAGCTGCCTGCCATACAGGCCTGGACCGGGGACTGAACCCTCAGCCAGGATGTGTGCCCCCACCAGAAGTCAAACCCGCAATGTTTAGCTACAGGACAACACTCCAACCAACTGAGACACCAGCCGGTGCTACAACAGTGTATTTAATATGCTGCCGTTTAAATAAAAAAGCAGAAAACCAAACAGGAAGGCAAAAAAGGTTGAACATTAATGAGAAGGTACACAAACTCTCATTAAAAGAATTTTAGTGAAAATGCTTAGCTTTCTTTATATTTGGAACTTAGTATTGAAACACCAAAAATAGGGGCTTGGAACAGGGATTTGTCTACGGCCAGAAGAGGCGAAGGTCTCTGCACTGCTGTTGGCTGGCGGGCCCGAGCAGCTGTGATGGGGCGCCTCTCTCACAGCGCGCCTTGAATTGTGTGCAGAGCTGTGCTGCAGGCAGGGTGGTTGTAGTGCGACCCAGCTAATGCTCTCTATGTGACTCTGAAAGGGATCGGGGAGGGAAGTTGTTTAGGGACCACGCAGGCAGCATTTGGGTGCAGGGCTGGAGGCGCCGGCCCTTTGTAAGGCCAGTTGCAGGGGCAGATAGTGCACGTGTGGGCAGAGGGCACAGAGAGGAAGACCAGAAGAGTAGGGCAGGTGTATTGAAGAGGCAAGGCACTAAGGAGCCTGGGAAGTGTGTGTGTGTGTGTGTGTGTGTGTGTTTAAGAGGCGACAGGGAGAAGACATCCCCGTGATCACCAGACATCACGAGCTCATGGGTGCACAGCAGCTGCGTGTGCCCAGCGTCCTCTGTAGCAGCGTTCTGAGACTTGGTGCTGACTCAGACACAGACGTGTAAAAACGTGTGAAGACACTGCCACCTGAGGACGTGGCTGGCAGCAGCGCACAGGGCAGAGAGAGGCAGCCGGGCACCGCACCTCCCTTGCTGCTCTTCTCTCCTGGGACTTCTTCCAGGACCTCCGTGAAACAAGCACAGAGGTCACGGGGAGAGAAGTGGCCAGTGAGGGAGTCTGGGAAAGAGTTGTGGTCGGTCGAGAGTGTGTTCGAGTATTATTGTGGTTGGTGGAGAATGTGTTTGAGTATTATTTTTAGAGGTCGAATACATTCTGCCTTCTTGCCTCGTGGAGCACGAACACGTTCCCCTTTAAAAAGCCCCCAGGGAAAAGCATCGGCAGCCCTTGCCCTGCCTTTGTGTTGGAGGACCCCCCCCCAACAGCCCCCTCACTCTGCACAGACCTGCCAGACCACCTGGCCAGAGCGACAGCCACTCACTCCCAGAGCTGGGACTAACACCCTCGTCGCTCAAAGTAGTTTTGTAGAAGTGTCTCTTCTGTTTTCTTTTCAGATAACACTTTTAAGTGTTCCTATAAATTCCCCGTTACCTGGGAAAATCAGGTGGCCCCCCAGACCTGTGCTGTGTTCAGTTGCCGATTTGCACGTCTCCAGCCAGTGCCACCTTGCAGAAGGCATCCATCTTCACCCCCATGCTGTTTTCTTTCCTATCAACGACAGGACCTGAATTTAGCGTTGACTTTAAAAAACAACAACAACGGTGGTTTTTATTTTCAGACTATAAACCTCAATGCAGCATTTTAATGGTGGGCACATGGAGTGAATTATACAGTATTCCTCCTCAGTTCACGTCCACCGGAACCTGTCGGTGTGACCTCGTTTGGAAACAGGGTCTCTGCAGAAGCGATCGGTTAAAAAGAGGCCATCCAGGGTTAGCGTGGGCACTAAATCCAATGACCGGTGTCTTGACAAGAACAAGGAGAGGGAGACGCGGAGATGGAGACGCCAAACCGCGTGTGGGAAAGAGGCCACCTGA
Organism: Tonatia bakeri; assembly: GCA_004024845.1. Classification (NCBI taxonomy): domain Eukaryota; kingdom Metazoa; phylum Chordata; class Mammalia; order Chiroptera; family Phyllostomidae; genus Tonatia; species Tonatia bakeri. The sequence continues at coordinate 123,016 of PVIA01001659.1, read as the reverse complement.
GGACGGAAGCAGAGATCGGAGTGGTGTAGCTGCGAGCCAAGGGCTGACGCGACCACTGGGGTCTCGGAGAAGGGCAGGGGACAGATTCTCCCTCAAAGCGCCAGAGAAGAACTACCCCTCTGACACCTTCCCCTCAGACTTCTGGCCTCTGGAAACACGGGAAAGTAAGGTTCTGTTGCCGTAAGCCATCGGCATGCGGTGCTGGTTGCGGCAGCCCTAGGAAACCAGTGCACCTTGCACCACTTATCACTGTCCAGCATGTCATATATTTTCCTTACTAATTTCATTTGCTCCCCCCCCACCCCCATCTTCCCCAGTAGACAGTCGGCTCTCAGAGGGCAAGCTCTGCCCATGCCGTTCACTACGGTGACCCGCGCGCCCTGTGCCTGACGCAGAGCTGGCGCTCGGTGAACCCCTGTTGGGTGAGTGCACTCGCACCCCGGTGTGAGGCGTGCTGGCCCGTGTAGCTGGGAAAGCACTGCTTTCTGGATGCCTTGCGTGGGAGCAGCTGCCCAAGCTGGCCTCAGGACTTACGTTGCTGTTGTGGACTCTGGGCCCACCCCCCAGCTGGACCTGGGGCAGCCAAGGCAGAGAGCACCCAGTGTCGCTGGTGCCCCTGCTGTGGAGCCTAAAGGCCCCTCCCACAGAGCCTGTTTTGTTCTTGGAGGACAGGGTCTTAGTCTACTTGGGCAGCCATCACAAAATACCTTAGACCTGGTATCTCATACAACAGACAGGCATTTCCTCTCAGTTCTGGAGGCTGCGAAGTTCAAGATCAGGGTGCTAGCACAGTCAGATTCTAGTGCAAGCCCCTGTCTTGGCTTGCAGATGGCTGCCTTCTCGCTGTGTCCCCCAGACGGCACTGGGTCGCCTCCTCTTCTTGTAAGTCGGTTCTGTGGGATCTGGGCTCCACCCTGATGACCTCATTTAACCTCCTCAAAGCCTCATCTCCAAGCCTGTCTGTGTTGGGGGCGGTGCTAGGGCTTCAACACCTGGGGGTAGGCTGGGAGCATCACTTGGTTCCCAGCGCCGGTGCCACCTCCAGCAAGGAAGGTGCTGAGTTGCCTTTTGTTCAGAAGCATCCCATGGGCTTTTCTCTGGCCAGAGCGGACACAGAATCCCAAATACTAAATGCTTTCAAGTGATATAGGTCATCGCTCACCATGTGTATTTTGGCAGCTGCCCGAATATAGGAATGGAGATGACTGGTAACCAGAGACAGAGCCCTTGCACTCTGAGTCACTTTACTCCCATCGGCATTTTGCGTCAAACGGTGCACCGTGCAGCCCAGGGTGGGTTAAGGTCACGAATGAGTCTTACCCCTTCTTCTCTGCTCTAAGGCTGTCTGCTCTAAAGAAGGCACGCTGTTCACAAGGCCGGCAGCAGAGGCTCAGTCTGTCCTGAACTTCCCTCCCTCCATGACCCAGTCTGGATGCTTGCAGTGCACCACCACGGATGTCTCAGACATGTGTCACCTGTCACCCAGTGACTGGGCAACAGGGTGTGGATGGATCACTGCACACCATCCCCCTGCTAGAACTTAAAGCACACTCCCTGCAGATTGTGGGTTGATCGTATGGGAGAGTGATTGTTTTAATTCTCACCTGAGGCTATGTTTATTACTTTTAGAGAGAGAGGAAGGGGGAGAGAGAGAAACATCAACTAGTTGCCTCTTGTATGCACTCCAGGGACTGGGGACTGAACCCTCAATCTAGGTACATGCCCTGACCTGATTCGGAACCCACAGCCTTGTTGGTGTACAGGACAGCGCTCCAACTATCGCAGCCACCCACCTGGGCTGGAGAGTCCACTTTGAGGCAGGAAAGCAGCTGTGCCTCACCAAGCTGTGTGATTGTGGGCAAATGGTTTTTCAATTTAAAAATATAAGGATTGGGGCAAGTTCCTGCCGACTCGAATATGCTGGGACGATGGCCCATTTAGAAAACCTAAAAATCAGAGAGAAAAGGGAAGAACCACTAGCCAACAAGCGACTGGATTAAAAGGTGCTCATTTTGGAAAAAGAAGCCGATGGAGAGGCCTCACCACCGGTTGGATCTCAGAGGACCGGCTGTGGCGGGCACTCCTGAAAGCCCACCACTGCCCTGGGGCTGCCGTCGGGATGCTGCAGGGAGCGGCCGAGTGAAAACTGCTAGAATCTAAGTAAAAATTCAGGGTCCCTATAGCCTTCTGAACATCATATGTAGATGTAATGAAGAAGGAAATAGTTGCCTTCTGGGAATTCCTCCACAACCGCCAGCTGCTTCCTTGCAAAGTCTCGTGGCCACCTGGACACCTGGCCACCGGGCCCTTCCCACGGCTGTGGCCCAGGACGGGCTCCACCGCCGTCCCTGGGTCTGCCTTCCGTGTGGGGTGTGTTCCGAGGACAACGTGAAAGCACGCCTTGGAGTTGGCAGTGTGAACGCATTTGCCTCTTTTTCCTACATCTCAGGGAATCGAAATTGAAAATAGTCCCCTGAACATGAACTAGAGTGTTCTTTAAAATAAAGCTTTTAATTTACTTAATTTCAGAAATGCCATCATTAAGGCCACAGGTTCTCTTTTCTGGTGACATCAGTGATTCTGAACCCAGCTGCGACTCAGAAGTCCAGCTTTGTATGTTGGAGGTGGGATGCTCGCATGCATGTTGGAAACAGCTCTGCATGGGAAACAATGGTAAAAACGATGGCGAGAGAGAGAGAGAGAGAGAGAGAGCGTGCGCTGGGGGAGGGAGTTCACAGAGAACGCAAGTGGTCAACTCGGTAAAGACCGGGCTGTGTTTGTGATCTATGTGGACATGCCCTTGTGGCGTGACTTGATTCTGCACGGCATAATTTTCCGTTGAAAAGCTGATGTAAAACAAACCTTGATACTTGTTTGAAAGAAGTAAAACTGACTCCTAATTTCTCCATCCCAGCACAGTTGTTGTCATTTTTCCATTTTATCTTCCAGTCCTCCGCATGCTCACCTTTTTTCTGCATATTTATAATCACAATGTAACACCATTTAAAAAATACTGCCTTTGAATTTTCAGGTTTATCAAAAATATGTTTGACACTTCTGCAGCCTTCACGGTTTTGCCTTTTAATGATCGCATAATAGGAGACATTGTTCATGCACTACGCTCTTCTCAATCACTTTCCTGTTGTAGAAAATCAGGTTACTTCCAGATTTTGGCTCTGGCAGGTAGTCTTGCAATAAAAATCCCTGTGCCTATAGATTTTTGCTTCTGTGGAGTTAGTTCCTTCCTAACATGTTCTCAGGAGCAGGACTGCTAGGGCAAAGTGGCAGAACATCTATTGCCTCTTGCTACCTATGGCAATGGCAAGGAATTTTAAAACACTTTCTATGTTTACGCATAGAAAATGGGTCTTACTATAGTGGTATCAGGCTCCCAAGCCTTGGATAGGGCTGAGTTCACTCCGTTGTAAAGAATTTTAGTGACATTTCTGTTGGGAGGAAAATACAGGCAGATACAACTTCCAAGAAAGTTTTAGTCTGTTGTTGTAGGTAGAAGTCAAGGGAAGTAATACGATTTCCATAGGACTTTGGGGAGATTCTCACAACTGTTTCATCTCAAGCAAACAAGACTGTACATTTACAGATTCATTTGAATGGTTATTCTCCACATTAAAGATTAATGTATTCCTCGTGTTATTTTAAGCAAAGAGAAATAGCTGCTTGCTGTTGTGTCATTTGGAATCTAAAACCAAATCACATTTTTTTGCTCATACTGGGCTGTCAAACATTTGTTGAGTGAATGAATCTATGATTGTTCTGCTCATTATCTATTCTTAATATTTAATACTTAACTCTAGTGAAATTAATGAAAAGCTACAAGATCTTAGCTTTACAAATCAAATTAAGGAGAATCAAAGTACAAGAAATATCACTTTTGCCCTGAGTGGTGTGGCTCAGTTGGTTGGGTGTCATCCTGCAAAGAGAAAGGTCATGGGTTCGAATCCCAGTTAGGGCACATGCCCGGGTTGTAGGCCAGGTCCCTGGGCAGGGCACGTGTGAGAGGTAATCAACCAATCACTGTTTCTCTCTCACATTGATGTTTCTCTTCCTCTCTTTCTCCTTCCCTTCTCTCCCTAAAAAGAAATAAATAAAATCTTAAAAAAAAGAAATATCACTTTTAAGAATAAAAAAAGAATACTATAGTCCTGATCAGTTTGCCACATACAATTTCTTACTCCTTATTGCTTAATTTAACAATTGAAATATGTAATAGTTAATATACTATCAATGCGGGCTCCACAGCTGCCACTTGCTACAAAATCCCAAGGGATTTTCAACGGCCTCAGGTTTACATCCATTTTCACAGCCACCTGTGTGTTACATCATTGGCACTGCTTCCCTGCGGAGCTGGAACTCTACGTTGATGAAGAAAATAAACTTGCACTGGGCACCAGCTGTCATTTCTTTGGAAGTTTTAATTATTTTAGTCTTTGGGATCTAAGGAATCAAAAATCTATAATCAATTCCAAAATATAAACCCTTCCCATTTGTTTGCTTTTAAAAATGTGCCCGTTTTAAAAAAAAGATCACCTGCCTTAAATCTCACACTCTGGGATCATAAATGCATTTTTATTTATAAAGGACACTGTGGGTGGCATGGTGTCACCCCCTACCTCTAAAAGAAAAGACAGGTTTTAGATGGAAAGGGGTCTGTGTGGAGCAGCAGCCAAGGCCCTGGGAGGCCAGGGCCACCTCCGTCTCCTCCCGGGGCTGGCTCTGACCAGCCCTCCCGGCTGTCTCTGGACCCACATACTCACTCTTCCTGCTCCGCTCTCCCCTGATGTAACACCCAGCTCTTCGGCATTTTACGACCGTGCCATGCTTTTGCAAAATACTCTGCTCTTGCACATGCTGTTCCTCCTACCTGGAATGGCTTTCACTATGTGCTGTCTGGAAAGTCCTCGATCATCTTTTACAACTAAGCGTAGCTATCACTTCCACAGTGAAGTCTTCCCGCACAGCCAGCCACCTTCTCCCCCACCTCAGCTGCTCTCCTGCGAAGCGAGCAAGCAAGGAAATAAACCTGGCCTCGTCACGGAATAAGACCCACTTATTTCCTTCTCCTAGATTACTAGGCACACTTCAAACGCTCTTTCAAATGTTTTACTGGATGTCTACCGTCCCTGATGCTGGGAAAACAGTGGAGAACAGCACAGATGAGTCTTCCTAGGGCTTTTGGCTTGATGGGGATAAACAGACAATGAGCAAAATAAATTATTTATGTCATATGTTTAAGATGATAAGTGCTCATAAAGAAAGAAGAGCGAGAAGGGTGAGAAGGTGCCGGGGAGAGTGTGTGAGTGTGTGGGCATGTGAGTGTGTGGGCGAAGAGATGCTTACGAACAGAGATAGGGTGGGGGGCGAAATGGTAACAGAGAAAATATTTAAAAAATTATCAATAAATAAATAACTAATAAATAAAAAGACAAACACAACTTCATTAAAAAGGAACAAACGATCTGAATAGACACCTCACAAAAGCAAGTAGAGGAAATGGCCAATAATCACCTCAAACTTCATCAGGAAGACACAAAATAGTCATCAGGAAAATGCAAATTAAAGTCACGATAAATATAGCTTCACGTCCACTAGAAAGACTACAGTTTAAGGGGAAAATGTCATCATCCAATGCATGAGTCAATGTGAGTAGATCAGAGCATGCCCAGGTATTTGGCTGAGCGTTAGTTTTTAGTGTGTCTATATGGGTGTTTCCAGATGAGGTTAGTATTTGAATTGGTGGGTGTTGTAAATTGCCTTCCTCAACAAGGGTGGACATCGTCCAGTCTCTTGAGGACCTGAGTAGAACAAAAGACAAAGGAAGGAGGAATTCCCCCCTCTTTTTGGCCCCACTCTTTGAGCTTGGACATCTCTGCTCTGTGGCCGTCGGAGTGGGATTGACAGGATCAGGCCTCAGGATGCGCCCCCTCCCCCGCCCAGCTGGCAGATCGTGGGACTTCTCCACCTCCACAATCGCGTGAGCCAGTTCCTCACTATAACTCTCTTTTATATCATATTGGTTCTGTTTTTCTAAAGAACCCTGGCACTAATGCAGCTGCCAACACCTATTTTGGATGAAGATATGAAGCAACTGGTAATTTCTCAGAAAATGAAATATTCTATGACCCATCAAACTACTCATAAGAATTTACCCAAGGCAAATGAAATATAAATATATATATATGGTTTTTTTTACAAAAGCCATACACAAGGATGTTCATAGCAGCTTTATTCTTAATAGTCAAAACCTGAAAATAACCCAGATGTCTGTCTGCAGAAGAATGGATAAATAAATTTTGTGATATATCTTTATAATGAAATACTACTCAACAATAAAAAGAACACTTTTCTAATACATGTGGATAAATTTCAAAAACATTATGTTGAGTAAAAGGAGCCACATACAGTAAACACGTACTGCGTGATTCCGTTTCTGTGAGATTCTAGAAAAACAGTCTGTAGGGACAGAGAGTGGCTCAGTGGTTGCCTGGGGGCGGGAAGGGCATGCAGGTAGGGTCGGGGCAGCAGGGATCTTTCTGCTCTCCTGTCATTAACTGGCTGTGTGAGCATGAGCAGCTTACTCCACCTCCCTGCTCCTTGGTTTCTTCACACAGAAAAGAGAACCAAACAAACCCAGGTCCTACGTGCTAGCTGGACTTCACAGTCCCTGCCGGCACTATGCTCCTGGTCTCCTCTGCATCCAGGCCCGTGGATGAGTAACGGAAATGAGTACGTTTACACTGAACCCGGAAAAATTAGCACAATTGCCATGAAGGGAATAAGTATTTAGCATTTTTTTTTTGCCGTAGAAAATGATGACTTAATAGTAAAGTAGGCAAGAAAACTGAGAAAAGTTTTTACTGTGGTAACAGAAGGCCTGTGATTTTGCTAGGAAATAATGAGTAAAGGGTGTGGTAAATAGCAGAAGGAACTGAAAGTAAAGAAAGAAAAAGAAATACAACATCCAACAAAATGAGGGCTCTTATCACCTTCCAAATTACTTTCCCGATACAAGTTGGGTAACTAAAAGTTGGGTCCATTTATTTTCCTGGTGAGGTATTGTTCACAAGCTGGAATGTACTATTTATTACAGTCAAACAAATAGACTCCCAAAATGCATTTAATAAAGATATTTCCCTAGGCCCTTCTCTGAAGGAACATGCTGCCTCTTTCACAACAGTTCCAAGAAGGAGGTAGTGTGCTCATACTTATCTCTGGTATGGATTGGGAAGTGGGCACATGCCTCATTTTATTACCTTTCTAAAAAAACAAGACATTCTGAATTTGTAAGCACGCCTGGCGTCACGGCTTTTGATAAGGGATCCTGGGCTAACAGCTAACTTGCTCGTTATGATGAGGAGTGAGTGTGGGTAAATTCCCCTGGTAAATATCCAGTTCTCTATAATGGCTAGCAATAGAGAACTGGAAGGAACAATGCATTTTCATTGTTAAAATTAGTGAAGTGTCTCAGAAGACACAAGATTAGGAAGATCCTCGTGACAGGACCATTCAAGGCAAAGCAAACCAGCCAACTTAATTGTGGAGGGATTATTCTGGGAATGCGAACCAAGCATGTGGCATCAGGTTTGGGCATTATAGAGGAGATGAGACCAGAAAGTTTGGCTGCAGCTACAAATTGTGGACAGCTTGGATTATTTATGCACAACAGCAGAGAGAGGCTGGAGCTGGAAGTTTCTGAGATTTCCAGCGTAAGTCACATCTAGCCCAGTTAAGACCTGTGACTAGTGCTTCAATAACAAGGAGTAAGCTTGTCTAAAGCGATGAGTTCAGTACAGGAGGTGCAGGGTCCAAGAGGTGTACAGAACGTCCAGTTGAAAATAAGGGTCTGGGCCTTGGGAGGTGAGTCAGCTGGAGGCAGATGGAGAGTCATTCCCTCGCAAATCACAGTTGAAACTGCCCACGTGGCTGGGATCATCAAGGAAGAACACATAGCATAAGGACATATTACCAATATTAGTAACCGTTACAAAAATCTTCCCATGTGCTTGGGAGATCTTAGCTGATCGGGGACAGAGCCTAAAACGAGAGTAAGCCATCTGAGAGTAGTTTGGCCTGGGCTGCTGTAAGAGGCCTCTAGCTGATTCTCTGGAAAACACTGCGAGGCAGAAGAAAGGAGAGAGGAAGGGCAAGTCCTTGTTAAGATTGGTGTTTTCAAGGTTTAGGCTGAAGAGGAACTAGAAAGGGGAAGAAAGACCTTTGCTTTTCTTTTTTTTTTTTTAAGTTACATCAAACCTCCAACAGCCAACATATCATCATCTAACAGAGATCCTGCCTCCAATATTCTTGGCCCCGAGGTGACGATTAGGACGCGCCCATCAGGAAGCCTTGGGTGCTTCCCCACCTGCAGGGACGTTTGGGAGGCACCAATGCACAGGACAGCAGCGCTATTCAGTTGCAGGCTGGCCTGGACTGAGCCCTTCCGGGAAGGCTCTGAGAGACCCAGGCTGGTCTCGAAGGACAGCAAAGCTTGAAGGAGCGGAGACGAGGGCGGGAGAGCCACACAGGTCTGGTGGCCCGTGGCCTTAGAGGTCCAGAGTTTTCTCCTAACTCATATTTACACCCGAGGCCTACCTGGAAGTCTCCCACAGACTCATGACACTTACAGCCTGTCTTCATTTTTACCCTGAGTTTTCTGCTTCCTCCAAATGCTGCTGGAACACATTTAACTCTTCGCCAGATTTGATAAAACAGCGGCACTTGATCTTCCTTTTACACGTCAGCACATTCCAGCGTTTCTTTCCCTTTCCTACTTATTTACTTCCAAGATTTATTTGCATGCTTGTGATTTTTCCAGTGTTTGTTCGCTTGATGTCAACAGTGTGGCTTCTTGCACTATTGACATTACGCCTAGAGACTTTTAAAGAACCGTTAATTCCCAGTTACTTCTATATCAATGGACCTACCCTAAACTCAGGAGGAATGCCGAAGCAAGATCATGTTGCAGAATACAGTGGACATCTGCTGTTCCTTAGCTTCCCAGCACCCATCCACCCTCCTGTTCTTGAGAGCTCCTTATTGTGACAGTGCCAAGTGGGAGAGGTCAAGGAGGACTGCTTTCTTCTCGTCAAGAGTAGTCATTGAGCGAAGCTGGCCGACCATATTTTATTCTACGGTAGTGCATCTTGAGCAGAGTGACTCAAGGGCTGTTGAAATAAAAGTCGGAGGAGGGTTCACTTCAGCAGCGATGCTCTGAGACCATCGGTGACTTCCCACCACCCGAACAATCCAGAGCTGTCCTGCTTCTGCCCTTCGTGAGCCTTGTTCTTCAGGGTCTTTTTCGATTTTCTGAGCTTTCTTACCTCATTCTAAATAGATTCTTTCTTCACCTGGAGTCAGTTCTATTGTTTAAAAAGTTTAAAAATAAAAACAAACAGACAGACATTCTCACTGACCTTCCTAGAAAATTCAAAGTTTTCGATCTTTTGCCAAGGTTACCTTCACGGATGTGGGAGATCAGCAGGGATAAGGTTGGGTGGGAAAGTATAATTAAGAGATACTGCGACAAATGATGCTTTCTCGATTTCTCTCTCAGTGAACTGAGTCACTGTCCACACAGTTGCTGAACGGAGAAACCGGAGCCTCAGGCTTGATAGGCAGCTGTGCTGTGTGGGACCCACTCCCGCCCTCCCTCGGCTGCTGCCGCCTCCCGCAGCAAGCGGGTTGAAGAGGATGAGTCCAGAGGTGCCTGCATTTTCTGGCTTCCTGGCTGAGTCCTGTCCTCCTTCTGTCTTGAGAGCAAGCTCTGGGTCCGCGCTTTCTTAGCTCCTGCATTCAGACTTCACATCAGGCTGCCTGTGTTCCACGGTGTGCTCTTAAATGTATAACTGGTTTTCTGAATGAGGGAAGGAAGAACGAAGGGAAGGGAGGAAGGGAAAAGACATTCAGGAAGAAAGGCTTCCGATTTGTAGTATTTGCTGGTTTCTTGGTATGCCATTGCCAGCACGACCTGTGTGGCCACCCGGTGACACCACTGAATGCCAGGTTGGGAAAGACGCTCACAGTCAGCTCCCACATGTCCTTTGGTATCGCCGGCTGTGTTCTCCAACAGAGTAACATGGCCCTCCTCCCAGTGGGCCTGCTCCCCACGATTCTCTCTCCTTCAGATTTCCAGTAACCTCTCCCTCTTCCTGTCCTTTCTGGCCCAGTGGTAGTAACAGCCCCACTGCCTCTAGCTCTAGGCACTTGTGTTATCCCTTGTGGCCTCCCTACTCCCTGCACATACCTTGGCAAATTGTCCTTTTGTAAGAAAATAAATCACGCGTACACACACACACACCTTCTGAAATTATTTTAATTTGAAAGTAGCATCTTTTTCATATGGGCACAGTGGTAACCAGCCTCCAAGGTGGCCCCCTGAGGTCTCCCTCCTGGTATTCATGTCCTTGTCTAGTCCCCTCCCAGCAGAATATGGCTAAAGTAATGGCGTATCACTTCTGAGGTGAGATCACACAAACTACTATCATTTCCCTTCCGGTCACTTGCAGCCTCTCTCTCTCTCTCTGTCTCTCTCTCTCTGTCTGTCTGTCTATCTCTCTCTCTGTCTCCCCACCCCCCACCATTCACTTTGGGGGAAGACAGTTTCTGTGTTAAGCATCACCCACATGGTAAGGAGCTGAGGGCTGCCACCAACCATGTAAGACAGCCTGAAAGCTGGTCCTCCAGCCCCTGTCAAAACTTAGAGGGCCGGAGCACCCACCAGCAGCTTGCTTTCGGCCTCATGAGCGACTGAGCCAGGACCAGCCAGGTAAGCTGCTCGTGGATTCTTGACCTTTAAAGATAGTACATGAGACCAGCAGTGTTTGTGGTTTGGGCTGATTTGTTATACAGCAACAGATGACTAACACAGGTGCCCTGACCCACGCTGTCCCTCTCTCTTGCCCTTCATGGCCAGGCAATCACCTCTGAAATATCTGCTCACTTCCTCCTTCCTCCAGGGTCGCCATCCTGGCCCGCGTTGGGACCACTGCAGCAGATTCCAAGCTGATCGTTAATCAGTAGAAATTTGTTGATGACATTATCTTTACTAAAGCCCTTCCCTGGCAACCTATTGCTCATTGAGTCAAGATAAAACATTTATGTGGCTCACTGACCTTGGAGGAGGGTAGCCCTTCTTAGCGCTGTGGTTCGTCTTAGGCCTCTCTCACTTACTCTCACCCACCCTGCGTGCTTGACCTTCACTGGTCATTTTCTAGCCTCCTGCCTACCAAGGCTCTTCTCTGAATCAAGCATTTTAGCAGGCAGGCTGCTTAAAACACTCTTTTTCTGCAAGCTTCTCATGCCTCCCACTCAGTGCCATCATCTGCAGTCTCAGCTTCTCTGTCACCTGCTCGAAAGAGCCTGCCTGTCCCCCCACCAAGACTGGGCCAAGTCCACCATTATTTACCCACAGCAACCTTCCTCAGTATTCACCCAATGTTTATTTGGCATCTAACACAGGTGCTGTCTGAAAGCCAGGAACAGATCAGAGATCACCGCGTACCATTCGTTCACGGTGTCTATCATAATCTGAATTCAAACAAATTACCAATGACTGCCTTAATGGGTAACTGTAAATGTCATGTGGACAGAGACCGTCGTCTGCCTTTGTTCACCCAGGCCTGGCTCAGAGCAGGCACCCAATGAATATTTGTTGAAGGAATGAAATAAATAAGCTTTGCAGTCAGGCAGACCTAAATGTGAACACTCGATCTACTAGTTACAAACAAGGTGCCCTGGGCACAGTGTCCCCATCTGGTGAGCATGAACAGCTACAGCCCTGACCTCGCAGTGGTCTGATCAGCTCAGATGGCGCGTGCAAGGCGCTCACAGCAGGGTCTGATTCATAACAAGCGCTGGTGCAAAGGAGACAGTTGACTATTAGAAATGGATTTTCCATCCCATCCACGTCACAGAGTTATCATTTTGAGCCTGTCCATTTATGGCAGGCTACATTTTCTTAGTTACGGCTTCCCCTTTCCTTCCCCAGAATTATCGCTGCGGTGCTGCTGCTCAGCTTGGCTAAACGTACTTGCTTCTATTCCTTCAGGATTTCTTTGAAAAGGCAGCATTTTTTTTTTGTTTGCTATAAATTTCCCCACTTACAGGGAAGATTTTTAATACATATGTACATTTGGTCTTCGAAGCTAAACCTTGGCTATAACCCAAAGAACATCCCTATTTCGGCTGCAAAATCCTAGAGCCACAGCCTTGAATGGAATGTTCTTGCTTTTTTGGCAGCACCTGCCAACCTTAAGACTCTCACACCCCCTCACACCCATATTCCCCCTTTCAGTTCATGTCCATGGGTCATACATATAAGTTCTTAGGACTCTTGATGCAGAACCCCTACCACAGGACCTGCCACTCCTCCAAAATCCACCCCCCAGCCCCAGCCCTGCAAGGGTCAAGGACCTGGAAACTTCCCTGGGATGGCTCATTCTCAGTGTTTTTTGGGGGATCGGGAGGCATTACGACAGTTCTGACCAGTGATGAGAGAAATGCTTGGCAGCCTTGGAAGTTATCTCTGTGATAAGAAGTGGAGGAAGAGCTCCACACTCCTCCAAACCCAGCTGACCTTGAACCTCAGTGCTGGTGCTCATTCACCCCTCGGACACATGTCCTCAGCTATAAAAGACAGCCTCTTTTCTCCCCAGACACCCAAGGCCTGTCCCTGCCAGGGCCACAGAACCCTGCCCTGCGAAACTCTCCAACACTGCAGGGACAGACCAGGCTCTAGAGACACAACCAGTCTCCCCATGCCCCCTCTTTATTCAGAATTGCAGGAGTTTCCCTGTAGACTTCTTATCACTAAACTATCACTTCTGAAAACAGACCGCTACCTCCTGAGTTCATCTGCCCCCACGGGCCCCCAGGGTGGATTTGGCTAGATGGCTGGAGCTGGCAAGCCCTCTCTTGGCAGGCCTCTTTGCCCTAGCGAGGCCAGTGTAGGATCCAACTCTGAATGCCAAAAAGCTGCCAAGAAGCTGGACTACCAATGACGGGTGGCCATTGGCCTCCTGGTCAGCACTGGGTGTTCCGGCCGCTCCAGGAGCAGGGCTTGTTTTGTCGGGGCAGCACTGGCCAAGCCTGCCAGCTGTGCCCGTCAGGAGGAGATCACCCGCCAGGATGCTTCCTTCTTCCCCGGGGGTGGGGGGCTCACTTCCTTCATGCCCGCCACAGATCATCACCTTTAACAGAAAGGGTGGCAATGTTGTAGGGCTGTGGGTGGCTCGGTTCAATTACCAAAGGTCCCTTTGAATTAATTGCACAGCAGGGTCTGGATGTGAGCCCAAGCACTGCACAGAATTATGGCTGAAATTAAACTTTGCTATTGATTTTAAGAAATGAAAGGATGGGGGTGGGACAACACCGGTGTTCCCGGTCATTGTTCTAATCAATACACACCGCTCATGTTAGGGCTTCGCCGACACAGCAGTCGGGGTTCTACCAGAAAACAAAACGCTGGGGTTAGGATAACTCAGGGAGGCTCTTAAGAGGGTAAGTACAAAAGTGAGGGTGGGTTTGGGGACCATAAGGTGTGGGAAGACAAGGAAGATACAGCAGCAGCCGAGCAGGTCCCACCTGGGGGCCAAAGCGACAGGTGAGGGCAAGTCACAGAGGCTAGAAAGAGAGAACCATGCAGAGTAGGTACTTCCACAGGAGCAAGGAGTGAGCTAAGGACAAGGGTCACAGCCCGCCCCAGGCAACCCCTCCCCTGTCGTCTGGATTCCAGGCCTATCTCGCCTTTGACCAAACCCATCCTGAGGCCAAAGGCATGGAGCAGAATGAGAGGGCAGCGAGGGAATGTGGAAGAACCAGTCTAAATTACCTGGAGCCCCTGGCTTCAGGGGCTGTGAGACCTCACCTGCGAAAGGCTCCCTCCGAGCTCCCACTCCCTCTCTGGCACTCACGGACTTGCCTGTCACCACTCCACATGATTCCTGGAAACGGGCTCCTAGCTCTGACCTAATCCACGTGCCTGATGCATGACTTGACCCAGAGGGCCACTGGCACCATGGGATCAACGGACCCCACACCAAACCCACCCTCTCCCACCACCTCACTTCCGAACGGGCTCCTCCTCCTCACTGACACTACGTCTGGTAATGGCACCGTCACCCCCAGCCACTGAGTATTGCAGGCTCAGGCGCACAGACCCATGCCTGTTCCTTCTTTTCCTTGCCCTCCAATGCCAGCAGAGTCCTGCGCCCTTTTCTTCCAGGTGCACCCAATGTCAGGACTATACCCAGGGGCCTCTACCTGGACTGCGGTAATAAATTTCTAACAGCCATCCTGGCTCCAATCCAGTCCAATGCACACATGCTTACGTTTATTGCACCAAGTCGCCTCACTGAAACAGCCATAGTTTTTAGCCTCCGACCTCCTGGAAACAGGACATTTGAAGGGAGGGAACATTTTATAAGGTCAACCTGCCCAAGCAGGGCACGCAGCACTGGGCCCTTGTTGTGCGTTTGTTAGTCTGAGGCCCAGAGAAACCCCGGATCCACACGACCTCCCTGCAAACCCAGGGCTCTATAACAAGCCTTTGACGACTGCCCGACTTCCCCAGTTAGCAGAGCCCGAGCTGTTTCCACAAGGTGTTCCCAGGCCATCTTTTCAGGCCTTTGTCCTGCGACAGCCCTATCTGCAGCCTCTTCTCCGCCTCAAGTCAACGTCCTGGAAGACAGCGCACGAAGGCCCCCAGGCATGCATTTGCACGAAGTCTCCCTTGCTTGAGTTGGTCTTCTCTCTCTCCCACACTCCTCAGGCTCTCCCTGTTCCACATCTGTCGCCTTTCAGAGCAGGCGCCACCGCACCGCTTCTTTGAAACCCTCTTTGGTCTAGTCCTGTACAAAGCCTTCCTGGACTCACCCCAACGGAACACGATCTCTCTCCTTTAAACCTCTAAAAAACAAAACAAAGCAAAACAAACGAACGAACAAACAAACCCTTTCAGCACGGTTATTTTACCCAGGTCTGTCCAAAATTCATATTACCCTGCTCATGGTTATTTGTATACTTGTCTTAACCCCTTATTTCATTATATACTTTTTTCCTTTTTTAAAGTATGTTTTATTTATTATGCTATTACAGTTTTCCCCATTTTCTCCCCTTTACTCCCCCAGCCCTCCACCCCCAACCCTCTAGCATCTCCCACCCTTAGTTCATGTCCATGGGTTGTACATATAAGTTCTTTGAGTTCTCTGTTTCCTATACCATTTTTGACCTCTCCCTGTCTATTTTATGCCTACCAATTATGCTGCTTCTTCCCTGTACCTTTTCTCCCCTATTCCTCCCTTCCCCCTTCCCACTGAAATCCCTCCATGTGATCTCCATTTCTCTGATTCTGTTCCTGTTCTAGTGGTTTGCTGAGTTTTTGTTTTTCTTTTTTCTTTTTAGGTTCATTTTATTGATAGTTGTTTGCTGTCATTTTACTGTTCATAGTTTTTGATCTTCTTCAATTTCTTAGATAAGTCCCTTTAACATTTCATATAACAAGGGCTTGGTGATGATGAACTCCCTTAACTTGACCTTATCTGGGAAGCACTTTATCTGCCCTTCCATTCTAAATGATAGCTTTGCTGGATAGAGGAATCTTGGATGTAGGTCCTTGCCTTTCATGACCACAAATACTTCTTTCCAGCCTCATCTTGCCTGCAAGGTTTCTTTAAAAAAATCAGCTGATAGTCTAATGGGAACTCCATGCAGGTAACTCTCCTTTTCTCTTGCTGCTTTTAGGATTCTCTCTTTATCTTTAATCTTGGGTAGCTTAATGATGTGTCTTGGTGTGTTCCTTCTTGGGTCCAACTTCTTTGGGACTCTCTGGGCTTCCTGGACTTCCTGGAAGTCTATTTCCTTCACCAGACTGGGGAAGAATTTTCTTTCATTATTTGTTCAAATAAATTTTCAATTTCTTGTTGTTGTTCTTCTCCTTCTGGCACCCCTATGATTCAGATATTGAAATGTTTACAGTTGTCCCAGAGCTTCCTCAGCCTCTCCTCAGTTTTTTGAATTCTTGTTTCTTCATTCTGTTCTGGTTGGATGTTTCTTTCTTCCTTTTGTTCCAAATTGTTGCTTTGAGTTCTGATATCCTTCCTGTCACTGTTGGTTCCCTGAATATTTTGCTTATTTCACTTTGAGTATCTTTCATTTGTTCTTTCATGTTTCGACCAAGCTCAGTCAGTTCTGTGAGCATTTTGTTTACCAGGGCTTTAAACTCTCCATCAGATAGGTTGGCTGTCTCTTCATCACTTAGTTGTATTTTTTTCTGGAGCTTTGCTCTGTTCTTTCACTTGAGCCCTATTTCTTTGCTCAGGGCCCCTGTTAAATTGTAAGGCGGTGGGGTCTTAGGTGTTCCAGGGAGCAGGACAACCCTCCTTGCTGCACTGCTGTGGGGGAGGGGCCAGAGTGGGAACCGTGCAGCTCGCCTGCTTGCTTCCAGCCCACTTTCCGAGGACTCTCTTGTGTGAGACTGGGAGTTTCTCCCACCGCGGGAACTGTCGTAGTCCACAGTCAGCCCGGAGTCTCAGTTTCCTGTTCAGCCAGCATGGTCTGCTGTCTCTTGCGGTGGGTTCTCTCTACCTGCCCACCTTACCAGTTTGGTTGTTCTGTTTGACTGTTTTTTCTTTAATTCCTTGGTTGTCGGAGTTCCATGCAGTTTGATTTTCTGACACTTCTGGTTGTTTATTGATTTTAGATTGGTTGTTAACCTACTTTTGGTTGTGCGAGGAAGCGAAGGGTTTCTACCTATGCCTTTATCTTATATGATATACTTCTCATGCGCATGGTTTATGCCATCTTCTTCAGCTTTATATCTCTGATAATATTGATGCAGCATATTTCACAGAACTATTTTAAATTCCGTAACTATTTTAAATTTTGACTTATGCCCTGGTTGGTGTGGTTCAGCGGACTGAGCACCAGCCTGTGAACTGAAAGGTCACTGGTCTGACTCCTGGCCAGGGCACATGCCAAGGTTGTGGGCCAGGTCCCCAGCTGGGGGTGTGTGGAAGGTAACTGATCGATGTATCTCTCACACATGGATGTTTCTCTTCTTCCCTACTTTCTCTTCTTTCTAGAAGTAAATAAATAAAATCTTTTAAAAAATTGTTTTGATTTATGATACTTTTTTCTTTAGGAAGAACTAAACATTCCCATGCTTTCTCAACATGACCCTATCTCACGTGCACTTCCCGTTGTAGGAAGGGGTGGAGTTTTGCTGTTAGGATTGGTTTTCTGTCTCCTGAGATGATGGCATTTGCAGAGCACGTCTCATCTCCCCAATTCCTTACCACTTCTCGTCAAACTGCTGAGCGATGAAGACCAACCAGCCTCGTCTATTTTGTGAGTGAATTCTCCATTGAAGCTCAATTGTGTGCACAATGTGTGTTGAAGAAACGAATGGATGATCAGAAGACTGCACGCCTGTCATGACTGCCACTAGACCTGCTTTATCTCATCGGGTCTGTCTCTGTGACGTCCTACCCCTGCTACTATCGGTGGGCCCTTGGGAAAAGACCTTGGGACAGTCATTTAATTTCTCTGAACCTTAGAGAATGCAAACTAGGTCCAAATGGTCAAACTTTTCTTTTAAGCTGATGAACTCTTTCATCCAACAAAGATCCTCTGTGAACGCGCCTATGTGAAACTGATAAAGTCAGAGTCAGAAGAGGCGGGGCTGGAAGCTGGGGAAGGGGCTTTGAGGAAGGAGGCATGAGAGCCAGAGGATCTTGCGAGCACCCTCTACTTCTAAGTCCTCCCTTAACCTCTTCATCGGACAACACAGTCAGGGCTAAAAGGTTCACATTTGTACGGACTGGTGGCCATCCCTAAAGTTCTAATTGATTGAGGAGATTGAAAATTAGAGACGGATAACACTTCACTCCCATTAGAATGACTACAATAAAGTTTTAAAAGAAACAGAATAACAAATGTTGACATAGATGTGGAGAAATTGGAATCTTTGTGCCTTGCTGAAGTCAGACACATCAATGTGATGTAAGGCATGTTGGGAAAATAGTGCAGCTGCTGCAGGACGCTGGATGGTGGTTTCTCGAAGAATTAAACATAGAATCACTACATAATTCAGCAATTCCACTTCTGGGTATACAGCCAAAAGGACTGAAAATAGGGACTTGCACAGATACTGTACATCCATGTTAATAGCACCAAGAGTACTATGTAACGTAAAGATGGAAGCACCCAAGTATGCTGTGACAGAGGAATGGATAAACAAGGTGTGGTTTATTTCTACGATGGAATATTATTCAGTCCTGAAAAGGAATAAAGTTTTGACATATTCTATGACACAGATGAATCTCGAAGGCATTGTGCTAAGTGAAATCAGCCAGACACAAAAGGACAAATATTGCCTGATTTCATGTCTCATACTTATATCTAGAAGAGTCAAATGCATAGAGACAGAAAGCAGGATAGTGGTCACCCAGGGCTGGAGGGAGGGAAGTGGCGTTTCATGTGAACACTGAGTCTGGGCTGATAGGGAGGTTGTGGAGAGGGAGAGTGGGGGATAGTTGTATAGCAATGAGAATGTACTTAATGCCACTGAATCGTATCTTTAAAAATGGTTAAAACAGCACCTTTTATGTTATGTATATTTTATCATAGTAAAAAAATTACCAGAAAATTGATAGACAGAAATAGAATATATTCATCAGCCTTGGAATTATCGCAGAATATGGAAAATCTACATAATGCATGTAGCACTCAGAATGAGTTTCGAGACACCTAATGATAAAGGAATTCTCCACTGTAGTGTAGGGAATTTCTTAAGTGCTGGCCTCCGGCTGAAGGACATACCAGAAAAACCCGCACAGCACTAATCAGTGTGCGTCCCGATGGCCTTTAGGACCAGATAAGTTGTTTCTTACTCACCACACTGGTCTCTGAATACCCAGTTCTTATCTTCCCCCGGAGGCCAGGGAAGAACCTCAGGAGCAGAGCTAAGGACATGCCATCGCATCCTCGTGCTCGCCTAGGACAGGCTCTGAGGGCTGAGAGAGCCTGAGCTGTCCCGCAGAAGGGACTTAGGCACAGGAGCTCTGACTGGGGCAGTGGTCCTCGGTCGAGGCCATATGTAAGGGAGTAATTTGGAGAACACAGCTTGGAGCCAAAGCTGGCACGTTCTGGGGAAAGTATAGATTGGGTCCCTACATTCAGCTTGTCCTTCAGACCTAAGCTATTTCTGAAAAAATCTTATTGTTAGACAATTGACAGACTTTCCTATCACCTGCTATACGTTAGTTTGACTGTTGTAATGTGCAGCAATGTTAGGGTATGCACGTAGGTAGTTAAAGGCCATGGTGGCAGCTTCACGATGGCCAGCACCCGGGCTTTTGCTGCCTCATTGCTCTGCTAACTAGGACGTGGTCCTCGTCATCAGCATCCGAGGTGTCTAATTACATTCGCAGCAGCAACAGGGAGGAAAGGGAATGGAATGCGTGTTCTTTCCCTTTAAAGTCACGACCCCAAAGTTGCATATGTCACTCTGCTTCCATTGCACGACCAAGGGACATTCCGATGCGAGGGAGGCTGGGTGATGGCACCGATTCCAAGCGTCCACACGTCCAGCTAAAATTCGGGGGTTTACTTGTTGTAGGAAAAGGTTGGAGCTCCCAGACCCGAACGTCCCGACCCGTCTGCTTGAGATGCGGTTATTGCTTGCAGGTGGCGGGAGGCGCTGGCTCTTGAGCATCAAGCCCAGTCAGCCCTCTGACTCGGGCTGGTCCCTTGGTCTGCTCCTTCGGCTCCTTTGTAGCATCTCTGATTGGCGGGGCTCAGAGATTCTCAGTAACCACCCTCCCCTGAGGATCTGTCTTCCTTCCTGAGTCTGACAGGATACAATGTGGCTCCTCTGTAGGAAGACATTTTTCCAGAAAAAGGAGGCAATAGGACAACTTGCTAATCGACCGCTGCTGGCACTTTCAAAAACACCAGTTTGTACTCATGAGACCGTGCCCAGGCCATGCTAGGGAGAAGAAGTGAACTCAGGACTATTGTCAAGCCAGAATGGTAGACGGGGAGGGGCTGTTCTGAAGACACCCAACACTTTCTCATTTTTGCATGTCTATGGCTCTGCTCACCCGACACTCATTTGCTAAAGTTGGGATGTTTCAACTTACGGCTAAAGGGGCTGGGGTTTTTATTTATATTTTAACAATAATAACAACAACAAAAACAATGATCATTCCTTAGTAGTTTGAGTCACGATAAAAAAAAATTTTTTAATTAAAAAAAAAAAAGAGCCAGTAGGATGTGTGTGGAGAAAGTGGGGAAGAAGGGGAGAAGGGGGGGGGAGAGGGAGAGAGCGAGAGAGACTGTTGTAAGAAATACCGTCTCACATGCTGATGGGGGCTGGGAAGTCTGCATTTTGCAGGGCAGGCCTGCCGGCTGCAGAGCCAGGGAGGAGCTGGTGTTGTAGCCCCAGCCTGGAGGCGGTCTTGAGGCAGAATTCCTTCTTCCTTGGGGAACCTCAGACCTGGTGTCTGAAGACCTTTGACTGAGTGGGCGAGGCCCACCCACACTGTGGGGCATAGTCTCCTCATTCAGAGCCTGCTGAGTTAGATGTTCATCTCACCTAGAAAAATACCCTCACAGTGATTTCCAGATTGGTGCTGACCAAACATCTGGGTACCGTGCTGGCAAAGTTGACACATAAAATTAACCATCAGACAGACTTGGGGGGGCTTTGAATGTTAGACGGATGGTGTGACTTTATTAAATAATGAAGTGTGTAATAACGCACCTGCGCATCGCAGGTGCTCAACTTGTGATTCCTTTGACCTGTAGGGGGATTTCGAAAGTTGCTTAGTAACTGAGTAGCATGACCAAAGCAATACCTATGAAATATACTTTTGGTAGTGATCGTATGATGCATTACAAAGGAATGAGACCAGGAGAAGGGATGTAAGCTAGAAGTCCGTTGCCATGAGTTGGGTATGAGGGGACAGACTGGTCACTTACTGTGTGCCAGGTACGATGATCGGCTTCAAGCGCATGATCTCACTGAACACTAAACACCACTCTGTAAAGCAGGTACCACTTGCCAATGAAAAACTGAGACTCCCCCAAATGAACTCACCCAAGATCGTATAACCAGTAAACCAGGATTCAAACCCAAGGCTGTCAGACTCCAACCCGTGCTGTCATTGACAAGGGCAGTAGCAATAAAAATAAAAACGAGGGGAACAGATTCCGGTAAAATCATGAAATTGAAAGAATTTGGCAAATAATCAGATGTCCTAGTGACAGCCTGAGGACTTTCAGGGAAAAAAAATAGGGTAGTCTGTATCAGAAGCAGGTGTTGGAGGAGCCAGAGAATTTTGGATTCGTGCAAGAAACACTCATTTAATGACAATTGTGCATCAGGCCTTGTTCTAGGCACGGGGGATCTATCAGTGAATGAGACAGACTAGTATCCCTGTCCCCACACTTTCCAGTGTGGAGAGACAAAGAAATCAATAATAAATAAGGAAATTGCAGTTAATGCCAAAAAATTAAGTCTTATGGGGAAAAATAAAGTGGGAAAGGGGAGTCAGGAACACCCAGGGCAATCAAAAAAGTCCTCACTGAATAGTCACTCAAGACCTCAAGGAGGGGAGGGAGCAAATTATACAGGTGTCTGGGGGTGAGCCTTCCAGCCCCAGGGTGCAACAAGAACAGGGAACGAGGAAGAGAAAAGGAAGGGAGAGGTCAGAGCCTCGTTGGGAAGGACCTTAGGGATCATAAGGAATCTGGCTTTACTCTGAATGAAATAAGGCGCCATTGGACGGGTTTGGGCATCGATGTGTCAGGGTCGGGTTCACATGTCTGAGCACCGTGCTGGCTGCTGCGTTCGGAGGAGTGAGTGGACGAGGTGGCAGCACAGAGGCCAGTGAGGTGGCCGCCACATCATCCAGGAAGGCTTGGTGGGGGCTTGAACCAGGACAAAGGCAGAGGGAAGTGGTCAGAGTCTGGATGTGTTTCAAAGAGAGACCGGGTCTGTTGATGGCTTGGATGGGAGACATAAGGGGAAAATATATGAATTTTCGGGTGACATGTTTACATTTAAGTGGTGATACCTAATAACTCGTGGAAACGTTAAGACTGCAGCACCAGGGAAGGGACAATGCTGGGCTGAAAAATTGGCAAACGTTCCCAGGAGTGCCGGTAGGAGGACTGTGAGTCTCCGACGAGCGGATGTGTGTGCATGGTGCCCGTGTATGGCTGGGGAACAGAATGGAGAATACTGAAGCTTCAGCGAGGCGGGAGCTTAGGGGGCTGGGATGGGAGCTGAGACAGACAGAGGGGTAGAGTAGCTGTCCCCAGCTACCGTTCACTGGACTTTGCTCTTCGTGACTCAGTCTTCAAAAGAGAATGAATGGAGACAGTCCTGGTACTGCTATTTTATGGGAGTCTCCTACTAATGGTGATATTACATGATTCTGTTTGTGATAAAAGCATTTGATCGTTTGAATCATCGCATAAAACATCTGACAGTTGACAGAGCTTTGATTTGAAAAATCGAAAGGGCAACTGGTGCCCTTTGATCTTTTTAGTTCCTTCTGTTTCAGGCTGCTTAGTCTGTACTTAGGAAAAATGTGTTACATCCACTTGTGATGAGCTATCCCATTCTTCCCACAGGCACTAACCTCGTTTTTGTTTGGATTCAGGGTTTTTTTTTAAATGTATAAAACAGTAGGATTAATTGAATATTTACTTTGGGATTTATAAAGCCTAAGTAGAAGTAAAATGGGCTTTCCCTGACTTTTCCTTTATGTGTTCAAGACTGAATTATAGTTAAAAACGAGTGTTACGTAAGCAAGGCCCTGTGTGCAAACAACAAGTCCACAGTGTAGGCCCCCCACCCCCTAGCCCCTGGCACCCCCTCCAACCCTGAAAACCCAACAGTGCCCTCAGGAATTTCCGAATGCTTCCCAGTTAAATGTCTCCAGTTGGGAACCGCCAGGAGAAAGATCTGTAAAAAAATAAGCACATACATACATTCTCTTGCTCCATCTATCTTGCAATTTTTCTAAAAGTTTCTTAAGTTTTTATAAATTTATAACTTTCAAAAATCATTATGAGTTTAAAAACACAGCCAATAGGTAAAGGATGATCAGGTTATACAGATGAAGTAATTTTTTAGATGTGTTAGCTCTTTTTTATTATTTGTGAATAAGCAATTTCGAGCCTAAATGATCTTGGATAGTTTGACATTAAGTAAGGTAAACTGTGCTGTTTACCCACCTGCCTAGTGAACTAGTTTTTTATAGTACAAAGGTAAACTTGAATTCGGCTTGGGTCAAGTCTCAAAGTCATGCATTTGAAAGTCATGATTTTTCCCCTATGTTTAGTTTTGTCTGTTAAATTTCAGACCATTAAGCAAACCTGTTGCCCTTTTACCAGTTCTAACCTTTTGTCAAGGAAACCATAACAAATAAAAATATTTAGTATAATAAAGATAAATTTTGAGGTTTTGTATTTCCTAAGCTGCCCTGGGTCCCCAATTGGAGTTAAATCATTAAGGTCATCACAAAACTTCATTTTTATTTATTTTTAAAATTTTTTTATTTTTAAATTACAGTTGACATTCAATATTATATTAGTTTCAGGTGTGCAGTGCAGTGAAGTGATCAGATATTTATATATAACTTGTGAAGTTATCCCCCCAATAAGTCTACTACCCACCTGGCCCCATGCATATTTCTTACAACATTATTGACTATATCCCCTATGCTGTACTTTACATCCCTGGGACTACTTTGTAACTGCCCATTTGTCTTTCTTAACCCCTTCCCATTGTTCACCCAACCCGTCAACTGTCCTTCCATCTGGCAACCATCTATCTGTGAGTTTGTTTCTGTTTCAACTGTTTATTTTGTTTTTTGGGTTCCATACATAAGTGAAATCATAGGTTATCTGTCTTTTCTGTCTGACTTATTTCGCTGAGCATAATGCCTTCTAGGTTCATCAGTGTTCTTTCAAATGGTGAGATGTCATTCTTTTTTACAGCTGAGTAGTGTTCTATTGTATGCGTGTACCACCTCTTCTTTGTCCAGTCATCTGTCAGTGATGGTTCCTTCCATATCTTGGCTGACCGACTGTAAGGACTGACCATGACTACAGCACAGGAGCTGTCATGTGGGGGGTGACCCCACAAAGTGGGATTCACTGTACAGGACTCTGGTGCCTGCTGAGTCCACCCTTTGGGTATGTCATTTGTGGAGCTAACTGGGTGGTGCTCTGGTGTCCTCTGAAGTTGGCCTTTGGGGGTGGTGGCTCTGGGGCCTGTTGGGAAGAGTCTCATGCAGGCCCAGGTCAGCTTCTGCCTGTGCCTGCCCAGGGTCACCTGGTAGGAGCTACACTGTTATCTGTGATTGGCAGCTGCCTGCATTGGGCTTGGAGGTCCTGGAAGAGCTATGCTATGAACTGCTTAGCAAAAGGCACAGGGCATGCTGAAGCCAGCTGCTGCTTGTCTGAGGTTTGCAGACCTTGGGAGATTTTAGGAAAATCTGTAGCCTGGGCCAAGGCCAGCAGCTTTTGAGGAACAGCCCCTGAAAGAGGTTTCGGGTGGTGTGTGGGTTACATCTCAGAGAATCACCAGGGCAGGTGCGCTTGATGGAGATTCAGACTTGGTGCCCACCTTCGCCGGCAGGCTGTATCTGGGGACAGCTCAGCAAAGGAACCAGTGGTTCCCACCCGCTGGCTCTGTGGGGAGAGGGCTCAGCAAAGAAACATGGGGGCTGCTGGCATCAACTTCATTTTTAAATGACTGCTTTGCCAAGGATGTTATAGCAATGCCTTGAGCTATGTACAGTATTAGGAGGATTCCTTTTACTTAAGGAGGAAAAAGGATCAATTATAGGATGTATCTTGAAATAGATGTGCCTAGAACTCCTCCCTCTCCCTTTTGGTTCACTTGTTAAAATAGTCTACTAGCCTTAAACAAAATACTTTATAATCTCCTGCGATACCTCAGGTGCTGCTAACAGCCAGGGAACAACGTTAGATTGGGTCCCTGCCCTCTTTGCCTGCTACACGTCTGTTTTGCAACATGCTGTCACAACAGCTTGGACAACATCGTAGATGAGATACGTCGATGTCGCTACGGACTTGGAATTTAGGCCTTTTATTATTAGAAATATTTAACGACAATGTATTTAAAATAAGAATTTTCCTTTGATAGCTGGAAAATGACAAACCTACATACTCTGATGTAACAAAAATGTTGAAATATTATGACTCAGACAAAATGAAAGCCACTAACAAAAAATGTTTTAGCAGTTTCCTGAAATCTGATTTATTGAAATTGCCTTGAAATATTTTTATACCTGAGGAATTAAGGCAGAACACTTTAAAAAGTAGTTTGTCCATAATGAGTATACATTTTTAATTTCATTTAAAAAATCTGTGAGCCCAGCTGGTGCCCAGCGCTGGGAGCTCCGCGGGTTGGGGGTGTGCAGCTGAGCTTCTGGGCAGCCAGCTCCCCTCGGAGTCTCTCCTTTCTTCCCCGAGGTCAGCATGGAAGCCTGCAGTCCAGCGAGGTCTGTTAGGAAAAACGGCCTTCCGGACCACAGCCTGGGCATCCAACTGCCAGAGCAAAACCCCGGTTGAGCCTGCGGTGCAACACGAAGCACTGCTCGGAGCTCAGGGAGCTGGTTGTTGCCCAGCATCCTCCAAAACAAGGTGAGCAAGATGGAAACCCCGCAGCACGTCATCCACTACGTCTTGGACCTGCACATCGCCTTGGACACGCACGCCACCACTGTCAGCCTGCACCACCAGCGGCCCCGGCAGAGCCGTGCGTCTAGGACGCTGCTGACCACCCTGGACACGGACGTCAGCATCCTGTCCTTGCGAGCTGCAGAAGTCCCTTCCGAGTTCATGTCCAAAGACAGCAAACCGCTCTGTGGCTGAAGAAATGGTGTCTATGACTTTTTTTTCCTTTGCACAACAACAAATCCAGAGGAACTTATTTTTCAAACAGTTCACAAGAGGACAATAAAGTTGAACGGAACTCTTTAAAAAATGGAGGTGCAACTAAAAAGGATCAGATCCTCCTCCCTGGGGACTTTCTGACCTGGACTGTGAGAGTAGGTATTTATGAAAAAGCCCTTTAATGCCCTTTCTGCATTTGGAACATGTTCTTTATACCATTCCCACCACGGGGAGCGGAAACATGAAAATCACAAGGAATTGCCCAATTTAAGCAGACTTTGCTTTTTTGCAAAGGTGGAGTGAGACTAGCAGAAGGATCCAGTATTCAGTTACTTAATGAAGTCTTGTCAGAAATTACTATTTGGAGGCAAGCCTACTGAATGCTGTGTACATATTTACATATAAATATATACACACATATATTGAGTGAAACCTTGCAAACTCTTGTATCATGTATATTTCTGCATACAAAGTGTCATGGTGTGCTTATTTATGATAAATTTTAATAGAAGTTTAGCTGTAAACATAACCCTTTCTACAAAATAAACCAGGTGTGCTTATTAAAAAAACATCTACCATGCCAGACACTTCCCCTCGGCCTTCACCCTTTCCTTGAGTCCAGGTCAGGGGTGGCCCGGAGGACTCAGGCGCTGCTCACACTTTCCGGGCCCTGTTCTTGACGAAGAGGGGCTTCGCCTTCACCTGAGTTCTGGTGGTTCACCGCCAGGGGAGTTTGCTTAGCCTGATCTGTGCAAAGGAGCAAACTACGGGGCCTGAGTAGTTCACAGTTTCCATAAGTCTTCAGGAAGTGAAAATGGCACTCCTTAGAAGTATAAGAGGATCGTGTTGGAAGCATTAGTGAGAAAAATGAAATGCACCTTGAACTTTAAATTTTTTTAACTGCCAAAGATGCAATGGATTAAAGAGAGACGTGCATTTTGTTTGTTTTCAAAAGCTATTAAAACTCTCTTCTCAGTGTTGATATTGTCAGGCCTCCACGCATTCTCCTTTACAGCTGAGGCTTCGGCGGTGCGAGTGTGGCCGATATGGTGACCACAGTGACACCAGCGCAGCAGGTGAGGGCGAGAGGTGTGCTCAGCGCAGGGTGAACTGAGGGGGCAGCAGGGAGCTGGGGGAGGTGGAGGGGGCCAAACGAAATAATTTAAAGAAAGACAAAGATTTGCTGTTTGACAGGCTTAACTATGCATGGTGGGGTAAATCTAAGCAACGGGGAAATAAGCAAGAAAAAGTTCAAAAGATTAAAAAAAAACCATGCACGGGTGTCCTGGTGTACCTATAGTAGTTAAAAACTGCAATTTTTTAAGATCATATATATATATATAAATAAAATTAACTGGATAACTGAGTCAAGTATTTTGGTAATTATAGACAAAAAAAACAGATCTCACAATCAAGGGGTAATTTGGGTTCAAACGTTATCAATTGGTCAAATTCCTCACTTCATTATTCATTTCTTCACATCACACCACTTGTATTACCTTGGGTCGTATTTTAGAAAGCAAACCTCAACCAACATTACATGTCACAGACCTGAAAATTAAAACCACAATATATCAACTAACATTAGAGGTCGCAATATTGCTGCATGAAAAACGAAGAGGCTAAGTCATATTCATGGGACAAGTTCATGTTCAGGGACCGAGGCAGAGGATCTGTCCAGACTGGAGGCCCCTCCGATCCGCTTTGGAATCACAGCTCTGCGGTCCCTGCTTGGGACTCCTGGCTCCTCTGATGTCTCCTTGCCCTGCCATTCACCTCTGCTGGGGCAATAACTTCTCGGAGTTGTCATACGGATTTAGAGCTGTGAGTATTCGTAAAGCACCAAGCACAGTGATTCCCTTTTAGTTCACACGCTCACACCTCCAGCATTCATACTTGTTGTTATCGTAGGATTGATGAGGTATACAATGTGTCACATGTCTGGGGCAGATAGATGCTGCCTTTAGGTATTTTTATATCTATGAAGTCCTGAAATATTCTTCACTTTTTGTATGTAAAAAGTGGTTAACTTTCCTATGAAATACATATGTCTTTTTTCTTCTTGTTGCTTCACAAAATCAGGTACCTTATATAAAACTTCTGTTATTGCCATTCTAGCAACAATGTCTATAGCAAGCAGAAATTCTTGCAACTGAATCAGAAACCCAGTGATCCCACAGATACATCTTTTGAAGGTCAAGGTTTTTACTTAACTATATATGAATAATACAGATAAATATTTATGGTAATATTTTAATGGTTCAGCAAATTTTTTCAACATGTCAATGATTTGAACAAGCTTTAGTTATGCTAAATATATTTTAATGGTAATCAAATACAATAAACAAATATTTTCCAGCTCATAAAACATAAAGAAAAAGGTCATTTGTATTTAAAACATTTGAGATGACAGTGCACAATCATCAGCTATGGACTATTGTCTAAAATGATAATCTGGTTCACCAAATAAGTTTTTAAAAGTTGCTATACTGATATTTTAATGCCAAATGGAAGTTTAGTAAAATTTTGTTTTCCTACTAAAAATTGTGTTATTACCATGTTGAAGTTTTTATATGTATGAAAACACTTCTTAATTTCTGTGGATGAAATTTGGAGATCACCACTAGTTTCGATTTTTTTTTCTAACAAAGGCAGAGCTACCAGTTGTTCAGCATTTACCAGGTAGCAAGCACACGCTAGGCACCACACACACGTTCTTCCAACACACAGCGCAGCCTCTACTCTGCTAAGAGCAGCCATGTAACCTAGCCGGCCAATCAGATGTCAGGGGAGGCTGCCAGGAGTGGTTCCAGAAAATCTTGTTTTTAAGGCAGCCCAGCTCAGCTGATGTGCTTCCTCCTCTCCTTCCCAATACTTCTACCAAAGCAAACCTACAACACTTGAGGTAAAATAGCTAATTTCCAGTTGACGAGCACCCATGAAGTTTGGCCGAACAAGAAAACAGAGAAAGCCTCAAGTTTTTAATAACATTATAAAACTTAGCATGGACAAATACAGCCTGCCTGGACTTCCTATCACTGACACACCTGATAAAAATAACTCTCGTTTTTCAGGTTTCCCATTCAGGACGGATGCAGCTCCCAGTGGCCCCCCTGCAGAGAAAATGTTGACCTTCCAGGCAGTGTCTGAGAGGAGACAGCTCGCCGGGAGAAAATAGGACGATTGTATAGATAGGTTTCAGAATCATTAGATCTGATTTAGAAGTGCTTTGAGAACCTTGGATTGGAAGTGTGACAATGTTAGAGCCTACTTCAACATTTCCCTTAACTTTATTTCCGTAAATTTTCGCCCTGGGCAAGTGCCTTCAACCCTAGTCCTCCGTTTCCTTATGGTTAATGCAAGAGAACTAACTGCGCTCGGTTATTTCTAAGATTCCGTGCGGAGAGAACTATTAAAATGTGCCCATATTGGCCCAGCGTGAAAAGACAACCTGCCCCAAATGCATTGTTCCTGGTAATCTCATGAATACAAGTGAACCATAAATGTAGACAACGTAAAGTCGAATACGAAGGAGCCCCACGGGCCCTGAGGTTTAGAGGAACAGTGCAAACAGACTTGTAATATTATGCTCCGTACCGAGGTCCACGCGAACGTGCTGCAAGGGCACTAAAAGACCGTGAATTTGGCTTTTCTACTTTTCTAGACAGCTTTGCCTTTTCGTAGAAAGAAGAGGCAAAAGTGCTCTACGTGTGTGGTCCAGATTATACAGTAAAAGCTGCCTTATCCAACACCGGTAGGGGGTTGGCGGATGGAAGAGGTAAATTGAGGCAAAGACGTTTAAAAAATGATGCTACATGCCTTAAACGTTTTATTTTAACTTGAACTACAAGTGTATACTATTTGTCAAACTTTTGAGATGGAAAATACTTGTGGATTTTCATTTTTTGTAGGCCTTTGCAGTTTTCTTGATTCCCCAAATTCGACAGCAGTTTCTTTAGGGATTTTTGTTTCACGTTCCATTGTTTTACATAACATCTAATTAATTAACAAATTACAATAACAAGTTCCACTGGCATAAAAGGGCTTGGGGGAAAAACGCAACTGATTCTACAAGCGAGGAACTTGTCGTGAGAGCATTCACAATTAAAGAGAATTTTACCAGTTTTGAGGACACACCATGCTGTGGGAATGTTTTAAAGGGAGATCGAGAAACATCCATTAAAGCAGCGAAACAAGTGTCAGTCACGAGAGCTCTAGGCGCCCATTATCAATAATAGATATCGCATAATCGGATGTTAATCTATTTTATTTGCTGTTTCAGAACATGAGTCTTTGCAGACTATTGAATTGGATATTAAAACGATCTTCTCACTAACCTCTTAGAAGCTCTTTTATCCTTCCTATCTTGTTCTTATGAACCAATTCCCCCCTTATATTTTGCTAATTGTCTCCCTGTCGTTTTGTCCCCCTGTCATTTTCTTTTGTGGCTGAGTCCCTGCCTGGTTTCCATGCCAGGTGTCCCTGTTTCTACACCTTCTTGGGGACTGGAGCCTCTAGCTTGTAGGTTTGTGAGAAGATTCAGTGATCACAGGAAGCTCTGGCAGAGTGCCTGGCATAAATAGGCAGTAACGTGTTTGTTTTCCTCCCATTTCTTGATGTTACTTGCTATCATATTCCTTACTCAGAGCTCCAACTACTTAGCGGAATGCTATTGACTCTCCTTGGGGTTGACCACTGCCTGCCAGGATCTTTGCCCGTAAGAGCCAGGGTGACGGGCTTGCTGGTCCATACTCTCCTTTACTAGCCACGGAAAGGGTTTTACTAGAGCAGGTAGCATAGCTCCTAGTGTCACAGGGCAGTTTGGGCGACCACCCATTTCCCCCGGCTACTTCAGTATCCATCCTCCCCACCTCCAAAATGTCTCTGTAATTGGTGCTGTCATTCAACATACATTTAAGTATTTACTGTGTACTGGTGTATTAAGTAGGATTCTTGAGAAAAACAGAACTGGTAGAAACAACATACACATATATGGAGGGAGGGAGGAGGGAGGGGAACAATGAGTGAGTGAGAGAGAGAGAGAGAATTGGCTCACACGATTACGGAGGCTGAGAGTCCCAAGATCTTCAGTTGGCAAACTGGAGACTCAGGAGAGCAGAGGGGGTCGTTCCAGTGTGAAAGCTGGAAGGGTGAGACCCCAGAGGAGCCACAGTTTTGGTTTCATAGGAAAAGACCTAGTTCAAGGCCTTGAACAGGAGGAGTTCCCTCTTACTCCTGAGAGGTTACCCTAAGAATGTCTCTGTTCCATTTAGGTCTTTGATTGCATGAGGCCCACCCAAATGCTCACCCACGTTGGGGAGGGCCACCTAGAGTACTTTACTCAGTCTACCCATTCACATGTTAATCCCACCCCAAAAGAGGCTCCCAGACACACCCAGGGAAATGTTGGACCAAATACCTGGGCACCCCGAGGCCCATCGAGTTGAAACATAAAATTAACCATCACATGGGGCACTGTTGTGCTGGGCATTGCTCACATTCTGGTCAGTATTTCTGGTCTCAGAGAAGTCACTGTCCCTTCTTTTCCATCCTTAATGTTCCCAACTATGCTCTTTTTTTTTAAGAGCAAAAGCAATTTGATCATATATCATAGCACTAACAATAACAAAATTTACTTACATTTTTTAAGTAATCTATTTTTATTACTTAACATAGATTACTTAACTAAAATAAATTACCTAAAATAGATTTTTATTACTTAAAATATTACTTAAAACTATTTAAGTAGTATATTTTGTATTCATAAAAATATAAGTAATTTTTGTTACTAATACTGTAATCACCCCTGATTCGGAACACACCGAAAATCAGAGTGGGTAAGTCAGCAGCCTACAGTCGGGGGCTGAAAGAGGCAAAGCTGAGTCTATAAACTCACAGAGGCAGACGTGAGCCCACGTGCTCAACCCCAGGCTACGCTGCGTTCAGTTAAAGCGAGAAAGACACAACTTTGCATGTGATTGTAATCAAAGAAAAATGGAAACTTTCAGTGTCTGTTATCCAAAAGAGTGTCAGCCCCAAAAGGCTCAGTTTTCAATTCTCTTTTTTATTAAAAAAGTAACCAAGAGAAAATATTTAATGTTAATATTCTAACTCAATGAATTGAAATAAGATACTAATTTTAGTTAACGTTTTAAAATTTGCTTGCTCGTTACAGAAAATTGAAAAAATATTAAAAAACATAAGACAGTAAAAACAGACTGTAGTCTCATGAACTTATTGTTAAATGTCTTTGGTGTTCTAAAAATTTTTATTGAATTTATTGGAGTAACAGTGGTTAATACAATTATATAGGTTTCAAGCGTACAGTTATATAGCGCCTGTACATTGTACTATGTGCCCACCACCCAAAGCCAAGTCTCTTTCTGTCTCCGTTTACCCCTCACCCCCTCTTCTACATCCTCCAGGGCCAGTTTCCTTCTGGTAATCACATCCAATTGTCTGTCTCTATGAGGGTTTTTTTTTTTTTGCTTAATCCATTCTTTTTCACTCAGCCTGCCAACCCCCCCTCCCCTTTGACAGCTGTCAGTCTGCTGTCTGTATTTCTGAGTCTGTTTCTATTTTGTTTCTTTATTTTGTTCACTATATTGCACATATGAGTGAAATCATATGGTACTTGTCTTTCTCTTGCTGGCTTATTTCACTTAGCATAATGCTGTCCAGGTCCATCCATGCTGTCAAAAAAGGTAAGATTTCCTTCTTTTATTTTTTTATGGCTGTGTAGTGCATTGTGTAAATATAGCACAGCTTTTTTTTTTTTTATCTATTCATCTTCTGATGGGCACTTGGGCTGCTTCCAGATCCTGGTTATTGGAAATAACACTGCAATGAACATAGGGTGCATATATTCTTTCAGATTAGTGTTTTTGGTTTCTTCAGATATATTCCCAGAAGTGGAATCAATGGGTCATGAGGACATTTTTAATTTTTTGAGAAAACTCCATACTGTTTTCCACAGTGGCTATGCCAATCTAAGTTCCCACCCATAATGAACAAGGGTTCCCTTTTCTCGACGTCCTCGCCAACTTGTTGTTTGTTGATTTACTGATGACAGCCATTCTGACAGGTGTGAGGTGATATCTTATTGTGGTTTTGGTTTGATTGTTCCTGATTCAGTTTTAGAGATTATATGTTTCTAGAAAGTTATCCATTTCATCCAGATTGTATAATTTGTTGACATATAGTTGTTCATAATATTTTGGTACTATCCTTTTATTTCTGTGGTGTTAGCTATTCTTTCTTATTTCAGTCCTGATTATATTTATTTGAATTCTCTCTCTCTCTCTTTTTGATGAGTATGGTTAAAGGTTTAACCTTCTTGTTTATATTTTCAAAGAACCAGTTCTTGGTTTTATTGTTATTTTGTATTGTTTTTTAGACTTTATTTCATTTATTTCTGCTCTGATTTTTATTATTTCCTTTTTTTTTACTCACTTTGGGATTTGTTGTTCTTTTTATAGTTCCTTTAAGTGTAAAGTTAAATTATTTATTTGAGATTTTTAAATTTCTTGAGGTAGGCCTGCAATACTATGATTTTCCCTCCTAGGACTGCCTTTGCTGCGTCCCATAGGTTTTGGGCTGTTGGGTTCCCCTTTCATTTGCATCAAAGTGTCTTTTTTTTTTAAAGAATTTATTTATTTATTTTTAGAGAGGGGAAGGGAGGGAGGAAGAGAGAGAGAGAGAAACATCAATATGTGGTTGCCTCTCGCATGGCCCCCACTGGTTACCTGGCCTACAACCCAGGCATGTGCCCTGACTGGGAATAGAACCTGTGACCCTTTGGTTCGCAGCCCTCAAAGTGTCTTTTGATTTCTTCCTTGAGCTCATTGTTAACCCATTGACTGTACATATTATTTAATGTCCATGTCTTTGTGTGTTTTTCAATTTTTTTTCTTGTGATTGATTTCCAGTTTCATATTATGGTAAGAGATGTCCGATATGATTTCCATCTTCTTAGATTTACTGAGGCTTGTTTTGTGTCCTAACATTTGGTCTATCCCAGAAAGTATTCCGTGTGCACCTGAAAAGCATGTATATTCCAGTGCTTTGGGATGAATGCTCTGAAGATATTATTAAACCATCTGATCTCGTGTGTCATTTAAGTTCACTGTTTCCTTGTTAATTTTCTGTCTGGATGACCTACACACTGATGTCAAGGGATGTTAAAGTTCCCCACTATCACTGTATTACTGCCAATCTCTCCCTTTATGGCCATCAAGATATGCTTTACATAATACATTAAAAAAACCAAAAAAGATTTGCTTTATGTATTTCAGTGCTCCTATGCTGGGTGCATAAATCTGTACAGGGGTTTTATCCTCTTGTTGGAGTGATCCCTGTATCATTATGAAGTGTTCTTCTGTGTCTCTTGTTACAGCTTTTGTTTTTTCTTTTCCGTTTGCATGAAATATCTTGTTCCACCCTTTTACTTTTAATCTGTGTGCGTCTTTTGTTCTGAGCTGGGTCTCTTGTAGACAGCATATAGATGGGTCTTGTTTTCTTATCCATTCAGCTATCCTATGTCTTTTGATTGGAGCACTTAGACCATTTATATTTAAAGTGATTACTGATAGGTACATATTTATTGCCATTTTATTCTTTTCACTATGTTCCTCTTCCTTCTTCTCCTTCTTCATCTTGCTGGGTAAAGTAGCATTGGTTATAAGTCCTTGCTGTTCATTACTTAGAATATTTCATGCCAATTCTTTCTGGCCTGATATATTTCTGTTGAGAAATCAGCTGAAATTTTATGGGCACTCCCTTGCAGGTAAGTAACTGTTTGTCTTGCTGCTTTTAAGATTCTGTCTTTGTCTCTAACCTTTGTCACTTCAATTATAAGGTGTCTTGGTGTGGGTTTCTCTGGGTTGATCTTGTTTGGGACTCTCTGTGCTCCCTGGGCTTATGTGTTTCTCCTTCACCAAGTTAAGGAAGTGTTCAGTCATTCCTTCTTCAAATAGGCTCTCCGTTCCTTGCCGTCTCTCTCCTCTTTCTGGAACCCCATGGTGCAGATGATGTTATGCTTCACCTTGCCTCAAAGATTCCTTAAAATAGCCTCATTTTTAAAAATTCTTTGTTCTTTTTGCTGCCCCGATTGGGTGTTTTCTGCTATCTTGTCTTCCAAACTGCTGATTCGATCCTCTGCTTCATGAGATCTACCGTTTATTCCTTCTAGTGTCTTCATTTCAGATATTGTATTCTTCATTTCTGTCGGGTTCTTTTTTTTATGGTTCCTATGTTCTTTTTCATGCTGTTGGAGTTCTCCCTAAGTTCCCTGAGCATCTTATAACCATTTTTTTTTACACTCTCTGACTGGTAAATTGGTTCTATCTCATTTAGCTCTGTTTCTGGAGATTTCCCGTTTTTTCATTTGAGGCATGCTTCTTTGTCTCCCCATGTTGGCTGTCTCTGTGTGTTTGTTTCTGTGTATTAGGTAGATTTGCCATGTCTCCTAGTCTTGGTGGCCTAATGGAGCAGGTGTCCTGTGGGACCCAGGGGCGCAGTCTCCTTGAGCACTTGAGCTGGGTGTGCCAGAAATTTCCCTTGTTGGGTTATGTAAGCCTTCTTGTTATAATTGAGTCTTGACTGCTATTGGCTTGTTCGTGTGTGGGGTCCACCCTCAGGCTGGCTCCGAGGATTGCCCCTAATCACAATGTACTAGCTGTTGTGCAGGTCCTGAGCACATTAAGCAGAATTCACCTCAGCAGGGTCTGGTGCCTGCAGAGACTGCCCTTTGGATACACTGCTTGTGGAGCTAACTGGATACTGTTCTAATGCTGTCTGAAGCTGGCTGCTGGTTATGGGGACTCTCGGGAGGAACTCTGGTGCTGGTCAATGGTAGACACTGTCTGTGACTGGCCCTGAGCAACCTGTGTGGAGCTGAAATGTGATCCATGGTTTGTGGCTGCCTCTGCTGGGCCTGGGTGTGCATGGGAAGGACCAAGCTGTGCGCCAAGGCCGGCGTCCACCAGCGATGACTCTGAAACAGGTTAGCAAAGGCCCAAGTCACCCTGAGATCCACCTCCGCCTGCCTTTGCCTTTTGCCTTGTTCTTAAGCTCCGTCACTGAGAAAGCCTATGGTGTTACTCAGGTTGTACGAAGTAGGTTCTTAGTGAGTCACCAGACAGGGCGAGTGGCATTCACCAGATTGATATAGGTTCAAACTTGGTGCCAGTGTTGGGTCTGGGGCCACTCAGCAAGAGTCCCAGGGTACACCAAATCTAGCTGCCACCTGCCTGCAGACCTTTGTGGTGGGAAAGGGTCTCAGAAAGTCATCAGGTTGAGGCTAGTGTGGTTTATCAGGCACAGACCAAAATTTGGCCATGTGAAAGGAAGGCTTGGCATCATTGGGCATGTGAGGGAAAAATGGCCCCTGTCCTAGAACCACTCAGGTCAGCCTGTTCCAGATTCTGCTGAGGGTCCCAGTTCAGAAGGGCAGGGCTGCCAGGTGTTGGGAGGGTGGGGCTAGTGAAACTGCTATGATGGGGTAGCTTGGGTGAAATTGGGGGGAGTGGCCCTTGTTCCAGGGCCACACAACTGTCTTTGCTGGATTATGCCCGGAACTCTTGGGGTGCCTGCTTGGCCTGGCAGAACTAGACCATCAGGAGTTGGGAGGGTAGCATCCCCACCTCCCCACCCCTGCCCCAGAAGACCTGAGGGTGGGGCTAGCAGATCTCTGATGGAGGGGAGGGTTGAGGGGAGGGGCACGGGCCAGGTTCTCCAGGAAGTGTGGGGGTGGGGGTGGGGAATGGCCCCTGCCCTGCAGCCACGCAACTCAGTCCCTGATGCCCCCCCACCCAGTCTCTCTATACCTCTAACCCTTGGCTGAGGCAGGGGACTTCTCAGCGGGGTGTGAGTTCCGAAGAGTGGGGCTACTGCACCCCTCAGGCTGATGTTCTAAGGAGGGGAGTGCTCCACCCAAGAAAGATGGGGGTCTGAGGTGTGGGAGAGAGACTCAGCACAGGGGATCCGGTGGCTGTCCCTCCAGTCATGCCCGAGAGCCACAAACCCCAGCCTCGCCTCCTGTAACTGGGCGGCCCGGCCCTCCCTCTGTGTGAGCCCAGGGAGAATGCCGCAAATGAGACTTTGTGCACTGACCCTTTATGAGGGCGCCTGCATCTCTACCAGACTCTTGTCTCTCCCAGGCAGACAGAATCCTTGCTGATTTTCACAGCCAGCTGTGATGTGGGCACCTCTTCCTGCCTCTGGTGCTCTGGGCTGTGGAGCCTTGAAAGGAGCTGAGGGCTCCCCAGCCCCCCCACTCCTCAGGTGGAACCTTTGATGCTGAGCGTCCCTCCAGAATCTGGGCTGCTTGCCTGTGGGAGCAGGGCCGGCCCTTTCCGCATCTCCGCCCTTCCTGCCAGCCTTAACGTGGCTTCTTCTCTCACTCCTTGGTTCTAAGACTTCTGTCCAGCTGGTTATTCAGGTTGATTGTTCTCTATTTTAAATATTTTATTTATTTAGTTTTAGAGAGAGGGGAAGGAATGACGAGAGGGAGAGAAACATTGACGTGCAAGAGAAACATTGATGAGTGGCCCACACGTGCCCAACCTGGGAGCTGGCCCACAACCCAGGCATGTACCCTGACCGGGAACCAAACCAGCGACCCTTTGGTTCACAGGCCGGCGCTCAATCCACTGAGCCCCGAGCCAGGGCATTGTTTTATATTCTAGCTGTTATTCCAGTTTGGCCTTGGGAAGTGGTGAGTGTAACTTCCACCTACTTCCCCCTCCCCCACCATCTCCCCACCTGTGACCTCCACCCTGACCCCTCCTGCTCCTGAGACCTTCCAGACACACCTCTCCAAGGACTTTAGTTTCCCCCTGCTCTTTCTCTACCTAAAAACATGTTTAGGTTTTTCCTTTCCCTTACAATAAAGGTTCTCTCTGGCCCTTTGGAATACTGTCCCATTCTTTTTTAGTGTGGAAAGGAAAATTTATAGTCCACGCCTTCAGTTACTTCCTAAAATCCCTGGTGATCTAATTAACATGGTTTCTTTTGTCTCTATATTCCAGTAACAAGACCCTTACAAAAGTCAACCACAGCTTTCTCATCGAATGTCTTTTGTTTAGGCTTCGCTTTGATGTTTCAGTAATTTAAAAAAAAAATTCTCCTTTCTGAAACTGCTTTGGCAAGTTGAGTTCCTGGTTGCCCACCTTCTTCTCTCCTAATTGTCTTGGTTTCTCTTTCTTGTCTTGTCCTCTTATGTAAAAGTTCCTCAGTTTTCTGAACTTCTGTTTTTGGCATTTATCAAGTGCCACTCCGTGTTTTGGTTATTTCCATAGTATAGGTTTAAAAGGAAAACACCTGGCCCCACCACTCCTCATTCCTCTTTTCTGCTTTATTTTTGTCCAGGGCACTTGTCACTATCTGACATAATATGTCACTTACATTGTTAATATCTCTTTCTCCTCCTCCCCATTGGGGCTGGGATTTGGGACTTTTTGGTCACCGATGCATCTCTTACACTCAGAGCAGTAACTAGCGTTCAAACAATAGTTTCTGAATGAACTTGCGTTTTAAGATTTACTTAGAGGGCTGTTCAATGCATCATTATTTACAAAAGTAAAACATCTGGGAATTAAAAAAAATCCAGTAATAAGAGAATAAATGACGATGCATCCATAAGATGGAATGTCATGCATTTACTAAAAGTCTTATTCAAAAAAATATTTAATGAAAAATGGTAACATTAATAGTGGAAAAGAGGCAGGATAGGAAAGAATATATTAAGTGATCCCAACTTTATTTAATATGTTTATCAGTGGCTGAGTAGAGAAATGGATTTTCATTTTTGTTATTTTTGCAGTTTTGAAAAATTTTAAACAAATACTTTAAATATATTTAAAGTTAGGAAATGACAAGGCTTTGAAAGAAAATGCTTCTTTATCCAGTTGATTTATTCTCCCTTTTTCCAGTCTGAATTTCTCACTTCAGTTACGTAACGATTTGTACTTACCTTTTGGCACTGATTATATGTTGGCTATTATTATGTACCCGTAGTTTCTCTACTAGGCCCTACCCCTTCTGAAGTCAGAAATCATGTCTTATCTATAATTCCCAGAGCCTTCAACACTTTGTCTTTATATTCAATAACTTATATTCAATAAGTTTAAAAGAAAAAATACTGAAAATGTTTTAATAGTCAGAAATAACATACACTGTTATTCACTTGGGGAAAACATCAAATCATGTGGTGTTTTTAGAGTGATCTCACGTCCCTCATGCTGCCCATGCTGAAAGCCAGGTTAGAACGATGGCTACAGTACAAGCATGTTTAGGGTATGGCCTACCTGTTTCCTTTATTTACTATTTTTCAAATTAGTTGTTGGTATGGTGCATGAGAACTTTTGATTCTGGAGTGAATGTGGGCCCATGGACAGACACACTGAGTTAGGTTAGGCTGGAATAACAGAGACCGTGGCACGAACGCGTCCGACACACATGGTTGAAATACGACAAGTTTATTTCTTGTCTTAAGGGTGGGTGTTCCTGGTTGGCACAGGTTCCCTCCACACACGTAGCTCCAGGGCCTTCCACTTTAGGGCTTCCCTGGCTCTCCAGTATGTCCGCTGAATGCTAATTTTATTTCCTAATCTCTGCCTTCAGGAGGTCAGGTTGTAAATTCAGTAAGGGCTTAGAATTGCCAGATTCAGCAAATTGAAATACAGGATGCCCAGTTAAATTTGGTAGCATTACTATAAGTATGTTCCATGTAATAGTTGGTATATATACTAAAAAATTATGCATTATTTGAAATTCTACTTTGAGTCCTGTATTTTATCTCGCAATGATTTGAGGGTAGACTTAATAGTCTACCTCATTTAACACTGAATCCTTAGAATCTACAACCATAACCTGTTGACTTTAAAATAAAATAAACCTCTCAATAATAGTTAATGAATAACTGGTGTTCTGCCTATCAAGAACTTGTATCAGCTAAGAATATTTATTATTAGAATACTGCTATCAATAAACATGTATTAACTATCCTCAAAGAACACTTACTATTGGTATTTTTTAAGAATAAGATTACTATCAGCAAAGAATACATATCAACAGGTAAGACTTTAATATGTATCAGTCTTTCCAACCATGAATGTTTTGCTAAATGTCAGTAAACGGATAAAACCTGTCTCTCCGTAGATGTCTGCACAGCTCTCTCTCTCCTCTTTCAGGTCTCTTCTCACGTCACTTTCCTCAGTGGGCCTTCCCTTTCTCCAAAACTGCAACTCTTCTCCCTTCGCAACACTTTAGTTACCTTTTCCCCACTTTATTTTTCCTCTTTAGCACTTAGAGTAAATATGCCATGTAATTTACTGAGCTTATTGTCCACCTCTTCTGCTGGAATGTAAACTTCATAAGGACAGGACTTTTCCTTCCTGTTTTCTTCACTGCTAAATTCCCAGCTCCTGCACATATTTGAGATTCAATGCATATTTGAAAAATGACAGAATAAATACCGCTGGTTCTTATTAGAATTTGTTGTTACCAGTAGCTGGATGATACTCACTTTACATGAGATGGATTTAATCTAAAAGATATGATTCTGCCCAACTGGACCCATATCACCAAGTTCTGTCAGTTCCATCCCCTCCACGCCCTCTTTACCTTCCCGGTTGCCACTTCCACATTTGGTTGCCTTCCTCAAATGCATCTAATTCATTGGTTTTTATTTCTGTTAGAATAGCTCCATTTCAACAATTTAGGCCCTTTTCTTTCAGGTTTCAGGTAACTTATTCATTCCCTTGAAAACGGAGCCTGAGCATTTGGGCAGCTCTTTAAAGCAAGGTTTCTCCCACTCACCCTGTTTTGACCAATGGCCTCCCAGAAACGTCTTCCCTAACCCCCTAGGCTGTGGTGGCTCAGGGCTTAGCACACAGACTCCAACTAGTGCCCCCCCCAGCATTGCAGAGCTGTTTCCTCAACTGAAATCTGATGAAATGCTTGGCTTGCATTTAGAAGCCATGCCTTACAAAAATAAGCCTGCACATAACCACAATCTTTCTAGAATCACAGAGATTGAGTGAAGAACAAATTCATGTTCCCCATCTCGTACTTTACTCCAAGCCCTAAGCTCACTGTGGAGAGCAGTGGGAATCTCCAGCACTATGTAGTTTTCTCTTTTTATTTTTTGTCATACATAGCTGAATTCAAGTAATTTACATAAACATATGATTCAGATCCACTGTTAGCTATATTGGTGTCACATTTATAGTTTTTTTCCCTTTAGTTTGCAGATTTTAGGAGTTTAAGAAATGTAATAATTCTATGAGTAATAATAAATGCTAGATACATACATAATTTGTATACTTTAAGTATATAGTTCTTAATCAGCATTGTTTATAAGACTCACCTGAACAGCTTTTTAAAAAATGAGATGACCAGGGCCATCCCGATTCTACTGAATCACTTTCCTCTGGGTATGGGGATTTGGGACATTTATTATGGGGTTTCTGCTCTACAGGTAGTGCCGATGGGCACCTCCTGGCCCAGAACCACTGCTTTAAGCCACCATCAATCAATAGCTTAACTGACAACCAGAATCACTAAGAATAAACTTGGCCTATTTCACAATTTTGTCTAGGGATAACACAATGCTCCTGGTTTCTGATTGCCTCTGGATCTGCTACGTTTGTCCTGATTTCCTTGCTGTTATGCCTCCAGGCCCTCCCTTCCAAGCTTCTGGGCTTCTGAACTGGAGGTCTGGCCTTTGACCTCAGGTGCCATCATAAGCATAGGTTCGGGGATGTGTGCTCCAGGTTGGCTCATTGGACTTGGCTCTCCTGAGCTTTGTATCTGATCCTGGCTCTACCAAACCCCCAGGACTCTAGGGAGCACAGTTTTGTATAGGCAGGGGTCCACAGGCCAGCTGGAAGAGGGTTGACAGGGACAGCTGAAGACCAATTCCATGAAAATCTTTCAGTTGCAAATGATCACTTTGAAGGCCTAGTTTTGTCTTTAGAACTGCTAAAACAACCTGTTTATTGTTAAAAGGAAGACAAATATTCTCCAGCATTGAAGAACTCTGATTTGTGGCTCCAGGTCTAGGATCCCAGTTTTAGAAACACTGCTTTAAG
Organism: Tonatia bakeri; assembly: GCA_004024845.1. Taxonomy (NCBI): domain Eukaryota; kingdom Metazoa; phylum Chordata; class Mammalia; order Chiroptera; family Phyllostomidae; genus Tonatia; species Tonatia bakeri. Next base: position 80,972 of record PVIA01001659.1, on the reverse strand, counting down.
GTGGAGCCAAAACATGCCAATCCTGGGAAATGGTCTCGCATGTCTCCAGGGTAATAACTTTTTGTCTTTTCCGAGTTACTTAGTACCTAATCTTTCTGCCTTGTAGTAGCTAATAACATGTTTTGTTTTGTTTTGTTTTTAAAGAAAAATCACAAGCTCTTTGAAGGCAGGGACCATACTTTAATCATTTTTTTTTTAAACTCCACTGACCCTCAGCAAACACTGGATGTAAGTAAGACCTGTATTTCATCTTATTCTGTACTCCAAATTTCTTAAAAATATCTACTTCTTTTATGGTACATACAGCATATTACTGAAATAGCCCTATTACAACGAAAAATTCAGAGGTTGTCTTAAACATCAGAAAAAGTCCAAGTGATGCAACTCAGTATTTCAACTGCCACAAGGCATGTCTCCTATGTCACTGTCAACAGGGACAATTAAAAAACAAAACAAAACAAAACAGTAGGTAAATAATAAAGAATTCCAGGGTAAAGAGTAAAAAAAAATCAAAATACAAGGCTGGTAGGAGAGGCCCCGTAAATACCTAGTCTTATAAAGGTGGTTGTGTCCTCGATTCAACTCGTATTTCAGGTGGTCCTCAGTTTTTAACTAGTGTATTCGAGGACACTGTTTTCCTTCGATACTTAGGAGTCATTACTTCATGCGTGGTGGGGCTCGTTTTAACCTAGAACTTCGTCCCTCGCGCAGTATTTGGACAAGTGTGAGACAGTGAGTAGTGAAACGAAAGAGACAGGTAGGGTTATGGGGACCCGTTCTGGGCCACCCGAGCAAGCTGCTGTTAGTTTTTTCATTAAAAAGTCACACTACTACATTTTGGTTTGCTAAGGCCCCTTCTGGCTTTGAGACGGATCGTCTAGGGCCAGCAGGAGATATGGTTTGGGAATTTCTTTGGGTAGTCCCGGTTATTTCTGAGCCTAACACGGGACACAAACTGTTTGTCGAGACTCCCGCCCCCCACAAGCCATTTTAGGGCTAAGTTAGAAAAACGGTGGTTTGTTCCCTTTTTGGGAGGTCCTCCGACGAGAAGGTTCCCGACCAGTTTGGGGTCAGGCCTTCACCCCAGGCTGCTCCCCGAGGCCGAGAGAGACCAGTGCGAGGGAGGCCAGGCCCCGACCTCACTCCCCGGAGGGAGCGGTGCGACTCGCGGAGATCAGTCCCCGGTCATAAACAACCTCTCACTTCCCTTCCCCCGCCCCTGGCCCGCCTACGCGGGGGCCGGCCCTCGAGGGCCCAGGCAACTCCTCCGCCGGCCGCGGGCGTGCCTCCTTCCCCTAGCCGGGTGTCTGATCCTTAACTGATCGCCTCCTCACTCGCCCCCCGGGGAAGGGGTTTGCTACAGCGACCTCGGAAGGGAAGGTGAGGCTAGCGTCCACTTCCCTTCCCCGACCCCTGTCACCTCCAACAGCCAAGGAGAGTCCCGCGGCACTGACGCGCAGACTCACAGCCGCAGCCTGCGCGCGCCTACGCGGTTACGGCCCCCTCCCCGCGATCCTTCCGCGGCCCGTCCCCGCCCCTTCCCGAAGCCCGCCTCCGCGTCTGCCGACCGCCCTGCTTAACCCTCGCGCTCGCTCCCGCGCGCTCCCGACTCCCCGCCTTCACGCGTGCTCACTAACAGTTCCCGGAGCCGGCCTACAAGCTTCTCCCTCACCCTGAGCTGTTTGAATATGCTAATGAAAGGCTAGGGAATGGCCAATGGAATAGCGGAGCGGTGCGTCACGTGGCGCGAGGACGTGTCAGGGGGCGGTGCCTCTGCAGCCCCTGCCCGAGTTAAAACCGGAGTGTGAGAGAGAAAAGCGCTTCAGTAGCGAGAGGGGCTGAGAAAGTGGTGACACTGCTGGGGTGCGGAGGGAGTCCCTGAAACTTCTCCCAACAGCCCCAGGGCCAATCTCCCTTTAGCCCACTCCCCTCTTCGTCAGCTCCCCGGTCCCCACTCCCTGCATCGGGGGTGGGGTGGGGAGCCAGGCCCGTCTCCCGCTGGGACACACACAGGGACCGGGAGCGGGGACGGGACCCCCGAGGCGGGGGGGACGGACCGACCGACAGACGGCCGGGCGCCCGCCCCAGCGGGCAGGCAGGCAGGAGGAGGCGGAGACGGGGGTACGACGGGGAGGACTGGGTCTGGGAGTTTCCTCTCAACTATCGGGGGAGAAACTCCCCGCAGCCGGAGGAAAGACCCAGACGGTGTTTTCCACTCGGGGACCGCGCTTCCCCCGCCCCGCGTAGCGGCGGTCGCTGCCACCGGCGCCTCCACCTCTACCATCTCCTCTTTCTCTTCCACCTCGGGCCCCGGTGTCCCCGGCCAGCACTATGCCCATCTTACTGTTCCTGATAGACACGTCTGCCTCTATGAACCAGCGCAGCCATCTGGGCACCACCTACCTGGACACGGCCAAAGGCGCGGTAGAGACCTTCATGAAGGTACCGACTGACCGAACCCGGGCGGCGACCCCGGCCAGGCAGCCCACGGGCGGCAGGGGTGGTGGGGAGCGCGGCCAGGGGCGGCGAGGCGGAGGTGTCGGGGACCTGACTGCGGGAGCTGCTGGGCTCGGGGACCCCCTCCCCCACCGCGCGGGCGGGCGGGCGCTGCGAGCCGTGCTCGGCCCGGGCCCGGGCTTCGGCCCCAGGCGGTGTGTAGGAGCCGATCTGTGTGTGGGGGGCGGCGTGGAGGGGTGGCCGCGGCGTGTGCGGTACTGTGGGGGGGGGGGGCTGCGGGGCCGGGCGCCCCTTCTCCGCCTTGTAACCTCGCCTCTGTGCTCCCCTCTCGCTGGCCCTGTTCTTCCTCCCGTCCCCCATCCGCTCTCCCGCAGCTCCGAGCCCGGGATCCTGCCAGCAGAGGAGACAGGTATATGCTGGTCACTTTCGAAGAGCCTCCCTATGCTATCAAGGTAACAGCCCTCGCCCTCCCCCTTCCCTTCCCTGTTCCTTCCTCGCTGCCCTCCCCACCCCCCCATTCACCCTTCATTATGCTCCCCTCCCCCACCCGCCGTGCTCTAGGCGCTGAGGTCCTTTCCCCCACGGACTCCCACCCCCTCCCCCGCCCCGAAGCGTCCCGGCGCGGCGCGGAGTCGCGGGGCCACCGCCATCCCCTCCCCAGCCCGGCCCGGCGGCGGCGGCGCTGCGATCAACATGGCCGACATTTCCCCTCCGCGGCGGGAGCGGCAGCAATGAACTGTGGGGGATATTTATTCAAGTTAGCCCGAGTGACAGCGGGCCCGGCCGCCGCCAGCCGAGCCCGGGCTGGCGTTAAAGGGGAATCGGCCCGAGGCTGGCGAGCCGGCCACCCGGCTGGGGGACCAGGGGTGCTGCGGGGCTTGGGCTTGGGCTTCGGCTTCAGGTTCTCCCGGAGAGGCCGCGGGTCCGAGCGGCAGCTGTCGGTTAACTTCGGAAGTCCTGCTCACGTCTGTTTTCCACGAGCACTTTGCATCCCCACCTTTTGGGTATGAGGTCAGGGAGTCAGTTTCCCAGGGAAGTTATCAAGCAGTTAGGCTGTCTAAAGCTGTAGGATTGTTCTCGGCCCCCTTTGGAAGAGTTTCTTCGGCGGTGGTAAGGTATTGACACGTTAATCACATCATAGTGGGAAGGGAAGCAGCCCGTTGAGGAACCACAGAGTGTAAAGGTTGTCCGTGTATACATGCCTTTAAAATATGCGGGAAAAAAATCTTACATTTTTCTTTTTAGGCCGGATGGAAAGAAAACCATGCAACGTTTATGAATGAACTGAAAAACCTGCAGGCAGAAGGACTTACGACTCTTGGCCAATCCCTAAGGACAGCTTTTGATTTATTAAATTTAAATAGATTAGTAACTGGCATAGACAACTATGGGCAGGTAGGTTGAACGTTAAGGTGGAAAAAAGTTGCTTTTTCTTTTTGTGGAAAACCCATTCCAGTCCAAAAACTATATAACATGAAGTACAAGTATAAAACATTTCCGAGTAAAGTGAGACACGCACATAACATGAAAGCGAAACTCTGACCGTACTGTATATGGTTTTATGGCCCTGTTTTCTTCTTAGAATGTACTTGTGTTCAGAATTAGAAACTGAATTCTTTGCTACAATGTTGACATGAATTTGGTTTTAATACCTTGCACTCATCACACAAAAGGGTAAAACTCACCACACTGAAATTTTTCTTATTCTCTACCTACAGGCAATTTGTCTGCAGTACTTTAACTACTAGTTAAATAGTAGTCTTATATTAGTAAAAATGTTAGAGGAAATCCTTCTGTTTGTTATATCAGGGTTTAATTTAATCTAGCCATATTGTGAGGTAAAACTTTCCTTGGAGTGCAATAATTGGCCAAATATATTAGAATTTCTCAGCTTTTTTGAAGCTTACACAACATGCAACTGTGCAGCAGGAATTCTGAACTCGTTCCTGAATTAAATGGCAGGTCCAGTTTGTTTGTTTCATGTACTTCCCTCTAAAACCTTGGAAAAGAGGCTGTCCCTTACTCCCTCACCTCCCACCTTGCCACCTCCTCCCTCTACTGCACTTGCTTTTATCTGTGAGAAGGTGAGACAAAGGTTTAAATCACATGGTGGTTCACTGGGGAAGAGTGTAAGGTAGTCTGTTACAACTTCCTGAGATTGCAGGCCTGCAAAATAAAAGATGTATGTGTAATGTTACACATAGAAGACTATTAAACCAAAAGTTTAATTTTTATGCTGTAGTGCAAAGCACTTATCACAATGATACATTTAGATATACATTTTCTTTTTGCAAGTTTCATGAGCCACTGGTTTAATGGGTTTCACAAATTTCAGGGAGGAGTAATCTCCTTAGTACAACTTGTAGTTGATTCATATAGAAAGAAACTGAATTGTTCCTTTGTTCCTTCGGTTTAGAAATGTGTGTACTTTACTTCTTAGGGGAAATTTAACCATATAACATTTAAAGTAGTTGCAATTCAGAGTCACTTTGTTTCTGTTTTTATCTAATTGTTCTTCCATTGTTTAATTAGGTAAACTTGGCACATTAATCTTTTTGTCTCTTCCCTCTGTGTTGCTTTATTTTGCAACTCAGTAATTTAGGCAGATTTGCCGTGAATTTTTCAGTTTGTTTCTGTAAAAGAATGGATTTCTTTCCCTTTCATAGTCCTTTGTCATATGTAGTGCTATACAGTCTTTCATTGACTAAGGTTTTGGTCTAAATTTCTTTCAGCTCAAAAACAAATTTGAAATGTGCCATTTATTGGTTAGTTAGGGTTAGGGTCCTCTTTTGGTTGTCGGGTTGTCCGTATATGGCAGGACTAATGATTTCCTATTTCTCTGTATCCCATTTCATAAGTGAGAAAGGCAAATAGACACATGTACTTCCTACAAGCTAATTAAAAATATTTCTTAGGATACTTTCTTAGAAAAACTGATGATTATGGAGAGGCTGAGGACATTTGTAATTTACACCTGTATTTTCCTTTTCCCAGCTGCCATCTTCCACTGGAAGTCTCTTAAGTTCTTGCTGATAAAACTTACAGAAAGTTTGAGGTGGAAGGTGGTCCTGCTGTGCTGTTACCACTTTGAACAAGAGAAGAGCCTGGAGATTAGGAGGCTTTTGCATTTTAGGATTTATTAATTGAAGAATGGGGAGGGGTAATACTTCTCAGCCATTCTGATGAATAAGCAAGGAGGCCAGGAGTAGTATTAATGCATAAGTCCTGAATTGGCACATAAAAAATGACACTAGCATTAAACTAATTTAGGAAGAAGCCACAGTTTCCAAATTAAAATGATTGAGTATAGAAGTGTTTAGTGAGAAGAAGACATCTTTCCAGAAGATATTTTTCATCATAAGACTTTCCTCTTACTGATTTAGATAGTATACATTTACAATTCAATGAAAGGATAAATTGTGAAGAATTTTGGATGTCTCAGATGTTTAAGACTAAATTCAGTTCATGTATTTTCTTTTTATTGTAAAAGTACTTTCTATCTGCCTATTTTCTGTGGAGTACCTTTATTCTGTAACCTCAGTGCTTTTATGTAAACACATCACTTTGATCATGCTCTATACTGGGGTCTGTGGAGCCCACAGTACCAAATATGTGTAAACAATCACAGTCATTGAAGGAAATGAGAAAAGGTGAGCTAGGTGGAAGCATATTGATTTTATAGCGCATCTGAAAGCCTTTTAAGTTTCTAAATAATTTTGTTAAATATCTAAATGTGGGCGCGTGTGTGTATGTGTGTGTATTGATCCCCTCACATACATAGGTACATACGTGATTTTTCCATAAGCAAAAGTACTTTTAATACTTACATTGCATCTGCTAAATTAGCACACTTACAAATAAAACGTCTCTGAGATGTTAGCTAGGATACTTAACAGAATTTGCATGGTCTCAGTAAGGTTAGAGTATCAGAGAACAAAGAATGACTCTTGGTTAATGTTTTCCTCAAGCACTTTTTACCCCCCAAGCACTTTGGATATCCTACTAAAAAATTTTTGCAAAAAAACCCCAAACAAACAAAAAAAACACACACACACAAAAAGAAGTCCTTATAAATATTTAATTTTGATAATCAGTCCTGATATTTCTACAGTCATGGGAACAATGTAGCTTCTAGTCAATCTTTCCCTTAATTACAGTAGCACCTCATTAAATTGCTTATTGCAGCTAAATTTGATATATACATGTGTGTGTATGTATATGTGTATATATATGTTTTATCACATGTGTTCACCAGAGTTTCAGAAATAGTGCTGACCTTTTGAGAGCCACTGAAAATCGGAACCAGCCATAATATCTAAAGTTAGAGCACATCTAAAGTTTTAGAAGTCTGATTAAAGTTTTATATGTAGATTGGTTTATTTTTCATTTTGTCCCAGATTGTTCTGTTTTCTGTCATTGTTCTCAGCGTTGTCCCCCACCCCCTTGTTGAAGTTAGGTTCCATTAGGTTTAGACACTCAATGTTATTCCGGCCTGTCATTCATCATTTTTGTCACTGGACTGATGCCAGGTTCCTAGTACTCAAAGTGCTAGTGCTGATTAGATTGTTCCAGGACTTAGAATGGTACCTGACCTACTACTTCTGTGTCCTACCTTCTCTGTAAAGATAATCTTTGACCACTACCCTAAAATGAGATACAATGTATGTTTAATTTTTTTGAGGATTTTCAGTGCCAAGTATTGACTCATTGAAAAATGGTGGCTTTTAAATAAGGTCAAATAGAATGAATTTTAGGGAGACTAATTTAACCAATTTTATTCTTTGTCACAAAGACCTTTTTATTCTTTAGCAGAAAATTCGGATAGAGTTCTAGAAGTACCGTGCTGCTCTTTTTGTTCTTTGCCCAAGCAGTGTGCATTTAGTGCTCAGGTGGTACAAATACAGGCTTCCTTTTAACGTGGTGGGTCAAGAAATGAACACTTGATTCCCATTCAGAGTTTTGTTTTCCCATAGGCTATCAACAAATGTATTAACCACAGCTTGGTGTTTATTGACCTACAGACATCTTTTCAAAAGAAAGTAGATCATACTTGAACACACTACTGTGCTGAATATGAACTGGAAGCACAATGGTGAATTCGGTAAATTTTTAAGTCCCTGAATATTTTCCCTAAATTTAAAATTGTGGTAAAGACATATAGCATCGAATTTACAGTCTTTACCATTTTTGAGTGTTTGTCTAGTAACACTAGGTATGTTCACATGCCAGTTGGGTGCAACCAGTCTCCGGAACGTTTTCATCTTGCAAAACTGAAACTGTATCCACTGAACAGTAATTCATCGTTTTGCCTCCTCCCAGCCTTTGGCAGCCTTCATTATCCTTTTTCTATGAATTCGACTACTCTAGAGATACCTCGTATAAGTGGAATCTCACAGGACAGTTGACCCTTGAACGACACTGGGTTTAGGGACACTGACCCCTGTTTTTGACTCCCCCAAAACTTCTGATAGCCTGAGGTTGGCTGGAAGTGTTACTGATAACAGTCAACACATTTTGTATGGTATATGCATTGCATACTGTATTATTACAATAGGGTAAGTTAGGGGAAAGAATATTAAAAGACTAGTACTGATAATACATACTTATTTAAAACAAACAAAAAAACCAACTTGGTATAATTGAACCCTGCACAGTTCAAGCCCACTTTCAAGGGTCAACTGTATTTGTCTTTTTGTGACTGGCTTATTTCATGATATCCTCAAGATTCATACATGTAGCATGTGTCTATTTCATTTCTTTTAAAGGCTGAATACTGTTTCATTGTGCATATCACTTGTTGCTCGCCCGTTCATCTGTCGATGGACACTGGGCTGCCTCCACCTCTCCCTCGGATGTTGTGAAGACTGCTGCTGTGGGCGTGGTGTGCAAGTGTGAAGTCTGGCTTTCAGTTGTTCTCGCACGTGTACCCTGAAGTGCAGTTAGATCGTGTATTAAATCTCTCTGTTTTTGAGGAATTGTGATACTGCTTCCTACAGAAGTTGCACTATTTAATATTTCCACAGTGCACAAGAATTCCAGTTTCTCCACATCCTTGCCAACACTTCCTACTTCTGTTTTTCTGGTATTAGTCATGCTAAGGAATGTGAGGTGGTATCTCATTGGTTTATTTGCACTTACCTAATTTTTATGTTGGGCATCTCTTCATATTCTGGCTAGACTTTGATATATTGGCTTTTGAGAAGTGCCTATTCAAGACCTTTGCTAACTTAAGAAAATTTTTTTCGAGCTGTAGGAGCTTCTTAAATATTCTGAATATTAATTCCTTATGACATGGTGATTTGCAAATATTTTCTTATATTCCAGGGTTGCCTTTTCAGTTCTACTGATTGTGCCCTTTGGTGCACAGAAATTTTCGTTTTGGATGTAGTCCAGTTTGTCAATATTTTCTTTTGTTGCCTGTGCTTTTGGGGTCATACCCAAGTGACCATTACCAAATCCAGTGTCTCTGAAGCTTTTCCTCTATATTTTCTTTTGGAAGTTTTAGGTCTTACATTTAAGTTTTTAACTCATTTTGAGTACACTTTTGTGTAGTTTTAGGATAAGTTTCCATCTTCCTTTTGCATGCGGACATGCAGTCCCAGCCCCATGTGTTGAATGTCCTTTCCCCACTCAGACCCTAGCGAGCCCCTGGTCTTTGAAGCCTCCTAAAATGATTTTCGGTAGCTAGTATTGGCTGATAGGGGACTTGACAGTCAAACTTGCTTAAATGTTTTTTCTCCATCTCGATTTAATTGTGTAAAAGAAGGTGTTGGCTAGGGATGTGAAAATTGGAACCCCGCCCCAACCTCAACATTTGCATTACTTTGTATCATTGGGCACAGTCCCTCCCTTTACCAACCCCCCCACCTACCCCCCTCCGCCGTCCCTCTGCTGCTTCCTGTTCCAGATTGCCAATCATGAAGCGATTGTACTGTTATTAAAGAATCAATAAGAGGGTTAAATGGGGTGATAGAGTACAATGTATTTTAAAAATTATGAAGTGTTTACTCAGTAAGACAAACCATGCTTTTTTAAAACATCAATAGATTATTTACCTTTAGTTTTTCATTATTTTTCAGCTTAAAATTTGAAATTACAGTTGTAAAAGTCTGATGATATTTAAAGCTGACTTTTATTACATGGTTTAAAATCTATTAGTGGTATATTAAGTGTATATTTTTTCTTTGGCTTTGTGTTCTTTTCGGAGAAGCAGTGTGAAAAGTGAATACTGTAACTCGGTCAAAGTTGTCATGATGGCAGTTGGTAAGCATGGGGTAAAATACAGGGATAGTATTAAAAAAAAATTTAAGTGAAAGCTGGATGTAAATAGTTCGGTGGGTAAATCAGAAAGTCATTGTTTTGCAGGAGTAAAAGTTAGAAAAGAAACCCTGAAGGGACAAAAGCACATGCTTTAACGTTCTTTCAAATAGGGAGCTCCCCCTAGTGCATTTAAATCGAGATTAAACACGTTCGATTTGCAGGGAAGCGTTGAGGGGCACATCTGGTGGGTAAATGAAGGGATATTTTAATAAGGTTTGACTGGGCTCAGAGTAGCATAAAAAGGATATGATTTATTTGCCACTGAGCATTAATTTTAAAGGTAGTAATTTAAAAAATTTAAAGATTTTATTTTCTTTGAAAACACTAGCTCTAATTTTTCTTCATAATTTTACACTCTAAGTCTGTTTTCTAAAGGATCAAAAACCACTCTGCCATGATCTTTCAAAAGAAATAGAAAAAGAATAAGGGCATTATTGCATTCCTAATTAGAAATTATTAAAAAGAAATAACTATAAAAGGCAAAAATAATAGGTTCCATTTCTTCAAAGAGAATTTTATTTTTCCTGCATGAAAGAGGATGTTAGTAACTATGTATTAAATCATGCACAACTGAAAATTGAAAAGCCAGTAACAAATCTGATATTTGAATGAAAGAATTCACTTATTCAAATATATTGAATTAAGGTCATTTGTGGTCAGAATTAGCTAAAAGGATAGTTTGCCCATGCCCATGTCATGGATTTTTTCAGTGAGATTGCACAATATTTTATAGCTTGATGTTTTCCTAAATATTTAAAGTTATTTTTAACCATCATAATCCTATAATCCTTCACCTAAAATTGTTTTGGTGGACTTTTTATTTATTTGTTTTGGTTGATTACATAAACTAATCATGTATTTTTTGTAATTAAAAGAATTTTCTTATATGAACTTAATTTTTATTTAGCCTTATTATCAACCTACTTAGCTTAAGTGTGGTCACCAGACCATAAATAAAATACTGAAGTTTTTTTTTTTTGGTTTTGTTTTAGGTATATTTATTTCCTAATCTCTCTTCCACCAACCTTTTATTGAGATACAACTTAATACCCCATCCTCAGTGTGAAACTTGGTGAATTTTTACATACACTTTTTTTTTGTGTTAATATATTTTATTTAACCCGATTTAAACAAAATATTCTCATTTCCACATATGATCATTACATATACACTCCTGAAAAAAAATGGATTTTTGCATCTACTGACAGAACTTTTCATTGGACTTTCTGAAGGTAGTTTCTTGTGATTATTGTTTCATAGGGCTTTAGAATTCAAAGTGATGTTAGAAGTTCACTCCATCTTATTCATTTTATAGATGAAAGTGAGGCCTAACGAAGCTAAGTGCTTAATTTCTTTATATTTCTGAGCTATTTTAAAGAATGCAGTTGGTTATGAAATAGGCAGATTTTATTAGTAATTTATATAATATTTAAGAATAAGTTTTAATTAAAGGTGTAAGCAGTGGATCTGAGTCCTTTTTTGAGGAGTATGTTTATAATTCTCTAATGAAATAGGCATCCTTTGGCTTCCTCTGAAAAGCAGGCATTTCCTTTTGCCAGTGCGTTATATTTGGTCTTACAATGCCCTGTTAAAGTAGTGTTAGATTCAGTTGAGTTTTCTCCCCACTTCCTTGTTTGGAAAAATTCCAAGAACATAAATGTGGAGGTTAATTGACAGATTTTTTTCTTTTTTTTACCATTAGTAGGCCCAGATGCTCATTTATGTATATATTTAATTGTACTTTTTGGTTTTTTATTTTATAGTTTATTACATTTTTGATATAGTTAGTTAACATAGGGCTATTAACCTAGTCAGTTAATTAAAATTAATTGACTTTTTCACTGTAGTATGCCAGCCAATATTAGTACTATAATTATAACTTTTTACTTCGGACAGTCTTGTAATTAGTTAACTTATATTTTCTTTCACATGAGATAATTTTGAAATACTCTAATCACTGTGTTTTTAAGATTCAAAGAGATCTGTTTGGCTCTGTGTATTCCCACTCCACCCAGGAGGTCCTGACAAAGTCTATCAGCCTTAGCTTCTCTATAAGAAAATGGGATAGAAGGGTCTATCTTGCAGGATTGTGGTAAAGATTAAGTGATGTACAACACAATTTATTATTTTAACACATACTACCATGTTTTTGAATTTTTATTTGAATTTAAAAAATGGAACCATGGTTACATGGAATGTCTTATCCAGCTTGGTTTTGAACATGAGCGTGGTACTGAAACAGCTGCCCCATCAGAACTGGCCATGCTGGTCGCTGCCAGTGACTAGCTGATGTGCTGCCGAGTCCCAGGACCTTACCCAGTGGTGATGCTACCAATCTTGGAAATTTTTTATAAGAATTAGAAATGACATACGTATTTTTACAAAAATTTTATTTAGACTGTTGTTGGGAATCCCAAGTCTAAGCTCGACTGTGTAGAAATAATATTTGTTGATTATCTAGCAAAGTGTCTGCTTGGTACGTGGTAGGAATTTAGATGATGATGATGATAATCATTTCCAATAGTATTGCAAACACTTAACAGGGTTAAAGCTTTCTAATTTGAGATTTTTGAGGGGAAAAAAGTCATAATCCATCACAAGAAGCTTAGAATTAGCTATTTAATAGTTCCAGCTAAAATAAAATTTCCTGCCATAGGGAATACAATGATTTTTGGTTTTGAATTGAATCTCTATAGATTGCTCCAAAAATATTTTCCTGTTGGTGTTACAGAAGTCTTTTCCCCAAAATCCATTTCCAGGGTTTTATAGCACTATATTGTAAAATTCAAGTTGCTGATGGTTTGGATAGGGTGAAGGGAGGTTGTTTTTGTGCAGAACAAAAGGTCCAGTGTGAAAACGTGAGATCCCTTTTATTGTTTGTAATGCATATTTATTGTGGGGAAAATATAATAGGACAAGTCTTTTAAAGACTTTTTTATGTGACAATATTTCTTTTTTAGGGTATATGTGATTTTAAATTTGCTTGTTGGTATATTGAGAGGTACTTGCTCGTAAACCGTATTTTAACTTATAATTAAGAGGATTAGTTGTACCAAGGGACAAATTTATATCAGCCTGGTAATGTCTTACCACTAGTCTCTATAGACACTTGCTTTTTTAATCTGTGTCTTAAAAGGGTGTGATGTTTCAACAGTTCTTAATCCATAGTTTTGCCCGGATGAACTAGGGGACTCTTGGTGAAGGTCTTTGGAAGAATCATATCTTTTAAAATAGTTTATTGTAGAAATACAAACAGTTCTTTGTACTTGAGAAAAAGTAATTGTAGCATTAGCTGTTAAGTGATTAGTTTATTACTAGTAAATTTCAGGATTGATGCTAGCATGTTGAATGAATACTTTCCTTTTGTCTTAAATTTGGTAAACCTAGTTAGGTATTAGGAGACGCCAACAAGGGCTTCCAGGTATTCTGTAGTTTAAACACTGGAAGCATCCAAACAATTATTCTGGAAGTTTCGAAACAATAGATTATTATTATTTTAAAAGATTTTACTTATTTTTTTTTAGACAGAGGGGAAGGGAAGGAGAAAGAGGGAGAGAAACATCACTGTGTGGTTGCCTCTCACATGCCCCTACTGGGAACCTGGCCTACAACCCAGGCATGTGCCCTGACTGGGAATCGAACTGGTGACCCTTTGGTTTGTGGTCAAGTGCTCAGTCCACTGAGCCATACCAGCCAGGGTAGGTTATCATTATTTTGACAATAAATTATTTTTAATCACTGGAATTGGAGATGATTGAGTATGCAGTGTTCTGTGAAGGGCTGGCTCTGAAAAACCACAGTGGGTGATGTTACAAAGGCTAGATCTGAAAGAAAATGACAGGATGTAGTATTTTGGATTATCAGGAATAAGCAAAACGATGTCTTGGCCCCTGGTAATGCCTTAGCTGTGATGGTTCCTGATTATTGATGTACTTTTGCAGGTAGTAACTAATGTAAAATGAGTTTCTTTCGTTGTGCAGTTTCAGTTGTCAACCCCATTTCTCAAATCAGTAAGTTAGAAAGAAAAACCAAGAAATTACCTCTAGAAAATTGGGCCGCAATCAGGGAGCAGAAAGAGTAAAGGTCTGTATATCTAAATTTTACTGTTAACCCATAATGGGTGTGGTGTTGACACCAAGTAAGATTTCTCTGTTGAACGTACATCCAATGGGAAATTACCTTGTTCTGTTCTTAGAGCTTCCGTTTCGGCGAGTGGTAGCCGCAATCTAAGACGTAACAGTCTGCAGTCATCCATATATGACACCTGCATTTTCAGGAGGTTCATTTCCAAGGTAAAACCTTGGTGGATTTATATGTAGACTTAGGCTTATATACATTTTTTTAACAGTAGTTCCAAATATGTGGATAGTATTTTGTTTCCCCAAAATGTAATGTATGAAAATTTGAGATCTGTATATACTTGGGAAGGTATTTAGAATAAACAGTAAATGTTTGAATTGGTATCTAGCAAGAACAGATTTCTAGAAGTTCATTACTCGTGTGTGTGTGTATATATGTGTACACATATATACACATATATACACACATATTGAGAGCATATACATATATGTACACACATGTATGTAATGGATTTAGAGAAATTTAAATATTTCCTTAAAAACCTTACCGAAATTAGATTATCGCTTATTCTCCTAGAAAATGAAAAACCATATTTTTTACAAAATAGGGATCCTTAACATTAATCTCGCATTATGATTTATTTAATTACATTATTTTCAGGTTGGCCTTCAGCTGCAGCATATGGGAAACAATAGATTCACTTTTCCCAAGTGCTTATCGTTAGTTTTTTCCCTTTATTAAATTTCATGCTTTATTGCTAACTTCACTGATATGCAACACTTATTAGGCAGTTTCCTCTCATTTTCAATTGCTCTTCTGAGGCTACTTATGTAAAATGTTATGGTCGAATTCCATCTTTTTTGTAGGACAGCTGTTGTGTTTTTGAATGATTCTTTTGAGAGCGTGTTCATGTTTGCAGTGTGGGTGTCTGTAGAAGGAAGTAGCCTTATGGTTAAATACGTGAGCTAACCAGACTTCTGCAAAGGTAACATCTGTGGGTTTAGTGGTAACAACAACCCAATGAGATGATTGATTTTGGTAAAATAGGCAGATCTGTGTGATTTATTGTAGACAGATCAATTTTAAGCATCATGCTATATGACTTTACTACTTATCTTTGAAAATATGTCCTTCATCTTGGCTTTTATTTTTTTGCTTTTTTTGACATGTTTCTAAGATATTTATTATTACATGCATTGCTGAAATAATATTTTCCCAAATTAATATTACCCAATACAATTAATATAATAAATATGTTAAGTTCTTTATCCAGGATGTTAGTATTTCTTAAGTAAAATTATATTTCTGATAACCTCATTACTCTTTTTATGCCAGTATAAACACTATTTGGCTACTAATACTTGTAAACACTGCCATAACCAGCTATTTATTTGTTAGAGTAATCTTATTCAAATTTTATATTCCAGTTCAAATGCAGAACTCAAATTCTGTGAAATTATTACACATTTAATATTTTAAATATGTCATTTACATGATTATCCTTTGATGCAGTATACTTAGTCTTATGAGGTACTGAGTGTCCTTAACATTAATTTTGTTTACACAGTTTTCAAGTTCTTATAGTTAGTATTTTTTGTAGTGTTGCTATTTGGTTTATTATTTAAATGATTCTTTTGAGAGCGTATTCATATTTGTCGTGTGGATGTCTTTAGAAGGAAGTAGCCTAATGGTCACTTCCCATTAAATTCTAGGTATTGCTCCTTTGTTACTATATTAAAATGAATATATGAGATTCTCTCCTGATTTTGCTTGCCTTAATTTTCCATCTATTTTTAATGCTATTATGTTTTTTCTTTTTTCTTTTTAAAATCTTACCTGTGGATATGTATAGAGAGGAAGGGAAAGAGAGAAAAAAAGAAACATTGATGTGAGAAACATTGATGGGTTGCCTCCCTTATGCACCCTGATTGGGGATCGAACTCGCAACCTGGGTATGTGCCCTGACCTGGAATCAAACCTGAACCTTTTCATTTGTGGGACATTGCTTCAACCAACTGAGCCACATGGCCAGGGCAGTGCTGTTTTTTAATATAAGAAATTACATAGTTAGGTAAAGGAACTGTATTTGCACACAGTTACGTAGTGGAACTGCTTGAAACTAAAAGTATGTTTCTTTTAACATGGAATTTTAACATTTTGAAAATAGTTATAGACCTTAATATATTCGAAGATACTAGGTTTTTATATATTAGCAGATTTTTAAATTTTTATTTTTGCATACTAATCACCTTTTTGTTTTGAACATTATTTGTTTTGAATATGTAGTGACTGCCCTGGTTCAAAGTTTTAAGCATTGTAGAAAGTTATGCAGATGCGCATGTCTATTCTTCAGAGGCAGCTGTGATTAGTCAGTTTGTAATGTATTCTTCAGAGATGTTTTGTGTGTGGTCAAAGGTATTATGTTAAAAGCATTAATTTTTTAAGATGAATATTTTAGAGTTTTTATGTCAAAAGACTCATTTACAGCATATCACTTGAGGTCTTAACTGAATTCTTGCTGAATTCTAAAACAAAATTTGTAATTTTGGCCTTGGAATATTGGTTTAAATGTATAACTGTCATATCTTTATTGACTTAAATATTATTATATGTTGTTTGGAATGAGTAATTAACTTCTATATTTATCCCTGTAATATAATGAACCTCTCCATTCTTTCAAAAAGTAGCTAAGCAGTATCAGTGATGGAATTATTAAATAGAAAATATAATTAAATATGATTAGGACTATGATTTCACAGATCTTACTACTATAGTTTTAGGCTAAAATAAAAACAGTGGAGCTGATTTAAAGGAAAATATTAAGTATGTAAGTAATAGTGCAGGTAATAGGGGTATTGAAAAAGATTCTGGCTGTGGTATGCAGATGTGAAAGTTAGCAGTACTGAGCTAAAGAATGTTGTTTTAGTTCTGTTGCAAAGTATGCTGAAGGCTTATGTTCTCAGTTGTGTGTAGCTGTAATAATAACGTTCATTGTCATCGGTGTTAGTGACCACAGTCATTGGATGTGAATTGTATCCTCAGATTCTTTTCTTTTGGAAATAAGCTTAAAATAGAAGAATATTATGTTTAATATTAAAGTGTCTATATTTTATATTTTCCTTAAAGAATCTGAATTTTGAAAAATTATATGAAGTTATATAAAGAGTTTCTAAAAGGATATGAGGTGGTTTGTCATTGTTACCTCTTTATTATCTGTGGTAATAGAGGAAAATAAGGGTAGATAATGCAGGCAGCGTTTCCTGTTTTTACTGTTTAAGTAGGTTCCCCAGTGATGTAAGTAAAGACAACCTGAAGATCTGATCTAGCAGCCTGACCGTGACAAAGGTGTCAACAGCAGTCCTGCTGAGGACGGAGCACGAGTTTCTCAAGACAGCCCTGTCCATCTGCTGTGCGTGTTGCTTCTGTTACTTGAAAGGAAGTTTCAGATTGAAAAAGCGCTGGTTGTTTTAGAAGTTTCTGATGTTCTTCCTAGGTGATAGATAGATGCTCTTTAGCCTAGATGTGTTTTGTTGATGGCTGTTGACCATAGCTTTACTGGCACAAAGCAAAATAGCTGGGGAGTGAGAACTAGGTGTGGGTTCACCGAAGATGTTGCCCCTGGGGCGTCAGGATGCTCAGCATAAGCCTGAGTCACGGGAGAAGTGGAGCTGACACAGGCCCGTGCCATCCTCACGAGATTGTTCAAAGGACTGGGAAGAAAACTGAGCCTTTGGTCCCACGGCAGAGCAGCAATGACATGTTTTCTGAATGTGCAGAGGTGCCTTATTTTTGCTTCAGAAGATAATAGCTGAGACCTGTTTAAGGGTATAGTAAAATGTCCCTCCCCCCGGTCTGTTGACAGTTTGGGGGTAAAATTAAAAATTCTGATCCTCGCGCCCTGGCTGGGTGGCTTAGTTGGTTGGAGCGTCACGTGTATACCAAAAGGTTTGGGTCTGACCGCTGGTTAGGGCACCTACCTAGGTTTGGTCCCCAGTTGGAGTGTGTACGGGAGGCAACCAGTTGATACTTCCTTCTTACATTGCTGTTTCTCTCGCTCTCCTTTCCTCTCTTTAAAAATCAGTGAACATATCCTCAGGTAGGGATTAAAAAAAAATTCTGATTCTGCAAATCAGACTAGTTAATATTTGGAGAGAAATTAGCCTTATTTTTACATTTTCAAAACTTTGGCAAAATGTTTTAACATTTCAAGAGGTGGTTTTTGGTACGAAAATGGAATAGGTTTTAGTGGATAAGTTCTACTTATTTTAATTATATTCTTTAAGTTTTCTTACAGGTATAAACCTTAATTGAATTGTTTAACACTGATATTTTAAAATTATTGACAGAACTTAAGTGAAAATTTTTACTTTATAAAAAGTTTTACCTGAGCCTTTTGACCAATATTAAACTCAAATTTTATAAATGAGAGGATTTCTATTAGCAAATAGCTCTAGAGGTAGGATATTATACTTTGTACTATAGTTTTGGTGACATGTCCAGATTTCTTGGCCAAGAACCACTGCTTGCAGAGTAAAACCTCCCGAGTTCCGTTTGGCTAATGCAGAAGTACACTTGCAGGCCCTCTGCTGGCCGCCTGTTGCAGCAGAGGTCACTCAATTCTTTCTCGAGGTCTTACAACTAAGCAAAAGTTTGTTTGTAATGACTTTATGACCAAGGTGAGTTTTGAGGGAAATTCTAATATAGGTGTATGGACTGTTACCTAATTGAGTAACTTCATAAACATAGGTATTAAGAATAAAAATTTTAAGAAGTTACACTTAAAGGTAAAAATTTGAGAATACCTCACATAAATAGGTGGAATGAAATGGTTGTATTTTTCTTCACTTTTTTCTGCCTTTGATCTTATCTTAATTTTCCAAAGTTTAAAGCCTTTGAAGAACGTGACATTATTTCATTTCGTGTTGATGTGTTTGGAGGACAGGCATGAACGTGGATGGACAGGGGTGACTGGGCAAGTATAGGAGGGAGGTGGTGCACCCTGCTAGCTTAGTGAGTTCACGAGTCGTGTGTGAAATGTGGGCAGCGCTCATTTATGTTGAGGCAAAGGTAACATTTCTGTATTTTTTGAAGCTTATTGAAGTTTGAGCAATTGTAAATGGTTCTGTGAACTAGGGCAGGTTTCTGTTAGGCTATATAATTAGTGAATAATGAATATTTAAGTGCCCAGCTCTTTAATATTTTGTGCTTAGGGCTAAGGAAGAAATATGATAAGGTCCTTGCGTTCACTGTATTGAAACAAAACAATAACAATACAAGATGATGGAGTTTAAAAAATTTGTGGTAGAAACACAACAAAATTACCATCTTAACCATTTTAAAGTATAGAGTTTAGTAGTGTTGAATTACTTTGTTGTGCAAGGTGTTATATATTTACATTAATAATAATTTGTTAAGGAGGGAGGATAAACATTGTAGGGAAGTAGCATTCAAAATGTACTACCTGAAACCACTCCAAACCCAATTTTACTTGAAGAAACATTCTATTTATCTGTATTTTATTCTATTTATCTGTTACAATATAGGCATACTATATTTATTTAACTTAGGTTTGGAAACTACTACTATTAGGATTTAGAGCGGGAGAAGGTTGTTAATTATTCAAGGCTGGAATAATCAATCCGGGAAGGTTTCATGGAAAAAGGAAGACTTAGGCTGGACCTTAAAGACTGATGAAGAGTTGGGTGGGTTGTGGGCAGGGAAAAGGAGAAGCATTCCACTTGAGGGAACCAGTCAGAGCTGAGAGATGGGTATGAGCACTGCCTGTTTCTAGGTCCATGAGAATACCTGTACTATTAGAATTTATTATTTATGCTGGGGGAGATGGTTTGAGAGTAATTATAGTGTAACATTTCCAAAAATGTATTCTATTTCCCATGAATGGGGGAGGGAAGGTAAATTCATATTTTTTCCTGCAAGACTTCTATAACGTTTGAATGCTATCATGCATTCAAAATTTTTTGGAGGTTATATTTTTTTAAATTTGACCAAAGGAAGTTTTCTTCATCTGGACACCAGTCTGAAAAATGTACATGCCACTTAGAAGTTGTGTAACTTGGTCAAGAAACGGTAGCAGGCCCTCCACCCCAGCACTTGATGATGATTAGGTTATAATCACAATTACTGTATGCAAAAAGTGTTTGTAAACTCAGCAGATACTGAGTATGTGTTGTGATATGCTAGTGATGAGACTTGCAGAAGTGTGTAAGGGGAGGGATATAGAACCATAGAATATTGCATGCGTGTAAAACCCTTCTGTGCTTGCTAGTCTCAAGTGTGGCCTGTGCACCTTGGCATCTCCTAGCCTGCAGTCTCGTTAGAATGCGGGGCAGCAGACTCCGTGTCAGACCTGCCGAATCAGAACCTGCATTACAGCAGGCGCTTCACGAGCACATTCAAGTCTGCTGTGTGCTCTTTCACATCATCTCCAATACAGCTTCATTCTGTCCTTGGATGTGGTTAGTCGCTGAGAGTTTGATGCCTTTGATTTCAAACACCAGGTTTATCCTCTTGAAACGTCTGCCCTTTGGTTACAGTTTTGCATAGAATGTGCTTAATATCTCAAATGAGAGCCATTTGTGTGCAAAAGATTAAGCTTATGTGTATACATGAGCCTCTCAGAAGACAGGTCACCCAGAATCGCTTGAGAACGACAGGAGCGGAGATTTGAGTGGAAGTTGGCTGTCGCTCCTTAGGTGCAGAGTATTTGAGATCTGTAGGCTTCACATTCCATTGTCACTGCTGCTGTTATTTTTGTGCCCTCTGCCGAGCAATTTAAGTAACATTCTTTCTTAATTTTAATTTTTCATGTTGAACTGTTACTAATTTTGCTAAGCCCAGAGTAGCCATAGTGTTTGCATGGAACCAGCTTCCAGACCCCTTCCATCCATCCATCTACTCACTTGGTGGGACAGTTGATTACATTACAGATTGAATTGCATGGTAATGTTCACCTACTATTTTGCTGCCTTTTAAAGAAGTTTCTCTGAAAATATTATCTTTCTGTTCTTTGTAGTATCTAAATATGTGAAATTATTAAATTATTAAGTCTCCTTTAAGAAGTTAAGTACTTTTAGTTATATAAATATAAATGCTCACTGTGAATTAAAATGATGTAGGAAGAAGTGGAAATTGACCTAATTACATTCCTCTAAAGTTATCTTCTGTTTAGTTTATGTTTCCTCCTAATTTTTTTAATGTACTAAAGCTATGTATCATGTGTAAAATTCAGCAACAAGAAGGGGATTTACACACTGTTCTGAGAATTGATTTTTTACTCAGAAAATTTAAGCTAATATCTAGACCTTAATATAATTAATGTGTTTTTTGACATTAGGGAAGAAACCCCTTTTTCTTGGAACCAGCAATAATTATTACAATCACTGATGGGAGCAAGCTGACTACTACCAGTGGGGTCCAGGACGAGGTAAGTTATGTTCATGTTGGCACAGATCACGAACATGAAGTTGAGAAGTCTTTGTTTTTGTATGTACTGCAGGATATTGAATCCCTTCAGTAGATGCTGTTTGGCTACTTGATGCAGGCTAGAGTCGCCTGTCTCCTGGTGCTCACGTGCCTTCTCTGTTGTCTGTAGCCGTGGTCTCTGAGTTTTCTTGAATAGCAGTCCCTTCTGTGAAAAAATTTTGAGCCTGCCCCAGCCCAATTATATGTGTACTTCTGAGTTTGTGTGAGGGTGACGGTATCAGCTCATACAGTACATTTAGTGAAATTCTTATTTTCAGGTAAAAAAAGGAGGACAGAATTCTAATAATTTCTTCCCATATTTGAGTGGATTGCCACGTGCACTCCACTGTGGACACTACTGAACTAGAGTATCGCAAAGCCGCGAGCAGGTTCAGACTAGGAAAAGGGAAGGTCTTTAGACATTTTTATTCCAAGTCAACTATTCTATAATAATTATTAATCTTATCTATTTTCTGTTAGCAAACATTATGCAGAATTGGTTTTGTGTGGTGTGATAGCGTGAATACAATAGAATTATTTTAACTTAAAGCTGCTTTTACTGTGTTTGAACTGCTCTTGAACATTATGTTTATTTCTTTAAATATGTTATAGAAGGGAGATGGTTTAGACTACTCTCTGCTGTTCGCATTCGCTTTAGAATCTTAACTTTAATTCTCATATTTAGAAAGGATTTGATTAAGTAGGAAAAGTGTAGTTTTTAAGTTCAGTAATTTTTAGCAATACTTTTTATATGTGACATTGTGGAATGCAAATTGGACTTGGAATAAGAATATGTGGATTTTGGCTGACCTTCAGCTACTTTCTACCCGTGAACTTTGTACATCTCTAAATCTCTATCTCTCGTCCATGAAGTAAAGATGGTAGTTCATGCCTTAGCGCGGAGGATTGTTGGAAGGCTGAATGAGGTGATGCGTGTGAAAGTGCGTGGCGGGCTGTAAAGAGAAGAACGTGTTTAACATGTTTACCATGAAGCGTTGGAGCTAGTAAAGAATTGTGATTGCCTGACCTTGACCAACGGGGAGAAAGCCAGAATTGTTTTGTGTGAGCAGTTGAAGTTAAAGGGAATTTAGGCCATAATTCATGGAGTTAGAGCTGAAAACTTTAGGTAGATTAAAATGCCATCAATTTCTGAATATTGACTTTGTACTCTGCTGCTTTGCCAAATCGCTTATTAGGTCAAGTACTTTTTTGGTGGAGACTGTAGAATGTTCTATGTATACTATCATGTTGTCTGCAAGTAATGACAGGCTTACTTCTTCCTTTCCAGTTTGGATGCCTCCTATTTCTTTTTCTTGTCTGATTGCTGTGGCTAGGACCTCAGTACTATGTTAATAGCAGTGGTGAAAGCAGGCATCCTTGTCTTGTTCTGATCTTAGTGGGAAAGCTTTTAGTTCTTGCCCATGTGTATGGTGTTGGCAGTAGGTTTCTCACACGTGGCCATTATGTTGAGGTGTACTCCCTCTGTTCCTACTTTGCTGAGTGTTTGTATCATAAATGGGTGCTTATTTGTTTTAAGGCAAAGTTTTATTTAGGTTATATAGTTGGAACATAGGTCTGTGAGTTTATGGTTTTCGAGTTTAGGAAAGTCTTCCATCCTATGCATGTGTGGTTCTCCATGTCCCAATAAGACTCCTCTTTGGGGGCAGAGAGACAACGTACCCCTGATGTGCATATTGTTGCAGCTTAATTTTTGCTAAAATGTTGTGAAGCATTGGTTTGTTCTAGCCCAAATAATTAAACTATGTTACTCATTTTATTTTATTTATTTTATTTTTTAAAGATTTTTAATTTCTTTTTAGAGAGGGGAAGGGAGAGAGAAAGCAAGGGGGAGAAACACCAACATGCAGTTGTCTCTCATACACCCCACACTGGGAACCTGGCCTGAAACCCAGGCATGTGCTCCGACTGGAAGCGAACCAGCGACCCTTTGGTTTGCAGGCTGGCGCTCAGTCAACTGAGCCATACCAGCCAGGGTCTATGCCACTAATTTTAAAGAGCCTTTCAGTTCATAAAAAGCATAAAGATGCTTCTTGTTCCCTCCTTTGTGTCTGTGTTGGTGTGCACGCGCATGTGCACACATGTGCTGCATGTGGTCTGTGTTGATTTCTTCTCAGGAGTAGCAGACAGAGTTTTGCCTTCATGTCTCTTTTCCTTCAGATCTCTTAACCTTTGCCTTCGGCAGAACTTGATTCTTGTTCAGTTTTATTGAACGAGTGAAAATGTCAGTAGTTTTCATATTAGGTATGTGTGTATATAATTTTTGATGCCTGTGGCTGCCATTGATGTGACCTATTACTCTCTGCGCACTTGTGCCTTCCACCCATATGATATATTTTGCTCCAGAGTCACAGGATCTCGCATGGCATATTATATCTGTTCTGTGAGTGCTGTTTTTCGGGAGTAAGTGTTCCTGCGCCTTAAAGTCATCCTTATGGCGTATAAGGAAACTTTGAGCTCATCTAGTCATAGTATTTATTTTAGAAATGAGGAAATTGAGATCCAGGGAGGCAAAGTGATTTGCTAAAGGTTATAACATTTGCTATTGCCAGAATGTGGATTAGAATTTATGAAATTCCAAAAACATTTCAGCCCCTTCAGAACAGTGCTTTTTTCCTGATGCATCTTCTGCCTCTCTGATTCTGTTTTTGTGTGTTCTTAAAATTTACCCTCTATTTACCTGATTTCCTTTTCATTTACTTCAGCCTTCTGTGCACTTGTGACGAAGTGATACGTGCCTGTTCACTCAGGGTACCTTGAATGACTGATAAACCAGGGCAGTGAGGATAACCAAGATAAATAGGGTGGATTTCCAGTACTCACATTCACAGTCTCATGGGGGAGATCGCTTATGAAATGGCTTTACGAATGCTAAAATAGAAATACAAACTGAGTGTATCAGAGCACTAACAGGAGAGGGGAGGGTTAATATCACCTATCCTGTGTGTGTGTCAAATCCTATGTAATGTGGATTTTTATAGTCATTTAATTTTGATTAAGTTCAGGGATCTTGTGGATGATCTGGTAGAGGATGTGGCTCATAGTTTATGTGTGTGAACTTTATGAGGAAGCCTGGTGTGCAGTTGTTCTGAGCCTAGAAAATGGTTAATGGGAAATTTGGTGCCCTATTGTCTCCTGACCCGGTTGAGACTGTACTGGCCGGGATAGCCCAACTTCTTATAACCTGTTTGTTAAAATGATGCAGGGATGCCGTTTCCTCTGAGACAGCTCCCCTCATAGTGGTGGGTTAGGGTCAGAAGAGTGGCAGCTTGGGATTGAGGACCATAATCTTGAGATGTATATGATCATTTTACTTGAATCCATGTCCTTATTATCTTTTTGGCTTCATTTAATTAAGTCCAGGCCATTGTCTGAGGTGTCAGGGGTGTGTTTCTAGTGTAGTGTTTTTGAAAACTCGTTAGGACTTTTGATGACTGTTTGTGTGGGAAAAACGTGTGTATTTAAAAATATTTTTTCTTTTTATATGCAGCTATTTGATAAAATTGGTTGTTTGCAGTATTTTCGCTCATGAGGAGTTAGATGAGACTTTAAATTCTGATATATGAGAAAACTAGACTGTTTACCTCCTTAGTAGTAATCTTTGATGTTGAAAAACATACTGTGGTCAAATAATCATGGTACCATTTACTGATGTGTCAAATGTTTTGGTAGAATTCACTAAATCATAATTAGAGTTGCTGAAAACCACTTTTTTCTGGCCTTTGTTTCTTGCAATAATCCTCCCTGGTGCTGTTTTGCAATGGAAAACTATTCTGTACTTGGGGTTCCAGAAGCACGTGGCTCACTACATTGCTCAATAAAGTGGCCTGAAGAAATGCCGCCAGTTCCTTCTTGGTGGTGAATGACATTCCAGGAAGTGGAGCAGTTATTTTTCTCTTCCTTGAAAGTGCTAATAGTAGTATTATCTTTCAAATAGGAGATTTCTATATGCTGAGAATCTTTCTGCATCTCTATCAATGTTATGACTGCACTGGAAGTTAACATTTTAAAGAAAATGTTTGCAGTAAAAAAAAAAAACTATTGGCTTTTGACATTGTAAGTTCTGCCTTTAATGAGCTTTTCCCAGCTTTTTAAGACAAACTAGGACAACTACTTTTATAACTTCTTGGCAGTTGTTCAGAAAGGGCATGTGGTTCAGAAGAAAAGTGTCTGCGTAATCTCAGCTTCATGTTCAAGTAGCTACAAATGAGGGTCTTTCACCCTCTCAGTTCTCCAGGTTGATGCAGAAGCCTCATCAGACTCTGAGATGTTGATTGGTATCAGTGATTTTCCAGGATCATGCTGGGCAATGTAAATAGTTTTACCTTTTACAAGGATAATCTGTGATTAGGATCTATAATTGTGGTTTGTATTTAACTCTTTGTGGTCTGTACTGATGAAAAGGACAGTCTGTTTCCAGTGTCTGAAACAGTTCTGACACATCTCTCCTCCCCCCAGGTGTTTTCATTTCTTTAAGATTACTAAAAATACGTGCCAAAAGCTGTCAATACCGTTTGAATTGTGTCAGTAAAGTCTTTGAAACACATATTTAGAATAGTTTTCCCCCCAGTATTCCTACAATTTTGGGGTACTTTCTCTTTTTTCTTTTTTGAAAAGCCCCTATAGAATCTTGAGGGACATCGCTGTAGTGCGATAGAAGGTACCCAGCAGACCTGTGTGCGACCGTGTTTCTGTGTTTTCGCGTCTCTTCCCGTGTGGGGGTGCCTTTTCGTATCGGTGGTACCGGGTGCTCAGCAGCGACAGCGAGACAAGCTCCTGTGTTGCTGATTGGTGAGACAGCTGTTCTACACGTACGCATAGCATTACTCTACATGTTAGTCTCTATCAGTACAACTTCTTAAGAACATTTAATAAGAAATTGTTGCATGCAAATTATTTATATTTTTAACCCATATTTTTTGCCATTCTGTCAACGCCTGATTTATTGCTGCTGCTGTACTATAGAAAAATATGTATCCACAATTATATTAAAAATATGTATAATGAAGTTGCACAATTAAAAGGAGTTGAGGAAATATTTCAATTTAATATCTACAGTGGATTTTCAGCAATTGACATTTGCAATACTCTTATTTTTTTCAAGGTCATATGTAAGGGAATGTTCTTAAGGATTACTTCATGACAAACACTACAGTAGAATAATTAAAAAGAAATGCTGGCTGATTACTCTTTAATGAAACTCTGTGACTGCAATAACTAATCTGTTATCTAGAAATCTGTGGTAAGATCTACCCAAATTGTTTCTGTTCATGGGGTGAGTCCTCTTTACCCTGCATTTATCCACCTGTCAGAACCGATAAGCAATGAGGCACTGCCTGCGCGGAGAGTTACTAGTAGACACGTTTCTATTACTCATGTGGTCCGAGCTCCTCCTATATAAACTACTGTGATATTTAGGATAGTAGTTTTCAGGTGGCTGCATCAAAATCACCTAAGATGTTTTATAAAATACACAGGCCTCAGCTCTGATTCTTGAAACTTTCATTCAATTGATCTGGACAGGGACCTGGGGTCCTCATCTAAAGTTTCCCAGTTGATTCTGATGTACAGATTTGGAAGGCATAGTTTTAGAGCATAGTGTAACTACAAATATATATATTTTTAGACTACAAAAAAATACATGTGAAAATGAATAACTTTGACAAAACTAGTTAAAACTGTTTTGACTTACAAGACCATCCAAATATGTCAAGATGAAAATTAATTCTTGACCTTTAGAATTGTTAAATTTGAGAATGGACTTCCAAGGGATATGGAATCAGCCTTCTGTAAATATAAGATTTCATATCGACCTTCTCACTGTGTTTGGGCTGGTTGAGAATCCATTATCAGGTAGCCTTGAAATATTAACCTCAGTGCTGGTTGCAGCCTGTAGTTACTGCTTGTGGTCTGCGGTGTTGAGGGTGACTCTTAGACCCAGAGCATGGGATGAGGTAGAGGGGGGGAGGGTAAGGAAGGGGAGTCATTTGTTCTCATTTGTCACGTGCTTGCTATCCCGGGCTTAGGAATTTTCATCCAAAGGAATACATAGTATTGCGTTATCCTTATTGTGCCTTAATTCCTGGTTTGGATGTCCATAACTGACATTATTATACACACACACACACACACACACACACACACACACATACACATACACATACTTGACCTAGGTGAGGGCAGCTTATAAAGAATTGGTGATAGTCACACTTAATTTTTGCTTTCTGTAGAGTTGCTGCTTAAATACCCTTTCATAACAAGTTGTTCTGATTTTTGAATTCTTAAAGGGATGTGTAGATTAATTCAGCAGCAGTTTTTCCAGTGATGCATAGTAACTGGTTGTGTGTAAGAATTGGGGCACGCCCTTGGGTTTAGTGTTGCCGTGTTCTAGGTACTCCGAGCACAAAGGCGGGCTGGGCAAGGCCCCTGCCCCGGCAGACTCGCGCATGTGGTCTGAAGGTGAGCAGGTGAACAGGCACTTGTACTGCTACTGTGCAGGGGGAGAAACCTCAGGGCACGAGTAGACAGGGTTCTGAGAGCGGGAAGGGAGAAGCTTAGTTTTGAGGGGTGAGTAGAGGGCTGAGCCATGACGTTGCAGAAAGAGGGACAGTGCAAAGGTGTGAAGGCATGGAGACGGTGTACTGGGCGGCTGAGTTACAAGAGTGAAGTGTAGGTAGACATTGTAGGGGGGAGGAGGGAGTGCCTGAAATGTGGGTGGAGGCCACATGGTTCCGCCCTGAGGAGACAACATGAATCTGTGTGACACTTACAGAGGAGGTACTGGGTATGGTAAGCAGGTGGGTAACACCATCAGATTTGCATGTTAATGAGCTTATGCTGCCAGCAAGGGGAAAGAAGATAGATCGAAGAATGGTAAACTGGGAAGTTTTAGCAAACTACATGCAACAGTTCCAGAAAATACATGGGGCGTGCTAAAACTAAGCTAGTGCTGGATAGGAAGGCGGAGATTTGAGAGATTCCATGGGCATGCCGGTCAGGTGGTGGTAGGAGAATAAAGCTATTCCTGACAAGAGGATTTGAACCCAGGGTCTAGGCTGGGGCTTCAGAGCGTTCTGTGAATTTCCTAAAATATTACCCAGACATTGTCCGGCCATGAGTATGCACATTTTCTCAGGGACAGTGGCTTACGGGATTAATCATATTCTCAGATAGGTGAAAAAACAACAAAAACCGACTGTCTAGTACGTAGTCTTTTGAGGTTTCCAACTTGGGAATCTATGTTGGCAGTATTAACTGAGTGGGGGATACTGGGTAAGTAGTAGAAAAGAATGTAAAATAAATGTTTGATAAAGTGTCTATTTTTAGGGTGCAAGTGTTTTAAAGGATTTGTGAGGCAACTTTTAAAACAATAACTTCACAGATTTTTTTTCTTGCCTTAAAATATTTTGTATTTACAAACAGAAATAAGTAGAATCTTATCTCTGGTTTCCTGTAGTTAGAATTTTTATTTTGAAGCAGATTAAATAAACCTTTGTTAACTTACTGTCTACTTATCAGATCTTTAAGTTTTTAAATTGAAGGCCATAGTAATGGGAACATTTAGAATTGCTTATTTCAAACGAGCATGAACGTTGAAATTCAGAACACTAGGCTAAGGGCATTGCGTGTGGGGGTTCCTTGTGCTAGTGTCAGTTAAGGAGGGTACAAGCCTAATTCCTTTTTTGTTTTTAATTTTAATTTAAGTATGTAATTTAAGAAGGTGGGGGGCAGAGAGAGAGAGGGAGGGAGGAAGGAGCACACTCTCCCTGTCTGGAGCGTGATCCTTCCTGTCCCCTTTCTCCCCCGACCCAGTGTGTTACCTTTGTCTTCACCTTTCCCTTTCCCTTTCTCCTGAGCTCCAGAGGCCCCGTGTTTCGCCTCTGTAACTTGTTTCCTGAGCCCATTTCTTTGACGGCTCACTTCCTCTTCCACTGTGACTTTCTTTCAAAAAAAAAAAGGAATAGTAGTAGATTGGCTTTGACTGTATTGGCAGTTTTCTGCCAATTAAACTCAGTTGAAGTCAGCCTGCTGGTGCACTTCCTGCCTCTCTAAATCATTACAGTGTGAGCCTGAAGGGGCTGAGTACCTGGGTTCCTGATGAGGCCCGCTCACCCACACCGTGGGCTGCTGGTTGTCTATAAATGCCTTAGTTACACTTACTTAGCTGTGTTCCATAGGTATTTTTATGTAATTTCCACTTTCAGTTCTTTTCCGATGTTATACAATAGATCTAAAATTCTTTAAATTTGTGTATTAGGAATAAACCATGCAGTGACTGGGAGATACTTTGAAGCTATGGTTTTTACACCAAGGCAAGGCTACATTTTGATCTAGACAAGGCTATTTTGGTTTATTTTTCCCCACGCTCTGTCTTTTCAGGTTGAATTACTGATTTTCCCCCCTTTGTTTTGTTTGTTGTGGTTTTGATGTTTTTTTTCCTTTCAGCTAAAGGAGCAGCCCAGTGGTTTTCGAGAAGTGCCAAAGTGCACTGACGGTCTCGCGTGGCTGGTGCCTCAGGGAGGGTCGTGATTCCTGGATCCAGGACCGACCTGATCCTGGATGTCACTTCAAGCAGGCAGATCGTGGGGAAAGCCTTGTCTGATGGCTAGCCTTCCTCAAAACTCTGATGCTAGTCATCTCGGAAGGCCTCAGAGAAAGCCTTGAAGGTGAGCAGAGTAGAGTGTAGTTCTCTCTGGGGGCTGTGCTACGTGTTGGAAAATCTGATTCAACATGGAACGACATCCCTAACCTGACAAACCCAGGTTCAATTGGTGAACAACCTTCAGTTTATAAACTTGTTGATGATGATCAGACCCCATTTTTGGAGTTACTAGAAACTGCCCTCCTAACCTTAAGGATCTGTAAAGGGAGGAATTTGATATTTCCTGGGCCCTTCAGAACCTGAGGTTAAAAAACAGCCATCTTTGTAGCAGTTTGGATTTATGTAGCTCATATTTTACTGCATTCTATTTGAGGATTATTGGAACTGCCTGCATCATTTAAATAACATTTTTTGCCCTATGAAAGATTTCTTTAGAGATGTTTTGAGCATTTTGGTTTGGAAAAAGTTGAGTCCCAGGCTTCTCTCTCTCTGTGCTTTAAGCACTCATAGAACCCACTTGTTTATATCATAAGCTTTACTGTTAAAATTTCAAAATCTAAAATCCGTCCTAAGGCCTATTAGATTTTTTTCGAGTCACCAATATTAGAAAAAAACAATAATAGGGGCCTGCACCATCCTCAATATAAGTACATTTTACATTTAGAGATTATATATGTCACTGATATATTAATATTAGAAAACACAAAAAAAGTTTAAAAAGATGAAGTGAAAAATCTTATACAAAGGAGGTTCTGATATTTTCTTCCTCTATACCATGCATTATGATGTGTATGGGGGTTGGCAAACATTTTTCAAAGGGCCAGAGAGTAAATATTTTAAGCTTTCAGCCCATATGGTCTCTATTGGAACTACTGAATTCCATTGTAAGGCAAAAGCTGCTATAGATAATATTTTAAACTAATGAGTGTGCCTATCTTCAGTAAAATTTTATTTGCCACAACAAGCTGTGGGTTGGATTTGGCTGGTGGGCCATACGTAATTTGTGGACCGCTGGAGAATACCGTTTTGTGTACTCCACTGGCCTAGACTTTTAAATTGTTACACTGCAGGTGTTGGGTCCTTTCCACCAGTAGTTCTAGAATGTGTTTGATCTTCCTTACTGAGCAGATAAATACCAGTAGTCAGAATGTACTCAGTTTAGTGAAACAAACCCTTATGGGAACACCAGTGATTCAGACACAAAGTTAGGGGCTGAGGTCATGAGTTGGAAAGCTAGGGAAGCAGTTATGGAATGGCGTAAAAAGGAAAATGACCCAGCACAAGCTGCCTAGAGGGTCAGGCTGGCACTGGGGAATGATGTCTCATCTTGGACTTGGAAAGATTGTTTCAAGTCTGTGATGTAGGTGGGTGCAAAGGCATAAAGGTGCTAAAAGAGACCGTGGGGGAACCGTATCTCCTTCAGTACTGATAGCTGGCAGTGTTCAAGAATGCAGCAGCGAGAAGTGAGAGTGGGCAGAGCGAGGTGGCCCATTGCGTATGCCCTTCCAAAGAACTTGGACTTTTCCTTACAGGCTGACGGTAGCATGGAAGAGATTGCATGATCAGATTTAGATTTTAGAAAGGCAGTGATGGTAGTGGGAAATGGACAGTGAGGAGATGTTTTTGGCAACTCATTTCTTTTACCTCCTTATAAGGAGGACACACTTATTTGTGAGTTGTTTTATACCAGACATAAATAAACTTGGAATGCTATTTAGCGATAAAAAGGAATGAACTACTGATATGTTACAACATAGATGGGCCTCTGAAACATTATGCTAGATGCAAAAGCCCACATGTCACATGAGGCATATTGTGTGATGCCACTTTTATGAAATGTCCGTAAAGTAAATGAGTGGTTGCCAGGGAGTGGGCTGGGCACTGACTGTAGGCGGGCAGAAGGGATCCTGTTGGGCTATTAGAAATGTTCTACAACTGGGTGGTGGTGATGGTTGTATAGCTTTAAATTTACTAAAAATAACTGGACACTTTTTAAATGGGTAACTTTTATGGAAGATAATTATACCTCAATTAAGTTGTTAAAAAATTTTCTAGACCTCACCTTTAAAATTTGTTGGAATAAAACTCTGTTAAAGAAATTATTTCCATATTACTGATTGCCAAGCATTTGCCTTTTCCTCTGAACAAATAATAATCTTAAATGACTAGAACCCCCCCAAAAGTGGTTTTTTAAAACTTAAAACATTGTAACTGTAAAGCATAACTATAGGAACTACCAACTAAGTGAGTCCGATTGTTACTAAAGTTTATAGAATTCACTTTGACTTTAATAATTTCTTAATTATTCTTTCCATATCATGTGAGGAGAACCTTAAATGCTTGTATTGGATAATAATATTAAACAGCTAGGAATATGTTAAGGGAAATTTACTTGATATTATTTTTCAAGGAAATAATTGCTAAAGAACCTGAAGTGTAGTGATTTTAAATTTATAAATTGTTCCTTCATAATCGTAACTGTCATAGAAAACAAAAAAGAGAATATAAAACGATTGGAAAATGGTTGATTTCACTCAATAATATTTATTGAGGGCCTTCTATGTGCGAGGCCCTGTTTCTTAGGAACAGATAGTGATGGGCTTTTACTCTGTCACTTTTATTCCTGGGTGCCAAAATAATTGATGAGGTTGAGCGTAGTCATTAAGAAAATATGTATAGAACTTAACTGTGTTACTTTTTATTGTTATAAGGTAATTTCACAACTCAATTTCCAACTCTGTGAGAGTAAGGAAAATGAATCTTAGTGTAGCCGAATCCCAAGTAAGAGGTAGAGCTTGACCATTTTTTTCTGTTTCAAGTCTATTGCTCTTTACACTCTAGTGTGGGATTAAAAAAAGTGTAGTACGGCCTAAGGATAGACACATACTCGTAGACCAGTGGGTAAGATTGAGAGTCCAGAAACAAATCCACACATTTATGGTCAGTTGATTTTCAATCCACTGAGCTACACCCGCCAGGGCTATGGTCAGTTGATTTTCAACAAGGGAGCCAAGGCTGTTGAATGGGGAAGGAATAGTGAACGTCCATGTGCAAGAGAAAGAGGTGGGACTCCTATACCTGGCACCGTATACCAAAATGAAATAAAAATGGGTGAGCAAACTAAATGTGAGAGTTAAAACCTTCATCATCTGGGATTTGGCAGCAGTTTTTTAGAGACGATGCTCAAAGCACAATTGAAGAAAAATTAGATAATTTGACTTCATGTAAATGAAAAAACATTTGTGTTTCAAAGGATATTATCAAGAAAATACAGGAACAATAAGAGGTAATATTTGCAAATCATATATCTGATTAGGACCTAGACTATAGAATATACAAAGAACTATTATAATACAAAAATAAAAAGATAACCCAATTAAAAAAATGGATAAAGGATGTGAAAAGATACATCTCCAAAGAAGACAAGCAAATGTTCAGTAAGTACGCGAAAAGAAGTTCACCATCATCAGTAATTAAGGAAATGCAAATCGGCGAGATCACACTCACACCTGCAATGACTGTAATAAGGGAGATGGATAAGAACACGTGTTGTAAATGCAGAGAAACTGGACCCCCATAGACTGCTGAGGGAATGTAAAGGAACATAGCTGCTGTGGGAAGAGTTTGGCAGTTTTTTCAAGAGGTGAAACAGTTAACGAATGATGCAAAAATCCTTGGTATGTAACCAAAAGAAATGACAGTATGCCCCATATAAATATCGTATCAGCATTTTTATAATGGCTAAAAAGTAGAAACAACCCAATGTCCATCGACTATTGGATAAACAAAATGTAGAATATCCATACAACGGATTATTATTCAGCCTTAAAAAGGAATGGAATTCTGACACACACGAGTGTGATGAACCTCCAAGACACACTAAGCGGAAGAAGCCAGATACAAAGGCCACTTACGGGGGCAATTCTGTTATATGACGTATTCAGAAGAGGCATTCTGTGGAAACAGAAATGGTGGTTAGCTCTCGCAGTGGTAAGCGGTGATGCTGATGGGTATGAGGTTTCTTTTTTGGGTGATGAAAATGTTCTGGGCCTGCAACTCGACCTCCGTGCTTCAACCAGTCTAAATAAATGCAGTAAAACAAATAGAAAAGCTTGCCTCTTTACCCCCACATACCCTGTTTTTCTCTTTAGTAACTTTAGTTTCCTTATTTGCTCTCACAGCAAATGTAGAGATCGATTCTTGTATCTCTTTACATCCCTACCTCCTGTTTAACCCTAATTACACTCTGGCTTCCGGTTCTGCCATTCTTACTCAGGTCCCTGACGACGCCCTCGTTTCCCAAATCCAGTGGTTGGCTTAAAATTTTCCCCTTTCATGATGTTCACTATTGAACACGCTTTCTTTAAGTATCTCATGGCTCCTGGGTTTACACTCGCCTGGCTTTCCTTTGGCTTTTTGTCCCATTTTAATTCTTGATCTTAGATATTTGGCCATCAGTTGTAGGGATTAGGGGCACTGACCCTGAACCCCCACTCTTGCCCCCATCTCCTGTTGTCCCCCCCCATGCAGTAAAAATGCATATCCTTTAAGTGTCAGAAATGTTATTTCTTTGACAAAAATGTTTCCCATCTGTGTCCCTGTTTTTCTTTCTGGATGTCAGACTCTGAACCGACCTGTCACCATCATTATTTATCTTTTGTCTCCTACTTCATCTCTCTTGTCCGTGCTTGGAGTTTTCCTTAACTGGGTTCATAAAGAGCATGACTTTCACTGAGGTTCGTAGATTTTTTATCAAGGTGAAATTCACATAACAGAAAATTAATCATTTTAAAGTGGACAGTTTAGTGGCATTAATACACACCTCCCTTTGTATTAAAACTTCCACACTAGACAGAAACATGAAGGTGCTGTGACAGTGCATGTGCTGGTTTTTCTGATCCCAAGGGGCAGATTCTGGGACAGGCAGGTTCTTTCATGTATCTTTTCTTGACCAGATAATTTCAGTTTGGGTATCCTTGGATTTTAAATTATTCTTTTTGGAAATAATCTGAAAAATAACTAAGGATTATGCTTACTGAAGGGAGAGGCAGGAATTTCAAGGACTAAATCTTGAGTCTTAGGACTGTGTTTCAATCTGTGGGGAGGGAGGAAACAAGTCTCTCGGGGCCTGACATTAGAGACACAGTTTTGTTCGTTGTTATTTGTTATGAGTAAAAGAGCTAAGGCTGTGTTATATTTGAGGACGGAGGTTTAAGAAATACATACTCAGTTTCACCAAAAATGTTAAATTTTTACTTGAAGCTTTTTCCCCGTCTGTATTATCCAGTCAAATCTGTCATAGGTGGGACTTGATCCTGGAGGTGCCAGCTCTGTCTTTCGAATCACAAATGCGTGTAGCGTTAGTTTGATTAGAACATGCGCTTCCCTGCCTTCAGTGCACGTGCTGTGACTCTTTGAATACACGTTTTCTGCAGCACAGCAAAACAAGTTCACAGGCTTCTAGTTAGGCCTTTAAGGGTTCTGAGAAGCAGGGATGATTTTCTTTAGGATATTGGTGCAGCAGCTATAGTTGGGACAAAGGCAATAATGGCTTAAAATAGATAGAAATCTTCTTTTTCTCACACACCAAAGACTGAATCTGCCCTGAGCTGCTGGCTGGGCCCTCAGGTTCCTTCTACTTTGTTGCTCTGCCTTCGCTCTTATTGGAACGGTTGGTAATGGTTTTCCAACATATCCTAGTGCAACACTACAGCTGAATTCCGGCGTGCGGGAAGGCGTAAAGAATGTGGAGGACAGGCACGCAAATTATTGTTAATACGAATTTAAAGTGCTTCCAAGTGCCCTTTGGTTTTGCTAATGTCGCCTGAAGTGGGAGAGAGCAGGGAACCTGGTTAATTATCTGTCTGAGGTTTAGGTCTGGTGCTGTCACGAGAGTGTGTGTGCGCGTGCACATGCACGTCTGTTTGTTCCATGGAGAGGACTGAGCATGGGGATTCTCACCTGGGTCTTCAGAGTCCCTCCTAGAAAGGAGGCAGAGAGAAGACTTGAAGGCACCAGACTCCAAATTAAATGGCACATATATTCCAGAGCATTTTCTCTCCCCTCTTTTTAGCCACTAAATATACCGTACC
This sequence comes from Tonatia bakeri, assembly GCA_004024845.1. Classification (NCBI taxonomy): domain Eukaryota; kingdom Metazoa; phylum Chordata; class Mammalia; order Chiroptera; family Phyllostomidae; genus Tonatia; species Tonatia bakeri. The sequence goes on along the minus strand of PVIA01001659.1, from coordinate 44,921 downwards.
CCAAATTTGCACTAGTTTGTATTTCTTTTGTTGCTATTGTTCCCTTTGTTTAGCTATAATTTATATACAACAGGCGATAGCAATTTCGAGTGTAAAAGTTGATGAGTTTTGACAGATGTAAACATGTCATGAACAGCACAGTAATAATAATAATGTGAAATGTATCTATCATTCCAGAACAGTCCTCTCATGCTCTGTTGGCATATCACTGTACCCTGGAAACCACTTAATCTGCTATTTCTCTCTCTCCATGTGTGATTTGTCTTTATAGCTTCATCAGATTTTGAAAGGGTCAAATAAATGTTATTATTCAGTTTATATCCCAGTTTTCCTATTTTTCTCAGTTATTTTGTTTGGATCAGAATGCAGACATGGTTCATACTTTACATCTGATTGTTACCTCTTTATAACCTGAAGTCTCAGAAGTTTAAAACAAATTTGGACCCCTGAATGTTTCTTATTAGGGAAATTAGTACCTTACAATGAATTAGCATCGAAACAAACAAACAAAAATATGATTTGGCATTAGATCACCTAATGTACAATAGGCAGTGCAAATAAAAGCAGTTGAAATTGCCAGATTTTGGAAGTGAGAGGTAAAATTTTCAAGTATAAGAGACGGCAGTGTGATTGTTTTACCAAGTGTGAGGAACTGTTACTGAGGAATCAAACATCTGCCCAAAGCCAGCCTTTTAAAGGGAAGCACCCAGCAACTTTTTTAGCCTCTAATAATTTATAATTGAAATTAAGAAAATAAAAAAATATTCTAAAGTTAAATAGAAATATAAATGAAATACTAGTAGTCTTTGATACACCATGAAATTACACTATTCAAACTAAAAGTGCCAAAGATCCTAAGTGCCAAAGGTCAAGACCATAAGCACAGGCTGTAAAATATGACTCTGATGTTCTGTGTAACGTCTTATGGCCAAGAGGGGTTCAGAGGAACCTCCAGACCTAGTGTGGACAAGACCTAGATTCGAAGTCTGCGACACTGGAATTCTGGGAGACTGTTGTACCCGAGGAAGAGCGGTGCAGCCGTGTGAGTGATTAAAGTGCTGCTGTTGGAAAACCTCATGTCCATTTAATGTTAAATTTTTGGGAAGCAAAGCAGTTATTATGTTGATACACCTCAGAGTCTAAGTTATAGGTAATAGGTATGTTGGAGGGTTAAATAAGATGATGTAGTGTAGGATATCTAATTGAAACCCTTAACTTTTACGTGATTTGGGGCAATATTTGGTATGAATAAGAAGTTTTAAAGCTTTTTTTGCTTCCTGCCTCTTTAAATTATCAAAGGTTATTGTTATTTTTATGGGCTACAATCTGTTTCTAGAAGATAGGGACACACACAGGGTCTGGCAGAAGTAATGCCTGCGTGAGTGTGGTCGGTAGGGTAATAAATAATGTGGTGTAGAATTTATAGTTTTAATGTGAACATTTCACCTGAAATGTCAGGTGGTGTGCTTGAGTGTGATATTGTTATGTTCCAGAATGACAGGCTTATGTCATTCTTTTTGTAATAAAAGACTGTAATGAAAAGGGGGCACTATTTGTGCTATACCCTGTATATTAACACACTGTAGAAATTAGTTGATATGTTTTTGTGCATTGAGTGCTCTCAGTTACATAGAAAATAATGGCTCTCAACATGGTTCATAAAGCTTTTACTACATTTTTATTTTTTAAGTTTCTTTACTGACATGCTTTAAATTAACTTTCTGACCTAATACTTTATAATTCTAGTTTATATGTTTTATGTTAGATTCTGAATAATTTGGGATATTATTTAATAATTATGTGGAGTTATACATTAGATTTATAACATTATTGTACTTTTAAGAAAATATACTCTGCTAGTGTGTATGATTTGGAGCTTAGCTTTGTAGTTTTTTTAAAGTCATGCTTCATACATTACAGGACCTTGCTATCACTCAGACACGTTAAATCGTCACTAGCATTAGAGGCAGAGGAAGCGGCAGGGCCTTAGGACATATATATTCTTTCCTCTGTAATTGTCTTTGGTATCAACTCCTTGCATTTTGCATTTATTAATCTGTTTCTTCCTTTTCTTCCTAGTCCTTTAGCTGTCAGTTACACTGGTGCTAATTAAAATTATTACATTAGCTCCCTAACTTGTCTTAGTTTCCTTCGATCTGTCATACCGAGGCAATAATTATTTTAAAGCGTGCCACTTGAGTATATTTTTCTGCTGTTGACAGAGTTTTGTTGCTTTCCGTTGCCCTTAGTATCCTTCACACCCCAGCCAGTCACCTTCGTTGGCCATCTGTCTGTTTAGTTGCTTAGCACGTTTACTGGGTTTCTCTTATGAACCAGTCACCGCACTGGGCTCTGAGGTCAAGTGATCAGCGAAAACAAGCAGGAGCTCTGCCTCCATCGGTCTAGTTTTGACAAGACGAACATTAATAAGAATATCACGCAGATAAAAGTGGAATTGAAATGGCTACAAAGCCAACAAAAGGGAGGACTCTGTGTTACGGGAGCTTGTGATAAGGGTGCTCCAGACTCAGTCAGGGAGGTCGTGGAAAGCTAAGACCTAACGAGATGAGTAGGGTTTGCTGCACAAAAAGTGGAAGGGCAGTCATACCGGGAGGGGACTGGACGGAGGCTGTTTTCCCAAAGGGAGTGTGTTTGAGAAGGAGGGGGTGGAAGAAGGCTGAAGTGACTTGGAGCAAAAGGCGAGGACTCATGGTGAGAAATGGAAAGGAAGGCTGGTTGGGCTTGACACCACACGGGGGCTCTGAGGTCGTGCTAGGTAATTCATTAATGTAAAAGCAGGGATTTTAACTGGAGGGGGCGTGGAGGAGAGGAAGACAAGTGGATGTTGTATTGGCCAAGATGTTGGTGATGGTAGAGGAGGTAGAAAGAAGCAACTTTCAAGAGATATTTAGCAGGTTAAATCAACCAAATTTGGTGACTTGTCTTGCATTTGGGGTTTTAAGGAAAAGGAGGATGGCTTCTTGCAAAACGGGCTAGAGCGTGGTGCCGTTCATTGAGCCGGCACGTGCTGAGAGAGTACCACTATGGGTGGAGGAAAATTGTGAGTTCAGTTTAGAGCATGTTAGAGGCACCTGAGAGCCATTCAGAAGGGAATACTTGACACTTCAAAGATCTAGGCTAGATGTATAAAATTTTTAATTATTTGAGCATAGATAGTAATTGAAGCCGTGGGTAGGAGGGATGAGGGTTTAGAGCTTAGAGGGTTTATAAATTGGTGAAAGCTTAAGCCTGACCCTTGAGGATCTGTGGTACTTAACGGCTAGGTATTGCAGGTTGAGGGTGGGGGTGGAATACAGAGAGAGGAGCAGCCAGAGAACAGGAGGGAAACTGTGAAAATATTTCAGCATGAAAGCCAAAGGAAAAAGGTCTTTCTAAAAAGTGGTACGCAGTTTCGAATGCTCCTTGGAAGCTATATCTGAAAAATCTCTACTCGTTTTCATGACTCCTTCAGTTTTCTGTTTCTGTGTAACAAATCATCCTAAATTTTAGTGGCTTAAAACAACAACAGTTTATTATTTCACGGGATTCTACGGGCGGGCTTCATTCAGCTGGGGGCTTAACTGGGGCTGGAACACCCGGGATGGCCTTGTTTGTGTGGGCATTGCTCTTCACTGTTGCCTGGGCACCTTGTTTCCGGACCCTGTAGCTTCTGTCTCTCCAAGTGACCTGTCATCAGTCATAGTCCAGCTCAAGCTTCTGTACATGGTGGCTGGCTCCTAAAAGGGGTGATGGCAGAGCTGCGAGGCCTGTGCTAAGTAAGACTTAGGCCTGGAGCACATTAACCACACTGTGTGTCATCCACCACATGGACCAAAAAAAGGTCATCGTGGCTTATAGTGGGAGTTGTTTTTAGTAGAGGGCAAAGACTAGGAAAAGACTAACAGGTGAAGAAAAATTCATTATCATTCCTCTGTGTTTTCTTTAAACTCGACCCCAAATTTCCTGAATGGTTCCAGTTTCTCTCCTTTCACACTTCCTCTCCCTGAATGTTCCCCCATATGACAATCTTCCCCATCCTCACAAGCTTTCTTAAAATCTTCAGTTTCTCTTTTTTGTAATTTACTTTCCAGCAGTCCTGAATTTTAGTTCAGTTTTTTATTCCAGTGTTTGTTTTTTATTACCATTTCCTCTGGATCGTGGTCTTCCTTTTGCATGTTCACTCTAACCGGCGAAAGTTTCTAGATTCTCAGCACAGTTTTCACTCTTCAGACTCACTCAGACGCTGCTCCTCTGTGAGTTGGCCCGATTCGCCCCCCAGGTGATCCCGCCCTCCCCGTCCTGGGGGCAGCTTTGGTTGTTGTCCAAACCACCAAGTGTACTCCAGTCATTTATTTGTTCTTGGAGGTGTGAAATTACGGTGTCCGATGTGCGGCCTTGTATTAAATCATTCCTGTGTTAAAGCTGGATTTGTGATCCCCATTCTTGTTTTTATAAAGGCCTCACATAACAATTGGAAATTGATTATTAATAATGGCCTAATTACTTCTTTGATACCGTGCCAAGCTCACTGGTATTAGTGCATTTAAACTGTAGAGAAATGTGATGGCTTGGTGTGAGAGGTTAAAAAAATTTTTCTTGCAAAAAATATATGATCATGTTCTTTTTAATCTGTGAATAAGGGAAGAATTTACGAGGTTATGTTCTGTGTGGGCCTCAGTGGAAGTGTGTCCACATGTAGATTATCACTGTGAGCATTGTGCACTGAGTTAGAGGGAGTAGTTTGTTGGGGTTCAGCCTGTGGGAAGGTGGTTTGTGCACTCTTGGCTTTGGGTGCCAGGCAGGCTTTGCAGCTCATGTCTTTGTGTCCTCTGTGTGTGAGCACGTACCGGGGCCAGAGGGATGAGCTGCTTACACACGGAGGGGCAGACTAGCACTCCCAGCCCTTTGGAGATAAGACTGTGTGGTTCTGTGCTGTTCTGGTAATGTTTCACAAACATGGCCATGGAACCCGCGTCTGTGTGTCGTGTCTGAACCCACATCTGTGCGTGTGTTGGGAAAGGTACAGTTGTTGGTGGTGGAGCACAGAGGGGGGCTCGTGCTCTGATTGTTGCCCTTAATCTGCCTCTTTTACTCTTGTACTTTCCTTAGGCTGTGGGGATGGGAGGAACCTTATTTGTTCTCTCATTTAACAAATACCCATGCTATCTGTGGCGGGGACACAGCAAAGAATCAGATTCCTCTCCTTGTATTCTTTCAAAATGGTCTGATAGGCAATAAAACAAGGGGGAGGTATGATTACTAAAAGATGCATAATTTGACCGTGGCCGGGTCACTCAGTTGGTTAGAGTTGCTTTCCTGATACGCAAAGGTGGATCCCTAGCCAGGGCACATGCAAGAAGCCACCAATGAATGTATCAATAAGTGGAACAACAGATTGATGTTTCTCTCTCTCTCTCATATCAAGAATTAAAAAATGTATAAAAAGTATGTATAATCCGAATTTCTCCACTAACAGAACAAATTGGCAGGACATCCGAGTGCAAGGGGGACACCTCCTAAGTGTGGTACAGGTTGGTCAGCCCCGACTCTCACGATGGGCTCTGGCGTCAGGACTGCTTAGGAACCAGTTGGGTTGTATGCCTGGAGAAGTCTGTTGGGTTCCTGAGTTAAGATATTTGAAAAATAAATTTCTCTAATCTTCTTTCGCTGTTGGCTGACCTTTATTTATTTTTTACATTCTGCAAGTTTAAAAAATAAGTAACACTGTATGAGAATCCTCATTAGCTGAGGTTTCATAATAGTTTCTCTTAAAGTGAACTAGCTAAAATATTATCTCAAATCTTCTTTGGCTTGCTGTAACCCTTATTAAACCCTGAAATAATGCCATGCTTATGGTGGGCACTCAGTGAATAACTAAATAATTAAAATTTAAGTTGAGCCCTAGTCTGTTCTTAGCAAAGTCACAAATAATTAGGGTCTGAACTATAATTAAACATAAAACAACCAAATAAAGGGGAAATTGCACTGTTATATGCATAGCAAATATGAGTGTAACTACAATAGGTTTTCACCTACCTAACCTGCCCATTGTCTTTTATGTCTATGGAGAAAAAAATCTTCTTTTTCAAATGAGAAGTTCAAGAAAGACTTAAAGGTGAAAGGGCAATAAGAGAGATCTCCAAAGGAAAGAAGGAAAGATAGCACAATCTTCCTAAATTTAAATTGGAGCTACATTTCCTTTTCTGTTAGCTGTTAAGATAATTGCTTACCATACCTGGACTGGTGGTATCAGTAAAATTAATCATTAAAAATAATAATATAGAAAACCTCAGTTGTATTCAAGTGAAAATAAAACTTAGTGTAAACAATAATTTTCTTTGCTTTATTAGTCCTTTAGACTGAAGCTTTGTCAAGTATAATCTTTTGAAAACCCCAATGAAGACTGATAATATAATGATTTGGGATAATTATTATATTATTGAATTACACATGATTTATCTAATCTTCAAATCTTCAGTCTTCCTTAGATGCTCTGACCTTGACTATACAGCAGGGTTCATTTGAGCATGTGTTCTCCAAACAGATGTCTCCTGGCATACAGTCCTATGTTATAATTTACCTCTAAAATGGGGGTGATAGTAGCACCTGCCTCATTGGTTTGTTATGAATATTATATGAAAAGATCAGAGAATAGTGCTTGGTACATGTAAGCACTCAATGTGCTAGCTATTGCTGTTTATTTTTATTGTTGTTATTACCCATGCACTTGAGAATGGGGAGAGACCCGTAAGGGGGCGAAAGCATGGGACTGTGCTTTATGAAAGCAAATAAGCAATCTAAAATGTTTATAACATTAAAATTACTAGATTGATTCAGAAATCAGTGATTTAAATTTTTTTTCTAAAAGTGGTCATTTTTATAATGAAGATTTCTTTCCATTTAATAGACTTAGTTTCTTTTTATATTAATATCTAAGCACTTGATTAAAAAAAATGAAGATTATGGTTTCATTAATGGTTAGGCCTTGTTTAAGAATACAGAATCAGCCTGGCTGGTGTGGCTCAGTGGATTGAACACTGGCCTGTGAACCAAAGGGTCATGGTTCGATTCCCAGTCAGGGCACATGCCTGGGTTGCAGTAGGGGGCACATGAGAGGCAACCACACATTGATGTTTCTCTCCTTCCCTTCCCCCTCTCTAAAAATAAATAAATAAAACCTTAAAAAAAAAAGAAGACAGAATCAGAGGCCGGGTTACTTGGTTTCAATTCTGTCTCCTCTTCATTGACCATGTACCTTCCAGCAAGTCACCGAACCGCCCGTGCCTCAGTTTTTACCCTTTGTGAGCAGGAGTTATGGTGGTACCCGTGGAGTGAATGGGTTAGCGTACATACAGGGTTTAGAACAATGTCTGCCACGGAATGGTAAGTATGTGGCTGTTGTTAATGACTAATTTTTTAACATTACAGTGGAACCTTGGTTCTTGAACTTAATTCATTCCAAAGGCTGTTTGAGACGTGATTTGTTTGAAGACTGGATTATTTTTTCCCATTAGAAATCATGCAAATTGAATTAATCCATTCCAGATCCCCAAATGATTTCCTGTTTTAATCTTTCTTATATATAGTACATGTCTGATATGCTGTTTAATCTGTAAATAAACACTTTGAAAATAAAAAGGACTGGAATATATAAATTGAACAAAAAGGAGATGAAATGTACAGTGAAAAATAAAAATTTACGTACATACTAGAACTTGCTCTTTGTTGAGGGCAGTTGATGACTGAATATGGAGGGGAGGACGGACGCATGTCACTGTTTGGAAGGGGAGCCCCTTCCATAGAAACGCCAGGCAGCTGTTCCGCAGCGCTCTCTCTCCTGGTCTCGGCTCCCAGGCACTTGCTTCCGGCTCAGGGGGCCTCTGGCTCACTAAAGCCTTGAACCGGGGACGTTTGTTTTCGCCTGAAGTGAAACACCGCGTTGTCATTGAACACATTTATTGCATGGTTTGTCACTTCTTTATCAGGGTGATATTTCTCAAGAAAACTTGGCATTTCCCAAGCACTTCCTTGATTAGTGGAGTAGGAATATCCTCCCTTTCCTTTGCCTCTGAAGAGGATCCCCCAGCTGCCCTCTGTGGCTGGTTCCTCTGATGGTCTGGGAGTTCTCAGGGCTCAGCTCAGAGCTGGGGGCTTCCACCAGTGCCTCCTAGTGGAAGCAGATATTTGTAATACTCATATCCAACAAAAGACTCATCTGGAGTGTAGTAATAATCCTTCAAATCTGTAAGAAAAAGATAACTGGATTTTTTAAAAAGCAGACAGAAATTAATAGGCACTTCATGAAAGAGCAGCACAGCAAAATGGCCAAGAAATGTATGCAAGATGTTCAGCTTCCACAGGCTTCAGGGAAGTTCACGTTCCACTGAGATGCTGCTACACACACCCCAGCAAGGCTGCGGTGGGAAAGGTAGCCAAGCCGAGTGCTGGGCAGGGAGATAGGGAGCAACGGGCGTTCTCGTTCCCTGCTGGTTGGAGGATAAAGTGGTACAACCACTTGGGAAAACTGGCGGTAATAAGAGAGAATATATTCAGATGCCATGAACCCAGTGACAGTGCTTCCAGGTACACATCCAGCAGAAATACAGAAATGTGTGCATATGTTCCGTGAAGATGTGTACTGTAATTTCATAGTTGCTGTTCATAATATACCTAAACTAGAAACAACCCAAATACCTATCAATAAAAAATGGGTAAACTGTAGTTTATTCGCCCTTCTCCCCCACCACACACACATGCTGTACGGTAATGGGAACAAATAACCTACAGTTCCATGCAATGGTATGGATGAATCTCACCCCTGTTACACTGAATGAAAGAAGTCATAAACCAAAGAGACCAAACTCTGCATTTCCATTTACATAAAGTTCAAAATCAGACATAACTATTCACTTGGAAAAGGGAAGGGGCTGGGAGGGGGGCGTCAGTCAGGAAGGTGCTAGTCACACAAGGGCATTCAGCTGGTCAGAACTCATCAGGCTACAGGGTCACGATGTATGTGTTTTATGTGTGCAGACGTGGATGTTTTTACGGGTGTATTATCCAGAAAGTACTGTTTTGAGATTGACGTGTGTTGGATTTTGGAAATCTGGTTTATTTGTTTTAACTCTGGTTTATGGACAGACCATGGTTTATTTATTGATTCCCTTATTGGACTTTTAGTTTGTTTCTATTTTTCCTCCATTTAAAATATTGCTGTAGATAGCGTTCCTTTACAGGACCTCTTGTGAAAGTATATGACAGTTCATCTATAACTAGAGGTGGCCTTGCTGGATCCTAGTTTATGCTCATGTGCAGCTAACCAGACATCAGATTGTTCTCCAGAATGGCTGTGCGTAGGAGTGGTGGAGCATTCCCGCTGCTCTGTACACGTGTACTTGTCATCACTTGGTGTAGTCAGCTTTAAATTTTGCTAATGTCGTGGGTATGAAGTGGTACCTTTGATTTTTTAATTTGCATTATCTGATTATAGTGTATTTGAGCATCTTTCTACATACTTATAGGCCAAATGGAATTCTTTGGGTATTTTTTTCCCCATATTTCACATTTAGGAATTATCTATTTTTAAGGCATATTTTTCTAATACTTTATATTTTTCTTATTGATTTATTTGCAATTTGCTTAGATTCCCAAAGTCCATGTATTCAGAGAGCCCTTCCTTTGTAATCATAAGATACTGCTAGAATTTCAACTGTAGACTTTAGAGTTTGGGTAACTCAGCCCTGCTAAGAATATTTTTCTTCAAGCTTTTAATTTTTTTCCTGTCCCTGTTTGCCTGTCATCACTTCTTCGTATTTTACGAGCACATTTCAGCTGTAGAGGATTTTTCCCCTTCCTCTTTGGTGATGAGAGATAGTGGTGATATGGGAATCAGAAATAATAAAAGAGAAAAATGAATAAAATGTGGCAAGTTTATAAAATTGATATAGCTATATGTAAAATATGCTTGCGATCCTTCTTGGTTTTTTGTTTTACGTGAAATACGTTCTAGGTCTTGCATGATGCAGCCAAAGGCCATTTATTTTATTACATGTTGTCTGCCTTGCAGATTTTCATTATCATCCGACTGGTTGTTCGAGTGAGTCAGATTATTACCTGATTAGTTGTTCGTGTGTGTTTGTGTTTATAGTATGAGGTCTCTGTCATTTTTCTACCCACCACTTACTTACATGTGAGGTCTCGGCACTGCTGCTGTCCACTGGATTCTTGAGCTAGTTCCGAGTCTTCATTACTTCCCAAAGCAGTAGCTGTTGAAACTCTTCTGCCAGTGCCACTGGTGCACTGATGTTTCTGTGATCTTAAAGGGAAGATGACCGAGCACCTGGTGGTTGTGCTTCCCTCGTACAAAGGCGGTTAGTCTGGAGTCAAGAGGCTCTCTTACTTTGTAATAATGGCAAGAGCTGTTTTGCAAGTGCCCCAGAGCCTCTGAGGTTCAAGAACCTTCCTCAGAGAACATCTTGGCTCAGATTTCTTTCACCCATCCTTCCTCGTTGCTTTGACTTCGGCCTGGAGTAGGGTCAGTGCTAGAGGAAGAGCTAGTGACTCCTGGCCATCCGTGGTCACCAGACCTTGGCTGATCTTGGAAAAGGATTCAGGGTATCTTGGCGCAGACCTTTCGGAGAGAGGTGACCATTTGCAGAGCTTTGCTTGGAGCTCTGTCCTTAGAATCTGATTGTCTTCAGTTTTTTTATGGGAGTCAGTGAGGAAATGGGAGTCTTCCACTGGTATAGAATGACTTCAGTCTGTAATTTATTAAGTTCAGAAATCTTTGAGGTAAGAAATAGAAAGGCTGTAAGCAATACAAGTATGTCTTTATGAAGAAAGTAGCATAAACTCTGGCAATGAATTTGCAAGTAACCATTCTAACGTGTGTTCTGTAATTTGAAGAAAACTCTAGCATTTATAAGTAAGTTCCTGAGTATGCTGATTCTGAGCTTTATTTTTAAAAATTTTTTGTGTTAAAAGATTTTAGTTTTCTTAAGCACCATATCATCATCACACTTAAAATATTATTAATAATTCCAGTAATGTATATTTCAAATTTTCCCAGTTGTCTCAAAAATCTCTGCTTTGGATGGCCTTGTCTTAAATTATATGAGCGTTCCACCAACCTTCCTCACTCCCTACTCTGCGCTTTCACACATTAGTTTCTGGGAGGAGCCAGGTCATCTGTCCTGTAGAATGTCTCCCACTCTGGGTCTGACTGACTGCTCCCCAGTTCACGCAACCCTCCTGTTTCCCCAGTCGTCCCTGTAAACTTACCATTAGAACTAAAGACTAGATTAGATGCAGGTTCAACCTTTCTTTCCTTTCCCCCTTTTCATTCCTTTTGATGTTTTATTTCTATTGCCTTACACCCTGAGAACACATACTGTCTGTTGTCCCTATTTAGGTATGCTCATTAGAATCACTTAAAGGCTTTTCAAGATTTTTAAGAATCTTTGATTCTCATTTAGCAGATCTGATGGGGATGGGGAGAACCATTAAAAAACAAATGCAAAAAACCCCAAACCCTCTATTTTTAATCAGATGTGGCAAGAATCGTTGTCTTTAATACGTTTGATATGTAATTAGAGTGACAAAATTTACTTTTATGCAAATGCTTTGGGAACATACTTTTTGTATAAAATGAAGCATATTTAAATTATTAATGGTAGAGGTGTTTAAGGCTGCTTACGTGTAATAGAAAAAGTACAGACTTAGACCCAGGAGGCTAAAATCATTTATTTTTTCCAAGACCCGTTTTTAAAAAAACTAGAAAGTAGGAATAATAAGCGTTGTTTTAAGATGAAATGAAATGATATATTTGGAAGCAGTCCAGCAGCCGGGGGGGTTAGTAGAATTAAAAACAGAAGCATTACAGCAGCAGGTTTTTTTTTCAATTGAGGTCTCCAGAGGAGCGCTCCAGAAAATTGAAGTGACGGTCCCGTGTGCCGTTTTAGTGGTGCCTGCGCACACTGTCATTGTTGAGCTTGTTTTCTGAGTGATGAGAGACTCGTGTTGTTTTAACGTGGGTGTAATTAATGTGGCCTTTATAGTGTGTGGAAATCTGACCAGGTTTTTTTTCCCCCTTTCAGCTTCATTTACCTCTTAATTCTCCTTTGCCTGGAAGTGAGCTGACCAAGGAACCTTTCCGCTGGGATCAGAGACTCTTCGCGCTGGTGTTGCGCCTGCCTGGCACCATGTCTGTGGAGTCGGAGCAGCTGACCGGCGTGCCTTTAGATGACTCTGCGATCACACCCATGTGTGAAGTGACAGGCGGTGAGTTTTCTGCTGGCAGCAAGTCAGTGACGAAGCCGTTCATTGGAATGTTTTAAAAATGTACATTTCAAAAACTCCATGTTTGCTTGTGTTTGACAAGTTATGATAATGGTAATTAGTAGACATACATGGTTTTAAAACTACACCGATGAAGGTCTGTGATTTGATTTGAACAGGATGTAAAAACTGTTGGATCTCATAATGAACAGTGATTTTTTTTTCTACATAGAAAATGCTGGTATTTGAAGTTATTGAGCTTATTTTCCTATGTACAGAGTTTGCCAATGATTTACAAATGTCGTAGAATTATTTTCTGTGAGAAATGTTTTGAGTCATCTCATTGCCCGTTGTGCATGTAATGATTAAAGCCTGGTGAGCACGGTTTTCCCCAGAGGCACAGAGGAAGCAGGGTGGGCGAGAGGAAGCCCAGGTTGTCTCCAGCCAGACCAGGTGGTCACTGTGCTAAGTGAACATTAATAACACGATTGAGACAGAACACGTGATAGGTGCGGAACGTCTGTGATGGGGAACTGGCCAACAGGTGGATTAATTTGTGTAGACATGTGTGGAGTCCCTCTGCGTGCCACCGCTCCATGACTTCAGAGGTGAATGCGGCAGACTCAGTGTTCTTGTTTGCATGGAGCGTTTTCGTTCTCACTGAAAGAATTTGACACTAAAAGGTGCAGGTGTGGCACACCACTAATCCCCTCGTGTCGGGGACCTGTGGCAGGGTCTCTAGATACAGTTGGTGCTCTCCTGAGACTTCGTCATAGCCAGCTATGGAAGTTAAAGGGAAGTATAAGGTCTAATGGATATTGTAGGTGCTTTTCTTCTAAAATTCCGTGAGTTTCTGAACTCTGCAAACTTCACAGACAAAAAGGGTATGTGAAGTAGATAAGTTAGGAAGTTGTTATTCTATTTTTAAATGTTCCCATTTAATAGAAGTACTTTTTGGTGAACTCTTATAATGCCTTCACAATTTAATCTAAAAGCAAAAAAGATGTATGCATAAACTTCTGAAGGGAAATCTGTCATCTCAATTTGAAGATTCACTGCTAATGATTCTCTGTGTGGATAATATTTTTCAGTGATAGCCCTAATTGTTTCTGTGGGTGATGCACATTTGTATTCAGGCAATTCTAGTTTTCAGTCTTGAACTGACCCACTTGCTAAAATGATGATTTTCATTTCTTTCTTTTTTTTTTAATTCTAGGGTTTTCACTTAGCAGATTATAGAAGGGCCTTGAGAATGGTCTGTAATTTAAACATTCTCACACTGGAAGTCCTTACTATAAATTAGTTAGATTGAACATAGAATTGTGGTAAAGTTATCGGACAACATTTTGTCTTCTAGGATCAAGAATATTCAGAATGTGAAATGAAGTGAGTGGCACAATCAGAGAGGGTCTGAAAAGGACCTAAGACATCATGTTGTAGTTAATGTCCTTGCCTTTGGGCAGGAGTACACTCAAGTTACGTTGTTTGTTCTTGGAAGGGAACATCTCCAGGGGTGAAGGTTCCAAAGTCATTCTTGGTCATTTCTTTTAATGACCCAGAAACCTTAGTTGGTTAAGAAATTGGGAAGCTTTCCCAAATATACATCCTGAGTCTTTCCTGATGTGCTAGATTATTTGCCTCTTTTCGTGCTCTTGGGAAGCAGTGAAGGGAAGTTGCTCATGTACTTCTCATATGTTTTCCTTGTTGTTCACTGAAGAAAGTTTTGAGGCTAAGACATCAAAAAAGTAGAAAGAACAGGAAAGCTAATATCCATTGGCATTAAACTATGCAATATGTAGTCACTGCTAATAAATCTTGTGCATTTTTTCTGGTGTATTGTTTAAAACTTAATGATGAGAGCAGTGTGTATACATTTACTTTTCCCACTGTAATTTAATTTACTGAAGAAAAATTGGAAAGAAATTTGCTGTGTTGCCAAAATAATTGCTTAATACTTTGTTACATTTTTTATGTGTGCTCTTTAAACAAATGTGTAATAGTCATTGTAAGCATTTTTCTTTTACTATCAGGTAATTTATGAGTACCCACTCTGTGCCAAGTAACTATTTCTGATGCTGGAGATACAACAGGAGCAATAGCCAGCTTACATTTTGGAACTCTATGATATAAAAGCATGTTATGACTAAATATTATTTTAAGGAGTGCTCCTTAATGTGAAGGGAAAGAAGTGTAAGGGTATAGAGAGTAACTTGAGGCAGACAATGAGTATTCTTCAAGAGTCTTCTGAGGAGGTGCCCCCTTCTTTATCATAAACCTAAGGATTATGCTTACCCCAGTTTGAATCAATTTGGAATACTGCCTGTCCTTGGAGATTGTTAGGCTTGTGTAAAGAAGTAAATAAGACAGCAGTTCTAAAAATAAATTACATTTGCATATTTCTAATCTTGAAGTTAATGGCACTTGTTTGAAAGGGATTAAATCAGCCCTGGTGTGTCTTTAAAATATTAATCCCACTGAAATTATTGTTACTGCATGTCCATCGACCCGCCTTTTTTCCCGGTTGAAGTAAAACTGATGTACAACGTGGCATTGGTTTCGGATGCGCAACATACGTGGGTCGGAATTTGTATGTATTGCAAGATGATAACCACAATAGGTCTCTAGTAGGCGAGCCGAGATCTGAGCAGTGGAGTGAACCTCACAGAGACCTACCTGGGCAGAGGGTGGGGGTAGGGCAAGGGGCATGCCCAGTGCTTGTGGGGCAGCAGGAAGGCCAACAGGGCTGTCACTGACATGGCAGGGCAGAGAGTGACAGGTGTAGAGAGGTGGGCGAGGACCAAATATTGAATAGCCTTTTAGGTCATAAGAAATATTTGCTATTTTCTTAGTGTGATGAGAAGCCATTGGAGGGCTTTTTATAGGCGCTGACATCTGATTTCTATTTCTGAAAGATCACTGAACTGCTGGTTGAAAACACACTGTAAAGTGGCAAGAACGGAAGCAGGGACTAGTAGGAGATGGCAGTGCTTGGGGTAAAGTGCTAGGTGTGGACGTGGGAGGAGAGCTGATGCAAAGCAGAGCCGAGGACGAGGGCAGAGAGGGAAGAAGGAATCTGGGGTGAGACCGAGATTGGCTATTTGGCCTGAACGAGGGAAGTAAATGGCCGTGGGGGGTGGCAGGTAGCAGAGGGAAGGTATTAAATTAAAAAATGTCTAACAGACATGGTGGTGGAAGTATTGAGGGTCAAAAGCATTTCATAAAAATAGTAAGACAGTTTTCTAGATTAAATTGGCTTAACTTCCTTAGCTTCTGTAGAACTGTTGCCAAGTTTAGAAATGTTCTTTTTGTCTCTCCTCTCTTATACTAAGATGCTAAATAGTAGACTTCCGTGGGAGAGTTGGTTTTTTTCCCACTTTACTGCCTTCAGACTCATTATATTCAGTTTAATTTTGTGTGTGTGTGTGTGTGAACTCTATGTAACCACAAGCGAGCCAGCTTCTTAACTTGAAGGTGTGTGCTTTTCACACAAATACAGTTAGTGATCCTAGAAACGTTATGTTTCAAACAAAGTATTATGCACCCCAAGAGGTGAGTTTTGACATAGAGCATAATAGAAACATTATATAGGATATGGCTCACTATGTAAAGAGGGCAAAAATTGCTGTTTCTCTTTAAGTTTCAAAAGAACTAATAGATTTTTGTTATTCGCCAAGTGACTCAAGTTTATTCACTTTTCTCTAATTTTTGTTAAACATCTTTGTTAGTAGTTTTATTTCATACTAAGATAATTACTTATTTACTTACATTTTCCTATCAATGAACTGATGACACAGGTCAGGGGAATAGAGAGAATTACCACAATTAAAACTTTTGTTTTTTAATGGCTTCTTGGGAATGTGCTTAAGTGTCATGAAACAAGATATCCAGCCTTTAGATAGTCTTCTACATAATTTGTGTGTTAAGATAAGATGGCCTTCTTATGTATTATTTTATGTACATGTTTAAATTGAGAAGAAATGTTATAACTGACCAATTCTTTCAAATAACTGTGACTCCATATAGACATTCTGTTTTAAATATTGATTCAAATTAATACTCTGATTTCCAGGGAACAAAGTACACCCAGATTGAAGTTTCTAATACCCTGAAGGTTTGAATCTTGCCTTGTACTACTGTACTACCTTAGTTAAATTATTTAACTTCTGCATGCTTTGATTTTCTTTTTGCAAAATGGAAAAAGTAACTCATACGTTGTTGCTAGGATTAATAAATAAATATGATAAAGTGATTAGAATAGTGCCAGGCACATGGACAGACGCTCAGTAATTGGTAGGTGTTTTTGTGATTACTGTCATTACCGTACACAGGTAAGTTGTTGGTTACGTGATACTTGTTTTCCTCGGTAAAGCTGACTCTGAGGATTTGACTCCCACTGCTTTTTAGTTGTTGTTTTTTGTTTTTTGTTTTTTTCTGAGTAGCCTGTAGCAAATCACATGTTAAGTATAAATTGGTGTGAGTAATTTGGCATGTTGGAGGTAATGACACAGCCGTGTTTGGTTGAATTGTTGAATCTGTAAAATTCCATGTTGAGCTCATTAAAAATTATGTTGTAAGGTGTTTGATTAAAGATCGTTTTAGTTGTTAAGGTTTTCAGTACTGTTCTACATAAGCACATATAATAGAAATATAATACAAGGTAGATGTGTAGTTATAAATTTTATAGTAGTCACATTAAAAAGAAACAAGTGAAGTTATTTTTAATATCTTAATTCAATATATAAAATATTTCCACATGAAATCTATATTTAAAAGTTGTTGACATTTTACATCATTTTCATATTAAGTCTACAAAATCTGGCACATATTTTATATTTACTATACATCTCAACTTGGACTGCCACATTTCAAATTCTTAATAGCCCAGCCGCATGTGGCCAGCGACCTCCGGTCCTCGTAGGTCTAGATATATTGAAGTTTTCTGTTTAAGAGATCTTTTCATTGGTATTTTTTTTTCACTAGCATTTTAATGCTTCTGAACTAAAAATCTTATAGATTATAAAATACTCAGAAGGGAAATTCACTTAAGATAGATGATTCTCAAGTATCTAAGATGGATGAAACTTAGAAGAGCCTATGCTACCATTTGTATATTAAAATGCAAATATTTAAAACAAGCAGTAACTGTCAGCAGACTAATTAAATAATTAAGTATCTACTATGTGCTTAGCGTTAATCTTAATGATAATACACTTTTGTTAAGCAGGGGTAAGATTTGGGGCAGTTAGATACTGGACATTGTGTGTGTATAGTAAAGATAAATTGTATTGGATGACAGCTAGAGATAGTTTTTCATGTATATACTTTTGAAATCACATTTTATATAATATGCATACGTAATGTATACTATATATAAATCATATTATGTATAATATACATATATAATGTATATTTTATGTAAATCACATTTTATATAATATCCATATATAAGTAAAAGATGACCTTTTTTATTGTGATTTGTTCAGACCAAGATTTGTATTTTCCATTTACTGATAATTGGGAAAAAATGTGTACATTCCCATAAAATGGAATTGTTGGTTTATTGAAAGTAACTGTTTTGTTCATTCTCCCATAAGATAATGCAGTAAGTCAAACTTTACCATTGAACCTTTGTTACTCATTATTGTCGGAAACTCCACTATTATTCTTTGTTGCTAAAGGTTGGAATTTGTGCAACAGACTTAATTTACCTTTCTTCTTTTTTAAATCTCAGGCCGCTCATACTCCGTGTGTTCTCCAAGAATGCTTAATCAGTGTCTGGAGTCCTTGGTGCAGAAGGTGCAAAGTGGGGTGGTCATAAACTTCGAAAAGGCAGGACCGGATCCTTCCCCCGTAGAAGGTACTGTTGCACTTCTGTTGCAGACATTCTGAACTTGTCGTATCAGTTACTCAACTAGAATTGAAAACCTAAGTATGGTTTGGCCTTAAGATTGACAAGACCAGATTATTAAGATGATAAAACAGCTATTGGTAATGAGGGAAGATTAATTAGGAAAGTCAAGGTAAACTGATAGTGGTTCAGTAACATCACTTTTTTAAAAAATATTTTATTTATTTTTAGACAGAGGGGATGGGAGGGAGAAAGAGAGAGAGAGAAACATCAGTGTGTGGTTGCCTCTCCAGTGCCTCCTACCAGGGACCTGGCTCACAACCCAGGCATGTGCCCTGACTGGGAATCGAACCAGCGACCCTTTGGTTCACAGGTGAGCACTCAGTCCACTGAGTCACACCAGCCAGGGCATAACATCACTTTTTTATATTGATTGTTCATAGCACGAAATTTTATAAGAGCCAAAACCTTTTTAAGTATTTACAGATGAGCAACCTCATATTTCCTTTTTAGTATTACAGTGTTGTCTCTCTCCTGTATATATGCTTCCCCCATTTGTCTGAATTCACAAGTGTGTTTATTTAATTGCCTAGCTATATTTTTTCTAAGGACCAAACTAGACCGAACCAAATGGTTTACACGGTTCCAAAAACGAGGACCCAGCCTTTACTGTGAAGCCTGCTCACTTACCTCTAGCTCAGCCCCCCTGGCAGTGTTCTGACACTCTGTGGTCGTGAACTGTTGTGTCGGAGTGTTTGAGGAGTTGCGTTAGGGCCAATGGACAGCTCTTACTCCCGGACCTTCTGCGCTGTACAGTGGAGTGGGCAGCAAGAATTAGAAAGCTGGTACTGACGTGTGGCAGAGGTGATCCACTAGAGTGGGAGAGAGAGGGGCCACAGAGATGGAAAATTGGGGATTATAGGCAAGGAGCAGAAGGGGGCAAGATTATGTAAATTGTCTTGCTGTTTCTGCTTTTTCTTTCAACATTTTCTTTTAATTGAATAGTTAAGCATGGAATATATTTATTTTTAGATTACTTAATTGTTTGGTTTAGAGTTGGGCGCTAAATAAATGTTTAGTTGAAGAGAGTTGCTATTTTGATAGAATTATTTCAGATTAAGGGTAGGCACTTTGAATCAGGATTTGCTTATTCATTTTTTTTAAGTTATTAGGATTTAATTGAAATGATTATTCATTTAGCAATACTTACCTAGTATTTACTAAGCCAAGCACAGTGATGAAGAAATTGAGTGTTTGCCTTTATAATCTGGTGGGAGAAGCATATTATTCATTAAACAACTATTTACCATAAAGTGTGTTTTACATATTCTGATTGGGCAAGAAAAGGATGCTGTGGGACCTCTTTTCATCTGTTGAACTCATGGTTGGCATTTGCAGGCTTTACTCTCTAGTGAAATTTAATCTGATCTAGATGTTATAAGCAGTCATGATGGTATTCTGCCATTTAAGGAAAATAGGAAAGTTCAGAATTGAACGAGTATTAGGACATTTTTATTAAGTTAAGTAATAATAGACATCACTGAACTTTGATGATGCTTTTTCTCCTTAATGATATGTGCTTTTTTTTTTTTTTTTTTTGGGTCTTAATTTCTTTGCTATAGATGGGCAGCCAGATATATCAAGGCCTTTTGGATCCCAGCCTTGGCATAGCTGTCACAAACTCATATATGTCAGACCAAATCCTAAAACGGGGGTTCCTATAGGTCATTGGCCGGTTCCAGAATCTTTTTGGCCAGATCAGAATTCTCCAACATTAGTAAGTACCAGACAGACTGTGACTTTGTAATAGTAACCATTTATCTGCTTTTTATATTAGTTTTAAGTACTACTTTCAATTAAATATGTGGCTGATTTACAGAAATCACAGTGTTCAAAGTGTTGTGATAAGCTATTAATTGCTTTAGTATACTATATTGTTCATTATGTAGTAATGGAAAGAAGGCACCTGGTTCCTTTAGAACTCATACTATGCTTATGGGTTTTGGGTTTTTTTTTTAGCATCTGGGTACAGAATCATAAATGTTTCATGAGTTCTCTTTGGATTCTAAACATAATGTAACCTGAAGATTTGTCCCAGGGACACAATTTAGATTTAAATGAAGGCTTACACAATAATTTTGACCATTTGCCTGCGGTCTTTTAGGATTTAGTCTTACAAATTTATGTTGACTTGCATGGTTTTAGTTATATTTTTCGTCAGTCTGGAGATTTAAGATAGAAATGATTTTCTGGTCTTGCTTGTAAATTATTTTTCGGAAACAGTAAAGCTTGTTGAAAGGTTATGGTGAATTATCAGTATTCACTATGTAGTTTTTCTGATAATAGGGTAAAATTATACAACATACCTATCTAATCTTGTTACTACGTGTTCTTCCACATCAGTATTCTTTCTGGTACATAGGACATACTGAGCTGTTTGTGGGAGAGATGACGTTCCACCTTAGGAGATAAGTCTGTATTTCAGGTGTCGTGCAGATTCACTTACAGTCCAGATATCATTGACAAATTAAACTGAATCCTATTTGACATCTTTCATACTTTAAACCTATATCAACTCTTCAGGATAATAGTTACTTCTAATCTTGGTAACATCTATAAAGTGGTATTTCCTTTATTCATTTGGGGTTCATTGAAATTAAGATTAGTAAATTTCAGTAAGGTATCTTCTTTATTTCTTTTCTTTTTGTTCTGATTGAACCATCATAGTTTTTTAGTCTGGCCTTATAGAGAAAATCAGTTTCTTTGTTTATTTTACTTTGTCTTCTGGGGCTTTTTCGACTCTTACAGAACAGATACCACAGTTGTATGAAATATTGTTTTATTGGTATTCTTTTGATTGTCTTTATCTAATACCCCCAGTAGTACGTATGGTACTTTGTCTAATTGTAATAGAAATTCAAAATAAGTATCACAAGCATTATCTATTAATATTACTCTAGTTGTCTATTGCAGATTGTTACAAGCCATAGAGGATTTTGAAGTGTGGGTAGGATTTCAGTGGGAGGAGGAAATGAATGAGAAAAAAATGTAGAAGTGAAAAAGAACAAGGTATATTTAGGGGAATAATAAGTAGCTGAGTATAGGTGGGTCATAACACATATGTAGAATATTGAGAGTACGAGTAAATGAACCAAATTGTTCATGACTTTAAATGCAAGGTTAAGGAATTTAAGCTTTTTTTCAGTGGGGCTCAAAGAATAACTAAAGGCATTTTTATAGAGTGCTGCTTTAGGAAAATTAATCTGGTGGTGGTTATTTGCAGCAAAACTAGGAGATGTGTTAGAAGGTAAGCAGGTTTCCTATTGGGCTATTACGGTTCACATAAGACATATTATATTAAGAGTTTGGATTGAGATGATGGAAGAGAGAATCATAAGAAAGATAATATTGGAAAGAACTGGCAAAATTTAGTAACTGAAGGATATTAGAGGGAAATGAAATTTTTATGAATATTTCAAATAAAAAGTAATGATACTGAAATTTAAGTGTCATTTATTAGAAACTGATTCTGGTTTTGAATTGTGACTTTACCAATTATTAGTTATGTGCCTTTGGTTAATTATCTTCTCTATGCTTTAATATTCCATCTTTAAATGATGATAGTAGCTCCTATCCCATAGGATTGTTTGGGGGATTAAATGAAATAATGAATTCAAAGTTTCTTTGCCAAGTTCCAGAGGACTCCTTCCCCTCCCTTTTCCTCTTGGACCTCAGTGTGTTCATCCAAAAAAGGAGCAAGTTCCGTGGACTGGTTCAATGCTGTGCGTTAGGTGTGTGCTGGGTTCACAGGGGCACAAGGTGAACAGTACAAGTTGAGTAAAACATTGTGCTCACCCTGTTGAACGTTACCATTTATGGGAAGGTCAGAAATACAAGAAACATAGAAGAGTGCAGCGTGTAAACTGTAATCGAAGGGCAGAGCAGAACCCTCCCACGGGGAAGTGGTACCTAAGTGCCTGGTAGATGTCTGGGATATAGGGCGGGAAGGGGTGTCAGCGAGGAAGTCTTTTTGTGGTTGATAACTTGCCGGTTCAGACCTCAGAACTTTATCTGCAGTATGCAAGAGAGGACACAATAAAGCAGTCAGGCATGACGTGTGAGATACCGGGGTGCGAAAGGTGATGGTCTGGTTCCGCAGTTGCAAGTAGTCGGCGTAGCTAGAGCACAGGGCACACGGTGCGGGGTTGAGCGCGGGTGCGGACCGGATCAGCAGAGATCTTTGTGTGTCATGTTAAGAGTTTGGACCCTATTTTTAGATGACTGTTTATTACTTTTACCAAATAATTTTCGATAGCATAATTATTAGGCTGGCCAAGACATCCATGTGGTTTTTTCCATAAAATACAAAACACATTTTTCATTTGCACCAATAACTTCATTGATGTAGATACTTTGGATATGTTGGATGTCTCCCACGTGGTCTAACATAGATTGTTCTCAGTCTGATCGATGTCAGCCTGAGCAGGTCTGCCAGGCCGTGGAGCATCATCCAGCGGGAAGTCTCCAGCACAAAACTGAGAGACCACTTTCACACTCAGTCAGTCCAGCACCCTCTCTACAGCCTGCACACATCTTTTTCTGCATTTCAGTCGTATTTTTACCTTTCTTGAAATAATAAAGCATAGTATGCTGAAAATGCATTGTCTTCCATCTTCAACATTAAAGTGGCTACACAAAAATTCACCAATTTTTATGTTTTAAAAATGCACGCTGACATGACAGCTGGCAAAACACAGTCTCAACAAGATTGTTTGAAATGAAGTTGAAGACAACTAAGCACCAGATAAACTTTTACGTTAGATGTGATGGCCATGGGGTTAGAGGGGCTAATTAATTAGGGAGATCAATCAAAAATCAGCAGTCATACCAGTGTAGCCTGAGAAGTGAAGGCGTGGATGGACGTGGTAGGAAGTGGGAGACACGTTTCTGGAGAGAGGGACACTGAGCACTGACAGGGTGGTGACTGAGCACCGTGCACCTGCCGTGTGTGTGTCCTCTGCTCAGTGCCTTTGAATCTGCAGGATCGTTTCATCTAGGTCTTTGTGACAGTTACATGTGGAAGGTGAGGGAAGGGGTATTAAGGATGACATCTAGGTGTTTAGAATAGGTTTGGTGGTGTGGGGGAGAAATACCCAATTGGGTTGTAGAGTGTCCGAGGGACCTCTGGAGGCTTGGGTCACATGCAGCAGGCTGTCTTGGGCATGCAAGCAGTGAGCGGGGTCTGGTCCCCCCAAGGACGTGGGGGCCTCCAGTGTACAGGGTAGCTGAGGCTAAGAGAATCCTTTATAGCTGTGAAATTTCAAATTATTCACCGATAGCTCATATTTTCCGCACCAATCTCGGATCAGTAAGGTTTTATTTATTTATTTTCCACTTTCCAACCAATATTAGCAGTTAAGTCATGATTCAGGATCACAGGCTGGGAACCACCACGTCCCCAGGGCTCCCCTCACCACCCTGGCCAAAGGCCAGAGGACCGAGGAGAGGAGGGTAGAGCCAGTCCTAGGAAACATGCCTTCTGCCTGGTGCCTGTCCCAAATTTACAAATAATTTTTAAATATATAATGTCCTAACTTACTGTATATTCACCAACTTTTACTGACCAAGGTATATGATTGATCAGTTTGGAAGCCACTATATAAGAAATTAAATTGCTACAAGTGAGTACGTAAAACTGAAGGTTTCTGTATGTTCCTTGGATATGAAAATGAGTACTTAATTATAAAAATTTATATTTTAAACAAAGAAATTTTCATTTTGTGTAGATTTTGAAGCGCTTTGTCTTTCTTTTGAATATTAAATAATTTAAGCTTTGTATTTCCAAGATTTTTCAGTTAAACTAGCTTTGCTAGTTAGAGTCTGTTTTGGTAGTGAGGGATACTAAAAATGAGTTTGTTTCTGGTATTTTGCATAATGAGTAATAATACTTTCCCCTCTAGCCACCTCGTACGTCTCATCCTGTAGTGAAGTTTTCCTGTACAGACTGTGAACCAATGGTTATTGACAAATTGCCTTTTGACAAATACGAGTTGGAACCTTCACCACTGACTCAGTTTATCCTGGAAAGGAAATCTCCTCAAACATGTTGGCAGGTGAGCTGATCAGTTACCTAAGTTCAGTGTTTCTTAAAAAGTGAAATTGAGTCAATGGTGTATATAATCTGTAAAGATTTTAACCTTTGTAAAAAATAGGAAATTTTAATCACTCCCTTTTAACAGGTATATGTGAGCAATAGTGCGAAGTACAGTGAACTGGGCCACCCGTTTGGTTACTTGAAAGCCAGTACGGCGCTGAACTGTGTCAACCTCTTTGTGATGCCTTACAATTACCCTGTCCTCCTTCCCCTCTTGGGTGAGTCCCGCCTGTCGCCTTCTCCTGGGCGCAGTGCACATTTCCACCTGGCAGATGTTTTCCTCAATGAATGAGTTTGTTCCAAAGTAACATGATAGCCTAAAGTTAGTTTCTGGGCACCATCGGACTGTAATTTTTGAGTACTGTTGGAAAAGGCTAATTTTCCTTTATGGAGTCTCCTCAGATTTGAAAGTTATAGTCACAATATTAGTAGATATATTTATAGAAAGCTCTCTACGTACTCTGCTTATGTCCTTGAACCTGTCTCATGTCTAGGTCTAGATAGGGTATAGTTTTTCTTCATGTTTCCTGATTCCACTTTTATCCTTACGTGTAATTTAGACCATAATTGGCATCTTTTCATTTTTGAAATGGTATTACTGATTGAAAATTACAGAACCCAAAATTTTACCACGTTTATTTTGTTAAAAGCTTATATCTCATGTTATTCTTCCTCTCACAAATAAGAAACTTATCTGCCCTGATTTTCCTCTGTGAAAATGAGTGATGATAGTTTGTTTACATTATACATTTATAGATGACTTGTTTAAAGTGCATAAAGCAAAACCAACACTGAAGTGGAGACAGTCGTTTGAGAGTTACTTGAAGACAATGCCTCCCTACTACCTTGGGGTAAGAATATTGTTGTTAGAAATAGAACTTGTTACAAAGGCTTATGTTACGCTCATAGTTGATTGTAAGTATTCCTGTTTTTGCCATTGCAGGTCAGATGTCATGGGAACTGTGTTCGCATGGCCGGTGTAGGTGTGGTAGGAAAGACATGTTTCAGTGGTGTGCAAAATAACAACGACTTTGAGTATAGACAGTGCCTGCCCTGTGCCCACCACGACCCTATGCACGTTACGTGTGTTAGCCCCGCTTCATTCACGTAGTAATCCTCGGAGGTAGAAATGGTCATTGCCCCTATTCCGCAGACAAGAAACTAAGGCACTAAAAGACAAGTTCAGTGGTCCAGGGCTGCAGTGCTAATGTACGGGGGCTGGGATTCAGCCCCAGGCAGCCTGGTTTTGAATGTAGGCTTTCATCTCAGTCCTTGCACTGTCTTTTGAAATTGCAGTTTCAGAATTATTTCTCTCTAATGGTTCAAAATTATTTTTGTTGCATTATTTTCTAAGTCTTCAGAAATATGTTCTTAGGCACATAAGTGTATATTCACAGAGAACCATATATTTTTAAAGCCATGAATTTTCTGACTACTTAAAATCTAGTTTATCGTAGTAGATAAGACCAGTAACGTATGTATTAGTAAGTACACTACTTTATTTTATGAAAAGGAATTTAACAGAAAGATCCACACTGAAAGCTCTTTTAGACATTACTTCTGCTTTTGATTCAAGAACAGTACAGCATTTGGCTATAACTGATCTTTGTAAATGGCCCCTCATAAGAACATTAATTTCTTGAGCTTTAAAAATCATATTTTACAGTTTGAAGAGATAAATTGTATGAGCGTCTAGCACATAATGCCTACCATGCGAGAGTGAAAGGAAGACAGGCTTTGAATGGGAAAGGTTACATATGTTGTTGGCTCATTTATGTTTCACAGGAGCCTGGAGGGCTCAGCCAAAGCTTTGTGGACGTGAAATATCAGAGATTTGGTATCTCTGGGATTCGATTCTAGTTTCACACGAGTGCTTATCCACTTTCTGATACATCCGGAATATCATCCTTTTTCTGTCTCTGTCCCATTCATGCGCACTGGACGTTCCTGCTAGTGATACTTGTCATTGTCCAAAGTGGTTCTCCACTGGTCTCTCCTTCCAATTAAATATTGTTTCATTACACCACATCCACAGTACATATTAGACTGTTCTTCTTCCTCCTTATTTTTCCTTCTGTTTTCTTTCAGCTCAGCTAATGATAATTGCCATGATTAACACCTTCTGAATGCTTACTGTGTGCCAGATGCTTTTATAAGTGCTTTTCATATACTAATTCACTTAATCCCATGACAACCCTATGAGGTAGACACTATTACTATCATTTTACCAATGAGAAGCTAAGGCAGAGAGGCTGCAGAACCCAAGACCACGGGGTCACGAAGCTAGTGCGTGGTCGAGCTGCAGCCCACGGAGTTACCCAAAGTGGAAATCTCCTCTTTTCCTGGACTCCATTTGAGTTACTACCCAAGTTCTACCAAACCCGCCTCTGCAATGCATCTCCTGCCCTTTTCTTCCCAATTCCCTCTCTCCGAGGAGACTAGGAAGTCTGGCTCTCCGCCTGTCTTGCCCTGGGTGTTACTGTTCTAGCTTCTAATCCTTTTGAACACTTCCAAACTGCCTTTCACACCACTGACAAACAGTTTACTGAAATACAGATATGACATTACCTTTACTGCAGAAAAGGGGAAATTGGGGGCGGGGAGAAGTTTTCAAAACTGATGTAATACATCTAGCCTGACATTTTTGACAAGAGGCATTTTCTTCCTTGCCCATAGCCTTTGAAGAAAGCTGTTCGAATGATGGGGGCACCCAACCTCATAGCAGACAGCATGGAGTACGGCCTCAGTTACAGTGTCATTTCATACCTCAAAAAACTGAGTCAGCAGGTAACGTTGGGAAGTAGAGGCTTTTGTGTATTTGGAATGGTTTTGGCTAAGATGGTTAAGGCCAGATGTTCTTGATAGTTCTAACAGAATTCCATTTTATTAGTATATTACATTTTAAAGTGACATGTATCATATATTAACACAATTCTGTCTCAAGTGCACAATATGCTATGTTTTGAAATGTTAACTTCAAATAATAATTCCTAGTTTATGAAATGGCTTCCTAGACTTCCAGTTTGTGAACATTCTTTGTTTTCTTTTGAGAAATTTGTTAGAAAGTTGTTTTTCTTAGAAAAAATGCCAGTTCCTTTTGCTTTCTCTTTTAAAACCTATAGATTTTTTCTTTCAGAATGGGAATTTCTTTTGAAATATTTGTAAGAGACATTGGATTTTGTCATTTTGGGCATTAATCACCTTAGCAGATACTATGGTGGTGAAGCAGTATACACTTTACCTGACTGCCAACTTGTTAAAGTTGTACAAGATGCATCAGTTCTCCGGTACTGCTGCCGTATATACTTAACTGCTAATTGAAATGCAGGTGGAAAGACTCAAAATATATGCTATCTGCTTTCTGGTGAAAAACTGCATCATTATTTGCCGTATCTGTGAACATGTATTTATATGCTGATGTCTTTAAGTAAATATCGATGAGAGGATTTTTCTAATTTTCTATCAGCTCTGAATTAGAAATGCATATTTTCATTTCAGGTGTCTTTACATTTCATGGTTTAAGTGTAGTGGTTATTTACAATTAGAGTTGTATTTGTTTGCTCTGCTCCAAAAGGTTAGAATTGTAATAATTTAAAATCATAAGACATTGTTCAAACTATGTTTAATTTACCAAGTACTTGACATAAAGTATGCCACTCGTGATTTTAATTTCTTATATACTTTTAAAATATATATTTAACTTATAGAGGACCAAAACTACAGAATTTAAGTTACCAATTTAGATTATATCAAGACAGTTCTTGTTTATTTTTACTTTAGGCCAAAATAGAATCTGATCGAGTCATTGGATCCGTAGGCAAGAAAGTAGTACAGGAAACTGGAATTAAAGTCCGAAGCCGATCACACGGTTTATCGATGGCCTATAGGAAAGATTTTCAGCAGCTGCTCCAGGGAATTTCAGAGGATGTTCCTCATAGACTGCTGGACCTGAATATGAAAGAATACACTGGGTTCCAAGTTGCTTTGCTCAATAAGGTAATAGTTACATGAATTTAGTACTGCCCCAGTTATATTCTGTTATATTGTTGAATAGAGATCGAATTTCTGTTAACTGAAGTGGTTCGTCCAGACTTTCGGAAGTACTTTTATACCTCTGCAGAGTAATGACCATTATCTGGTACTGTCGTTGAATCATTGGATATTAGGATTAAAATAGACATTGTCCATGGCGAGCGAATGAATGGATGTGCTGATAAAAAGCAAACCAGCCCATTTACTTTGTAAGTGAATTAGCAGAGTCTTAGAGATTGCTTGAAGTCCTGTAGCTTGGTGGCGTCACTGCAGTTTGACACTTCCGATCTAGGGTGCATGGTGTGGTCCTGGAGCACTCGATGAATGCTCGTCATTAAACAGACCTTTGCTTCAGAAGCCTGTTTGTAAAAACCAACAACCTGATTCTAAAATTTATGTGGAAGTGGGAAGGTACTAGGATTGCTAGAAGAATTTTGGGGAAGAATATAATCGGACAGTTTGCACGATCTAATTTTAAAGTCAGGGTTAAAACTGCAGTGACGAACACTGTCTGTTGTCGGCACAGGGACGACCACACAGGTCAGTGGGGCAGAATGCGGTCTGGAAGCAGACCCTCACACGGAGTCGGGGGTCTGAATTATCTTGGCACTTTCTAACAGAGGTGCCAAGATAATTCAGAGGGTACGAACATAGTCTTTTCAGCAAGCAGTGGATGTCCCTATTCCAAAGGAGGATCTTGACCCTGATGTAACATTACTTGAAGTGATCATGGTCTTAAATGTAAGAACTAAAACTGTAAACTAAAGACAACTGGAGAAAATCAATATGACCTTGGGTCATGGATCATTGAAGAGTTCTAAAATACGAAACAGAAAGCACCTGATAAATCGAACTTCATTAGAATTAAAATTTTTTAATTCAAAAGAAACTTTAGAAAATGAATAGGAAGTCATCAGCCTGGGAGAAAAACATATTGAATAAAGAACTTAATATCAAAATACATAAAGAATTTAATACAGCTCAATAACAGAGACAAACTCCCCCATTAAAAAAAATGGGCAAATGTTTGAACAGATACTTCACGAAATAAGATACACAGACTTGAACAGGCACATGAAAAGATGGTCAACCTTACTGGCCACTAAGGAAATGAAAGTTAAAACCTAACGAGATCCCACTTTACAGCCACTGGAATGGCTGAAATTTAAAAGACCAAAAAATATAAAGTGTTGGTGAGGATGGAGGATAGCTAGAACTCTCACATTGCTGATGGAAAATAGTTGGCAGTTTCTTAAGAAGGTAAATACATACTTGCTATATAACCAGCAATTGTATGTGTCTACCCAAGAGAAATGAAAATATATGTAATAATGGCATTATTCGTAGTTTCCCATAACTGAAAACAATCCAGTGTTATCAAAGATAGATAAAAGTATGGTATGTCCATATAATGGAATACTACTTTATACAATAAAAAGGAGTAGTGTACTGTGAACTACATGATACGTGAACAACACAGATGAATCTCAAAACCATCCTGCCAAGTGAAAGAAGCCAGATAGACAGTGTTAGATATTGCAAGATTTCCTGTATAAAATATGCCACACAGAGACGGGAAGCAGGTAAGTCGTTGCCTGGGGCTGGTACTAGGGACTGGCTGCAGCCGGGCACGAGGACTCTCTGGGATGCTGGGAGAGTTCTAGAACAGGGTCTGGTGACGGCTGCACAACCGTGAACTTACAGACGCTCATTGAACCTTGTGGTTAGATAGGCAGGTTTATGGTGTGTAAATTACACAGTAAAGTTTTTTTAAAAAACATAGAAAAATTGGGATATTTATTTATTTTAGCCAGAATTATATAATAAAATCTTGAGTTAGATGTGAGCTTGAGATTATTTGGTTGAATTCACTACCAGTATTTTATTTTTTGGTTTCCAAAATAGCACATTAAGATTACATCACAACTCTATTCTGTTTTTAAGCTAAATTTGTTAACTTATGTATCTTTTTTTCAAACCTGTGCTGCAGGCTAGACAGTTCAGTTTCCTAATTCTGTTTGTCTTTGAATGTTTCCAATAGGACTTAAAGCCACAGACATTCAGAAATGCATACGACATACCCAGACGGAATCTTTTGGATCACTTAACAAGAATGAGATTTAATCTTATGAAGAGCACCCGCAGGTTTCTCAAAGGGCAGGATGAAGGTTAGATCATGGTTCTCGTGTTGGTATTTCTTTTGTAAGTTTCTCCCTAGCATGGAAATGTAACAGCACCGCTGTAACTCTGGAAGAACTGTCGCGGTATTGCACCCGCATGGTGGACTCGGACAGAGGAAGTAAGAAGTCGCCCTGAGTCTGGGTCGCTTTCCGCCATCACTCTTGCTCCCCATTCTGTCCCCCAGAGTAACAACCTTTGTCAGCCGCTGAGTTTTCTTTCTTGGTTTTTCATCCATTCACACATGTAGTTACTTTCTTACGATATGCTGATACCTGGGTGGCCGACGGCTGTCATATCCTAACATTTCCTTCAACCCTCTCCTCGGCACCTACTACAGATCAAGTCAGATGAGAATTTAACCCTTGCGCTCTCCGATGTAAGTGTTCCAACTAGACCTAGATAGAAAAAGGGTTGTGTATGTGATTTCTCTTCTCTGTAAATTCTGCTATAATTAAGTTTTGTATATTTGGAATAGAGTAGAAGAAGCATTCCTTTTCATGGTAAGATTACACATATTGATGATTCCCTGCACTGTAATTAGCTGCAATATTTTTGTTTAAAAGATAAAATCAATGATTTTTAATTTTATTTTAAAAATTTTAAAGATTTTTTTGTCAATGTTTATAAAGGCAACAAATTAATTTAGAGTGTGTTGTAAGGGAAGACTACCTAGAATAACACCAGGTAGCTTTCGTATATAAGGAGATATGCATTGCCCTGGCTGCTGTGGCTCAGTGGATTGAGTGCTGGCCCACAAACCAAAAGGTCACTGGTTTGATTCCCAGTCAGGGCACATGCCTGTGTTGTGAGCCAGGTCCCCAGTAGGGGGTGTGTGAGAGGCAACCGCACATCGATGTTTCTCTCCCTCTCTTTCTCCCTCCCTCCCTCTCTCTCTAAAAGTAAAAGAAATAAAATATTTAGAAACAATTATAAAAAAGGAAGATATGTGATCACTGTAACAGGGATTAATGAGGTTAACTTTTGTTGTTACTCTGTTTGTTTGAAAAGATCAAGTGCACAGTGTTCCTATCGCACAAATGGGGAACTACCAGGAATACCTCAAGCAAGTACCTTCTCCACTGAGAGAACTTGACCCTGATCAGCCTCGAAGGTTGCATACATTTGGCAACCCCTTTAAGCTGGATAAAAAGGTAAATTTTTCGTTAAATAATTCCATTATAATTCCATTACATATGGAAATGTTCCACTATATAATTCGTTTGTGCTAGGTACTGTGGATTTAAAAGTTCCTAACTTAACTAAAGTAAGCTAAAGCTGTTTTCCTGGTAGAGTATCTAGTAAATGTCAACATAGTAAATATAGTTGCTTTCATGGGAATTGGAATTAGTTGTGCCAGTAAAAGCTGTATGTAAATCTGGGGAAATTTTATCTTTTGTTACAGGGTATGATGATAGATGAAGCAGATGAATTTGTGGCTGGACCTCAGAATAAACATAAACGGCCCGGAGAACCGAACATGCAGGGGATCCCTAAAAGGCGCCGCTGCATGTCCCCGCTGCTGAGAGGCCGGCAGCAGAACCCGGTCGTGAACAACCACATCGGAGGGAAAGGACCACCTGCACCTGCGACTCAGGCACAGCCAGACCTCATTAAACCCCTTCCTCTTCACAAAAGTAAGAGTTGGGTGTTTCTATCATGTCCAGGAACAGCAGAAGATCTGTTTATTCTAAATTGGCATGTAATTGTTTGTGTGTCTTTTTAATGAATGTTTGTAGAACATTTCATATGTTCATTATGCTTTATTAGCAGTCATGATCTAAAATATTTGCAAATCTTAAGTCTTTCAAAATCGTTTTTAAAGGGCATTATCAAATTCAATGCCAGTGTAGTGTGACAACTCATTGCTAAAGACCTGTGCTATTTGAGACCTGAGGGTAGCTGTGACCAGGACAGGGATTCTGCTGTTACTTACAATGCACAAGGGCAGAAAGCCATTGGATGCTTTATTAGAAGTGTGGTGAGTTTTACAAAAGGGAAGTCAGGTATGTTGTGGGTGTGTTTGGTGTTGAGGGTTCAGCTTGGTCTGTGGGGTCAAGGCACTTGACGAGGAAGTTGTTTAAAGTGGCACTTGAAGGGTGAATGAGAAGGTTCTCACTGGTTGAGCTGAAGTAGAGCTTTGGATGAGCATTTCTTGCAAGCTGTCTGACGGTGCTAATGCGCCTGGGCCACAGACCACAGTCTTGAAGCAGTAAGGACCTAGAGTGAGGTCCTGAGGGACATGGGCAGGGGGAAGAAGTCTGCAAACTGGGTTGTGGAGACATCGTGACCACACAGATGCGCCTGGAGACCCGTAACGATGGTGGTGAGGAGAGAGCATGAGTGAGGGGACTCGGGTGGGCCTCACAGGAGCGAGCAGCGTTTGTCCAGGAGTGCGTGGAGGTGGGGTCTTGAGGTGGCGCCGGGCGGCGGAGGATCAGTGAGTCCACGTTCACAGAGAGCGTTAGGGCGGTTTCTGTTTCAGGTCTGAAGAGGAGAGCGGTGTCTTGCAGGAAGGCAGTGTCAGTCAAAAAGAAGTGCGGGATAGTGGCGCTTGCACGTCATGGAACAGACGCGAGGAGGGGGTCAGGGTTCTGGTGATGAGTCCGTTTCGGACGGCGAGTGGGGGAGTGGGGATGAATGCAGCTGCTGTCCTAGAGCCATGGTGAGCAGTCGGGGAGCTTAGAATGCGGCTGCTTTCTGGGCGGTGGGGGGCACGTTCAGTGATCTCGTGTGAAGTGGCAAGGTGGCAGGCTTCAAGGTCAGTGGCCTAGTGAGCCGACGTGGGCACCGGCTCGTTCCCCATGACCAGGCGGAGGAGTGTAAATAAGAAGGGGTGCTGTGAGAGGCCTGCTTGGCGGTCTGTTCCCTGGAGAACATGGGCATTTTAAACTTGCTGCCTTTGCTTTTGCCCTAAGTGACGACAGAGGAATAGGGTAGCGGGAGGGTTGGAACGAGCCAGGGCTGGAGGAAGGGTGAGCACGATAATCTCAATCATGTATCTCCCTGAACCATTAAAACCCTACTCGTGCAGTAAAATTGCCGTAGAATAAAACAGAGAAGTAAAAATGAATTTGGCTTTTATTTTTTTCTTCCCTAAGGACAGAAATTGTATAGCTTTTGTAAATATTGTGAGTGTTTCACATTGAATCCACCACATCTTTATCAAAGCTTAAGAATCATATCGCATTACTTGTTAATTTGTATCCGTCAAGGAGATCACTTGTGGTTTTCTGCAGTAGTATTTCTTGGAAGTTTTCATTACTCTGTGCTTTGAAATTATCTCATAATTTTTTCTTCTTATCTCTGTTTTTAGTTCCAGAAGCTAGTAATGATTCGACAGTAGACGATGTGGTTGAAAATCATGTTGCCGACCAACTCTCATCAGATGTTACACCAAATGCTATGGATACTGAATTTGCAGCATCTTCCCCAGCCGGTTTATTGGAGCGACCAACCAACCACACAGAGGCTCTCGGTCATGATCATTTAGGAACTAACGACCTCGCTGTCGGTGGGTTTTTAGAAAATCACGAGGAGCCGAGAAATAAAGTGCAGTGTCCCGAAGAGAATACACCAGCGTCCTCACTCAGCAAGGGAAAGAAGCTGGTGCATTGCAGGAGCCACGAAGAAGTCAACACCGAACTGAAAGCACAAATAATGAAAGAGATTCGAAAGCCAGGAAGAAGTATGTATAATCAGACACCAACCCCAGATTTAATTTCTGTGTGTGCTCAAAAAAAAGTTAGATTAGCTGAAAACATACGATGCTAGATCAGTCTGGAACAGTATGTCAGCTGTGTGAGATTTGACTCTGCAGCTGACGGACAGATGCCTTGACACTCTGCTGTATCCAGAGCGCTGTCCTCACGGGGACCCAGAGTCCCGAGTGTTCTCCTAGCCAGCACCTGCAGTTTTACAGTAGCAGCCCAGCCCTGTGTTTAAGATTTAAGCTATGACAGTGACCAGGGATGTGTTTAGGTCAAAAAACTGAAGTCCGGAAAGCTCCCTACGATACGAGCACAAAGAACTCCATGGGATGAATGCCGGGACTGCTGGCGTGCACGCCGGTGGTGTGGGCAGGCCCCGCCCCGCGGGCCGGGAAGGGGCTCAGACTCCGTCCTTGCCAGCGGGGGCCCTTGCGGTGCCGGGAGGCGCACGTGAGGCGGAGACTGAGATAGCGCTCTTCCTCTGTCCGTGTCCTCCTCGCGCCCCACCCTCGCCCCTGTTCCGCCACGCTAGCTGCAGTTTAGAATTTCAGTTACAAGGATAGATTTTTGTGTCGGCCACTTGCTTCTCGCTTTTTAGTAGCACCACAAAAACGCTATTTAGTCACCCTGCTAAGCTTGATACCTTAGTGGGAACTTTTACCAAAAAAAGCAGTGTTTGACAAGTATTTTATCTTGTTGGTGTATGACGAAATATACGTATTAGAAAGTTTTCAGTGAGCAGCGAAAACTGTGTGGTATGCTTTTGTCTTAGTACGTCTTGTAAACAGCAGTAGAAAAATATTGAATAAGAATGCAAAGGGAAGACACTTAATTTTTCTTTTTGCCTCTCGTTTCAAGAATACGAAAGAATCTTCACTTTACTGAAGCACGTGCAAGGCAGTTTACAAACAAGACTAATATTTTTACAAAATGTCATTAAAGAAGCATCAAGGTAAATGGTCTTTGAACATTATGGTCAGCATTTAAGTGTCTGTTGTGTTGTACGCGTATGTGACACACAGAGCTTCTCCCTGTCTTAGTTTATTGAAAGAAATTCTTTAGAAATCAAACCTTTTCTTCCTGCACGTTATACATATTTGCATAATTCTTTGTTTCCTACTCTGCTTTTGGTGTCTTTATATTTTATAGTCTTTAATTTTTCTCCTTTTTATATTTGGACTGCTGTGCATATTAATGAGTGATCAGAAATAATTTTGAAAGGCAATATTTTATTTTTTTTAAGATTTTATTTACTTACTTTTTAGAGAGAGGGGAGAGGAGGGAGAAGGAAGCAGAGAAAGGTCAGTATGTGAGGGATGCGTATGTCAGGGGCCCGGCCCACAGCCCGGCACATGCCCTGAGAATCGGACTGGTGACCTGCCTGAAAGGCAACAGCTGAGTGCAGGTCCTTGTATGTGGGAGAACACGTGATTAGGAGGCCAGAGTCGGACAGGTGGGCCGCACTCTGCGCGCCTCAGCAGCCCGGGATTGTGTGTTCTAGTACAAGGGATGTGGGTCAGGGTTATGAACGGTAACTCCATAGTGTGCTTAACTGGAAGGTTTCATGAGTTTAGTGAATACAGAAATTATTTTTTATTTTTCCTTTAAGATTTTTAGTATTTTAAGAAAACCTAGGGTTTATCTTATCTGACCTTCCAAGTATACCCTTCTTCAGTCGCCCAGTTTCTTCCAGGCTGCGCTTACAGTTTGTCTTGGACCAGGCAGCTAATTCTGTGTGGGTGGCGGGGGCGCTGGAGCCGAGGCCACTTGGAAGGAGGCGATAACTTTGCATATTATTGTTTTGTGTATTTAACATACTCTGCTCTCAGCGTAACATTCTGTCAGCGCAAACGTCTTCATGGATTTAGTTACATTCCTGGTGCCCGCGCTCCACTTCTGTCGTCTTCCAAAGCAGCAGTTTTCCGCTGGGGCGACACCCGCAGTGCCCGCCTGTTCAGTCAGAGGCACTGACCTCTCTTCCCTTAGATCACCGAGTGAAAGGGTGGCAACAGCCAACACGACAGTAGCTGTCTGGTGTGAATGACTCAAAGTTAACACCTATTTTATTTATTCATTTATTTTTGTCAAATGGCCAAAAACTATTTTTTAATGTATCACAGGATTTTAACAGTTGGTTTATGTGCACCATGAGCTAAAAAAGGTTAGAAATCACCATTTTAGAGTTGTGTGATGTGGTGGTTACAAGCAAAGAGGAAGTGGGCATGGATTAGGCAGTTGGGGTATTCTGAAAAGCATCAGCAGCATTCGTACGTATGTAGGTGAATGCAATTTTAGTGTACTACATTTGTTAGCAGAAAAAATTTGGAGTTGCAACTTGAACTTGAGCTGTTGGCCATATTCTGTACTGAAGGTCTAATCCTTGATTTGCTAGCTTTCAGCCTGTGATAGGAGAAACCGTGGTCTTTAAGTGCCACTGTCATTTGGCTTTCATGTCATCTAACACCTTGTGGGGGGCGTGGATTCATACCTTGTTCACATCCTTTTAACGATTGTTCCGCTTTCAAAGAGCCTGAGAAGCAGCGGTCGGAGCCCCCGCTGCTCTGGGGGCCCTGGTTCTGCTGGACGGTAGTAGTCCTTATACACAGTAGGGTGTTTTCTTTCTCTTTCTGACTGTGGAAGGGGTAACCTCTTTCTTCCAGCAGATTTTATATATCATGCAGTTGATTTTTAATTTTCATTTCACTTTGAAAAATCTTGCCAAGGCAGTTTTCTTTTAACAAAAACATACTGATACATAACTTCATCTGTTAACAAGAAATTGAGAGTGCTATTATTTTTTTTACACAGGTTTAAAAAAAGAATGCTAATAGAACAACTGGAGAACTTCCTGGATGAAATTCATCGAAGAGCCAATCAGATCAACCATATTAATAGCAATTAAAAGAAAACAGAATGTGGCCACTTATTTCACTATATCTTCTCCAAATACAAAGTAAATACAAGACTGTTGTGATTTTGCATTCATTTTCTGACATGCATTGTTGGCTATTTGAGATACTAAGAGCAAGTCTGCAGATCCTTTTCTCATCATTTTACAGTGACCTTTTCTTCATTTTTGTTTATTTTTGTAATGTGAAAAGTATCACTCTAAAAATTTTTATTTAACAAACTAAAAATATTCCTCCAAATCTCTTGCTTGTCATTGACTCTCGCGTGTCAATTTCCCTCAGGTTCTATTTTCTTAAACCAACCTTTAAAATTGTCACCTCTGTTAAGGTTGAACTTTGCCAAAAAAAAAAAATAAAAAAGAAGTTACTTTGTAATTTTTGGGGAAAAAAAGCACATACATTAAAACTAGGTAATGTTTTGTATATACAGTTATTTTGGATATATTATTGTAAGTTGTACAAATGTATTTTGAAGAATATTTAAGAAAAGCACTTTTGTTATTCCATCAATAAATGCTCTATTTTACTCTTGTGTGGTTTAGGAAATAGTCACATTTAAAGTAATACGTTTAAAACCATCTGAAGATAATGGAATTTTAAAAGCTTTGCTTTTTAGCATTGGAAAAATACACCACTTGAAGTTCGTACTTGTTAACCCTAACTGTAATTACATGGTACATGGTCTGCATTGTCTTTTTACTCTATGTTCTTAGTTTTTGCTGGTCACACAACATCCTCCCGTTTCCGCCTAGGCAACGGAAACAGTGTCTGTTGGGGTAGGCAGATACTTAAAAAGCAGACAACACCTTTGGACATTATTTGGTTTCCTTCCTTTTCTTCAGCCCCTGTTCCTTTCTCACTAGGACTGTGGATGGCCCTGAGTCAGGGAGTTGTAAGTTTGGGGCACGTCATCTGTTCTCCTCTGAAACCTCTAGCCTTCAGCAGTCTGGTGCCACGCTTCCAGAAGTCCCATAACAAATTGGGGGCTCCAGAGGGGTCTCTTTGTTCTGCTCCACTGTTCTCACCTTTAAGCTCCTCATTTTATTCAGAAGCTAAATGGAAAGGAAACACATTTAAGATGACTTTACTCATTTGCATTACCCCCTGATTTACCCGGGACCAGGGAAAACTGACACTGTTCCTTGTCCACCCTCAGTGAAAGGGCTTCGTGTGCCCTTAGTGAGGACGTGACCCTGTGACCCGATTCACTCACCGTTCATGTTCTCACTGCTGTGCCTTGTAGTGCTTGGGTAACCAATAGCAAAAGAAGGTTAAAATGGATTTAGATTATGTGGGTGAAATAAATTTATAAAGTTATAGTAAATTTGAAGTATTTTTAGGTTCATAACATTTGA
This sequence comes from Tonatia bakeri, assembly GCA_004024845.1. Classification (NCBI taxonomy): domain Eukaryota; kingdom Metazoa; phylum Chordata; class Mammalia; order Chiroptera; family Phyllostomidae; genus Tonatia; species Tonatia bakeri. The sequence goes on along the minus strand of PVIA01001659.1, from coordinate 6,459 downwards.
AAATGACATACCGTTATCTTTTTACACTTTAGCAGATCACTTTACATTTCAAGGGTATCGCAAAAGGAAATTTAACTTTTTATGCAGAAAATCATAGATGGAAGTGGAGAGGGAACACGGTTGCGCTCTGTTCGTTTTAGTCCAGGGCATGAAAGAGAAGGCTATGTCATGTCATGTAGCATTTTCATATGTAGTACCTTTTCTTCTCTCTACCGAAAACCTGTCACTAAAGCAGGGTATCATTTAATAGATGGAATTGTTAAGGTAGTTACCTACAGTCATATTGCTGAATTCAGCAAGAGCTGCACAAAATCCAGAATATCTTTTCTGATCTTAAATTATATACATACTTAGATTCTGAGATTAATGGAAGGGATTACATATAAGTCATTCAAAGTTCATGCTTAAGAATAATTAGGAAAGGGATTCGGTCTATTCCGATAGTTTAGTGGCTTTCCTTGCCAAAGTCTTACTTCTGTTTCAAAAGTTGCTCCTGAGGCGGTAATCCCTGAGACCCTTGATCTTTAGTCCAGTTTCGGGGATGAGCCCCAGAGGGAGTTGGGAAGAAGCAGTTTGTTCTTTTTGTCCTCAGTCTCTCTGCCACCATGCTCCACACCCTCCTCCCAAAACCTAGTCGGGAGGTTGGAAACCCACTGAAACTCAAGCTTAGTACTCCGTCTCTGTGTTAAGAAGCTGGGCATGTTAGTTCAGGCAGTGAAATACCGTAGAATTCTTGTATGCGAAGGAGAAGGGGAGTCTATTTGAGGGAAGTAACCAGGTCATGCGGGCCCTTTTGATCACTGGGTGACTAGGCTGGACAAATGGTACTTTCCAACAGTTAAGTCTTGAGATTAAGACAGTTTTCCTTCCCGGTCTCAGGTGTCCCATTTGTCCATTGATCGAGTCATTGTTTGCCTTTATTAGTAAGATTGATCAACTCGGTGTCCTGAAGGCTGAGACTCATTTGTGTATCTTCAGCACCCGTCACCAGAAGAGTGCCCGCTTTGCTCTGTGTGGTGTGGGCCAGTACCTCCCAGAAAGGTAAATGAACTCAGGGACGATGTGGCCCTGGCTTTGGATTAGCCTTTACTTTCCTTCTGTTTACCAAGGCAGCTCTGCAGACGCCTGTCATTGAAATAGTGGTGTGTCCTTCACTGCTGCAAAGGTTTTACAGTCACTTTTAGGCAGTCGAATTCCAAAAAAGAAATTGTTCTCTCTTAACTACCATCGACCTTTATTGGCTATCAGCTTTTGACAATGACCTTTCTGTTCAAATGTAGTGCAGTCTTTTTCTGTGGGGAGTAGATCCTGTCATTTTCTCATCTTTCATTTTTGACATGTATTCTTTCTAAGAGAGGGCTCTCTGCCTGTTCTGAGTGATATGTGACATTTTCATCTAATATATATGGGGTTGGGATGATTACTAGCAGGACATATTCTGTGGATGGACCTTTTTTCCCCAAATAATCCCAAAATAGATTATTTCCTAGTGAATGACCATTTTCATTCTTTCTGTCACGGAAGTGTTCCTTTGATTTCTAGCACAAGTTACAGCAGTATGCAAATGATTCTCAGATAAAATGATGTTGACAGTATTTCCTTAAAAATTTGTGTAAAGCCTATGCATAATTTTCATTATTCTAACTTTTGACTTTTTTTCTCTCCATAAATAAAAATAATGCCTGATGTTTAGTTAAAGTAGATCCACTTTTGCTTGATTTTATTAAGTCTTGTTCCATCCTATTTCTTTTTTAACACATTGTTTAAACTTGCCAACAACTCTTTACTGAGAATCTCTTTTCCCTCCTGGGCTGATAAACAATGATCAGAGGGCGCGGGGACGACGTTAAGTGGAATAGTTTAAATACTTTGTTCAGTGTTGTTGATGCTAAAGGACTTCTGCTGCTTCTGATGTGCTAAGGACTTGTCAGTACCATACCACTTTGGGGGGTTAAGAAGAGTTTGTGGGAATTAAAAGGAACAAGGGCAAGCATTTGGATTTTTGTGTGATTTCAGCAAGCTTGCGAGATCAACAGAAAGACTATAGAAATCCAGGTGCATTCACCAGGCCGCTAGGGTTGAGAGTCAGAGGACTTCTTGGATCTATACTCCAGTGGCCCAAAGGAAGTACCTTCTATCCTACCGGGACAACAGAGCTTGGCAACAACTGGCAAAAGTCAAGATTTATCATTATTTTACTGACTTTTCTGAGTTTCCCCAGAAGTGGAAACCTGAATTCTGAAAATGCACATCAACTACAAATGAGCGGACAGAGAAGGGGGAAACCCCGCAGAGGATACTAGTTTGTTTCCCTTCTAGTTTTCAAACGTTCCCCTTCCTTAGGATGCACAGCCCGTCGTTGGGGAGCTTCCGACGCTGCCTAGGAACTAGCTGGGGGCAGTGCTGGTTTTAGGCTGCAGTGGGCCGTGGAGCCCTTTTTGCTAGACAGACGCTGAGAAGTACTTTATTAAAAAAAAAAAAAAAAAACAGTAATACCTGTGTTCTCAGGAAAAGGAGGAATGGTCAGTCTGCTTTAAAAACAAGAATCTGAGACCTTTTTTTAGCAACAACAGAGCTGCAGGAAAGGCAAATAGAAGAATCTAGATTCACTACTAAAATTGGATACGAAGTCTGTTGTACCGCTTCACTTTCGGTGAATAAAAGCATCCTAATATTTCATTTAGAATTAGTGGAGTGAAATGGGGAAGCTAAAAAGGTACACTTAGCAAAACTTGTCTTATTTTTTAAATTAATTTCCTGGAATATTTAACTGTAGGAAGTTTTCAGAATGACCCTATTTCCTTGCTTATGGCGACGGCAGTATAAGCCCTTTTCAAAACGATGTCTCTCTTCTCCCGTCATTTTTCAGGATCTTGGTTCTCTATTAACATTCCTCTGTTACTGCTCTACCAAGCCCGGACCTGGGGTTTGCAGGGGAAGTTTAGAAGTGGGAAGGTCGAACTGGCTGAATCTAACAGGCAGACACAGCAGCGGTGGGCTGCACGGGCCGCCGAGTTCCCCTTAGGAACGCACCTGTGGCTGCAGGCGCCCTTGTGCCTTCCTCGGACACGCATTAGGTTTAGGGATTTGAGTACATTTTTAAAGAACACACGGTACTCTGCCACATTCTTACGTCACTTGCTGTATCACTAGAGAGAGCTTATTGGAAAATTCCGAAGGTGTAATATTTTAGTTAAACTTTCCAAACCTCAAATTTAATAAATTATCTAAAAATCCCCAATTGACATTCAGAGCTGTGCCCCATTTTCCAATAGTTATTTTCAAAAATAACTTCTAGCCCAGATTGTCATCTTTTCATTAGGTAGTATTTCTGAAACTTGGGTGGTGTAAGAACGTGTTGAAAGTGCAGGCTCTGGAGCACAGGAGTGTGCATTTTCAGCTTCTGAGATGCTTTCCCTTGAGCGCCACCCTGGACTGCACTTCGAGGGCCACTTGTAAAGGCCTGAGTGGCAGGTTTGTACTGCGGGCTTTCGAAGGCGTAGTTCAGTGTATTGAAAGTGTGTCTGACCCTGCAGGGCTGCATTCCATGTGCCGAGGTGCCTCTGGCTGTGCAGGTGACTTGCTTCATGGGCTAAGAATCTGCAGAGACAATGAGAGGTCAGGCCTGTGACAGTTGTGTGGTCACGGTTTCAACAGAAAGCCTAGCAGATAGGGACGTGGTGAGTGAGGGGAGTTACCAGATCGTTGTAATTTTACCATGAATCATTGTGAAACAACTCCATCAATTCCTTGACACAGTAAAGACTGAAAGCTAAGAATCTTTAGAACTAGGGCAACCTTGAGAAATTACTCAGTCCCACCCTTTTGTTCTAGAGTGGGCTGTTATTCTCTGCGGTCACACACCTGCTGGAGTCGGGCACACGCCTTCCCACGAACAGGCATCTTCCAGGAGGCGTTACAGTCCACTCCAGCAGGCCGCTGGAGAGGCCTCTGGTAAGAGTGTTTCTGATGCAGGTTTATTTGGAAGACGTTTCTGTGTTCATTTTAGACTAGAGGGAAGTCGTTTAGCATTTTTATGCCCGCACCAGGAGACAGCATGTGAATGGCATGAGAAAATAAAACCAGCCCACAGTATAGGGTCTGCAGCCTTTCATCCACCGTGTGAATTAGGTGCACACAGGGACTGATGCGTTGGCTGAACTCTGTAAGGAACAGTCATTTTCCAGCATCAGGGAAGGGGACCAGATGGGGCCAGAGAAAGGAAAAATCGAAGGAAACATTCACCTGGCATCCCTTGCCCTAAAACCAGGGACGAGCCTGATCATTCAAGCATCTGGTCTCTTTCTGCAGGATCTTTTTGACCTATGGGTAAAAAAGGGTTCTTTGGTGGTCATGAGGTTTTACTAATAATCTGTGGCTTCGTTGCTATCCAGTATGGTATCTGAACATTTAAAATAAATGTTAATTAAATGAGCAGAAGTTTATTATGAGACCCTGATAAAGGGTCTCATAATAAAATTATAATGAATATAGTAAATAACTCAGTAAATAATGAAATACAGTAAAGGTGTTGTGTTAGAATCCAGGCGCCTGGGCCCGATGTGAGAAATGGGACCAGCTGGTATGAGTGAGTCTTCGGTTAGCTGGGCCCAGCCATTTCCATTTCTTGAGACGAGCTCTTCACCGCCACACTGCAGGGCTGGTCCAGTCGTGGCCGTTGAGTATTTGCCCAGCTGTGGGCCCAGGCTCAGGCTTCAGCATCTGCATCTCTTAAAGAGCTAACATTTCAGAAGAACAACATTTATGCCTGAAGTAAGAATTCAGGAGTCATCTGTAGGCGTGTGTTTTCCTCCTTCCTTGATCTTGTGTGACCGGTGCCTGTATGCTTTTGTTCAGCAGCTGCTGCAGTGGCAGCTCCGGGCGCCAGCCTACTGGGGGGCAAGCACAGAGGGGTTCTCCCGGCGTTGGGTGCGTCCTCCCCCGCAGTGGGAGCAGCTTCTTGGTACCACTGAGGTCAGGCAACCTCCTTTCCCAAAATTTGTCCCCGAGGTTTTTTATAGGTGCTGCTCTGTAACAGGGTTCCCTGGTTTATTCAAGATGGGAAGCGTGAGCTAGGTCGTTTTGTGCTTTCGTGTTTAGTGGCGGACTTCTCCAAGCTGCTAATTCGCTAATGTTCGTAGTGAATCCCAACAGGACTAGAATATGCAGTGGTTAATCATGGACCCACCCCCATCCTCCTCCTCCAGGTTTACCAGATTGGTTCTCTGGGGAACTCACTTTGGGAAATGAGCTCATCACAAACCCATTTTCTCCTATATTACATTTCATTACCCAAAGCAAAGGGTAAGTGTCTTCTTCACTCTGCCTCCTGGCATAACCTCCACTCTTCCTCCATAACGTCGTCATCTGATATGTTTACATGTTGACCTCACTCTTTAGATTGTCAGCTCTCAGGAGTCAGAAGCTGTCTCAGTACTTCCAGGGACTTCATACTTTGCTCGACTAGTGTCATGCTGCTGGTGTCCAGTAAACGCTGGGTGGATGAGTATTAGGCCCTTCGCATTGCACAACTGTTTCACGTCCCCATACAAACAGCTGCCTTCATGGTCTTCAGTCCGATTTCACTTGTAAGGAAGTGCCGGCTGTGTCTGTGGACTCGGGGGTTCTGGACAGGGTGGGCCTTGGCCAAGTCTCACCCAAGTGATTGTGCCAGTGGCCCTTCTCCTCTGTCACTGGAGGCCACCATTCTTTGTGTGTGGTTGGTCAGACTCCCAAAAGGTGTAAGAGTCTCGCCCTGACGTGTGGCCCAGTGGGTCGGGCATCATCCCATAAGCTGAGAAAGGTTGCCGGGTGTGATTCTTCTTCAGGGCGCACGCCTGGGTTGCGGGCCAGGTCTTGGGTTGGGGGCCTGCACGAGGCAGCCAATCTGTGTTTCTCTCCCTCTCTCTAACAATAAATAAATAAATAAATAAATAAATAAATAAATAAAGTCAGTCTTTTAAAAATTTTATAAAAAGGTTTAAGAGTCTTTATAACATGACATCATGCAAACACAAGATCACAAAACGTGAATCGCTGTCGCCACATTGGGTCTGCAGCTTGTCCTAAAGTAGAGGAAACATACCCTTCGCTGTGTCTTTTGGGTTTAAATTATTATTACTTATTATTGGCCGAGTCAGCGGCCTTTTAGAAAGTGATTGCCTGAACTCGTGTCTGGTTATTTTTCTCATCTTTTTAACTGTAGAAGGTTGCGAAGATGGAAAGCGTGTGTCACGTAGCACCCGGCCCAGGACATATAGTATGCCAAAAAGAAGCTGACCTGGCCTCTGAATCCAGGCTGTGGTTGGTCACTTTCTCCGTTCTTCTCCACTCCTCACATCTTTCTTTCTCAGGGTTTATTGAGACATAGTTGGCATACCTTGGTGTAAGTTTAAGGTGTACAGTTTAAGGATGTGAGACATGTATGCACTGCAAAACGATTACCCCAATGGGATTAGT
>PVIA01001658.1:207466-260436 GCA_004024845.1 Tonatia bakeri | reverse complement strand
GGACAGGCAGGAAGTGGCCAGAGGAGAGAGAAGAGGGAATTTCAGGGGAAAAGGGGAAGGGTTTGCAGGAACAAAGTTAAAAGACACATGGATAAAACTAGGGGGAGGGTGGTAATGGGAGGGAAGATGGGAGGGGGATGGGTGGGCTTGATTGGGAGTAAAGGGGAGAAAAATGTACTTAAACAATCATTAAAATAAATAAATAAATTAATTAATTAATTAATTTAAAAAAAAGAAGTACAAATTGGCAGTTACAAACTAGTCATGGGGATGTAAAGACAGCATAGGGAGTATAGTCAATGATGTGATAATCATGTCTGGTGTCAGATGGGTACCAGACTTATCAAGGTGATCACTTCGTGAGTTATATAAATGTCTAATCACTATGCTGTACACCTGAAACTAATATAATATTGCATGCCAACTGTAATTGAAAAATAAAAATTATTTTTCAAAAAAAAAAATAAAAAGAAAATGGAGGACAAAGAAAGAAATCGGTCAGGACCAGGCACGCCATGCAGGTTGCTGCACATACTGCAGCCTGCAGGTCAGCACCCTGGTATGCTCACTCCGTGCGGACTAGAGGTGCAAGTGATTCCCTGAGAATGGGCCATGGGTCTGTCTGGTGGATACCCCAAAACACGTCCAGTAGAGCCCTCTGCCTTATGTAATGTGCTTACTCTGGTCATCGCAGAATGCTCCTTGAGCTTAAAAAGAGGGCTACCCCACTGTCCCTATAGTCACAGTTACAACCTTATGTTCATACACAGCATCTCTGCTGTTTACCACACTTATCACAATGTGGTCCCCCCCCAGGGCCCAGTGTTTTCCCCCTGACTATGGGATTCCCTCTCTGTCACCACAATGTCCACCAAGGTTGCCATGCTGTGCTCATTGTCTTACTGTGCCACATTTTACATTGGGTTGGCCAAAAAGTTCATCTAGTTTTTTCTAAATGATGGCTCTAGTGGTGCTTAATTGTCTTTAACTTCATTTGAAACAATTTCGTTAGTTGGATTGTGACAGCTGTCATATCGGCATGCATTTAAAAAAAATCAAAATTGGTCAATATTTGTGTAGCTATTTTAACATTGAAGATGGAAGAAAATACACAACACTTTTGGCATATTATGCTTTATTATTTCAAGAAAGGTAAAAACAAAACTAAAATGGAAAAAAATATTTGTGCAGTGTATGGAGAAGGTGCTGTGACTGATTGAAGGTGTCAAAAGTGATTTGTGAAGTTTCTTGGTACTATTGACATTTTGGCCAAATAATTCTTTGCTGTGGGGCTGTCTGATGCACTGGAAGATGTTTAGCAGCACCCCTGGCCTCTACCCACTAGAAGTCAATAGCAGGAGATAGCCAACATACCCAAAATATCCAAATCAATAAAGTTATTGGTGAAAATGAAAAATGTGTCCTTTATTTTATGGAAAAAAACTAAACGGACCTTTTGGTCAACCCAGTAGTTAGCTCACACCCACTGACATTTTAGTGTTGACAGCACAAACCAGTGAGTTCATATTCTATATATGGACATCACAGTGTCCGCGTGGTGCCCCTGTATTTCTGAAACATCCACATTCACGATTTCGTCTAGGATGAGGGGCGCTCACTTACCAGGATGTCATCTCAAGAGTGTTCACGCTTTCCTCCCTAACTAGTCACACCCATGCGACTCGTTTGCCCCAGTTGTTCATCCAGCTGACCCCCATGCATCTCCTAGATTGTGTCCTGTGACTTGAGGCCTCTTTTCATGACTCCCCAAGAGGCCCCAGGTGGCTCTGGGTGTGGTATGGCTTCAGCTCTGACCAAGATTATGGCAGCCCAGAAGAGCTTTCAGCAATGACAGGGGTGGCCTTGCTCAGGGGATGAGGTGACACAGATGCCGAGTAGATGTCCTCTCTGGCTGTATGTGTCTGGACATGCAGCTGTTTCAGGGGCTAGCGATGTGGAAAGTTGAGTGTGAGGAGCCTCCCTCTTTCCAGGCAGAATCTTTCACCCACAGTGCCAGGGCCATAAAGGATCTGGGACTCCCATGGCCATGGGGAGTGGGCAGACAAGGGGAAAAGCAGGTTAAAATGGTCTTAGTGGCTCCTTCTGGTCAAGATGGTGGTGTAAACAGACACAGCTGGCCTCTTCACACAACCACATCAAAATTACAATTAAAATATAGAATAACCATCACTCAGAGCTGTCAGAAATCGAGTTGAATGGAAGTCTGACAACTAATAGATTTAAGAAATCACATCCATCCAGATTGGTAGGAGAGGTGCAGATGAGGAATGGGCTGGCCCCACATCCACATGTGGTGGATAAAAATTCAGGGGGGATATCTTGGGAGCGAGGAGTCTCAGACCCACACCAGGCCCCCCAGCCTGGGATTCTAGTGCCAGGAAGGTCAGTCCCTACAACTTCTGACTGCAAAAACCAGTGATGATTGAATCTATAGAAGAAAATTCTGGAGTCCCAACTGGTTCCTCTTAAAGAACCCACATACAGATTCACCTACTCAGACTCACTCCCTCTGAGTTCCAGGACCAGGATAGCGGCTTGAAAGACACCAATGGCATACAGGGAGAAAATGAAGTGTCGGGCATCAAGGCGAGCAGAGGCTATTGCCCCTTTGCTAACTCTTCCTCCATAGTGCCCACAAGATGGTGCCATATCTGAGACTCCATCAACCTGGCTAACACTATTTGACCTGCCCTGGAGATCTCGAGAGACTCTGCCCCACACAACTTACAGGCCCATCAAAGCTGCTTTTCCATACGAATGGCTGGTCTTGGTTCCTGCTTCACAACCTCCTAAATCCTTTCAAACAAGCAACAGCTGGCTTCAGTGAGCCCTAGGCCTGGCACTAGCAGAAACCAGTTTAGATTCACACCTCAGTTTTGCCTGAAAATCTCCAAGCCCAGCACAAGTAGCAGCCATCTCAGATTGCTTTATAGCTCAGGAAGGGTGGCCCAGGGAAAAACACAGGTGGGGGCTGACCTTGACCTGCATGAGTTGGGAAACCTCACAGCCAGTGCACCCAGTGGACAGCTACAGACCGCATCGGAGCACCACCACCCTGCCCCTGCGCAGCTGGTCCTACCTGGAGGGCAGAGGTTGGTGGTGAGTGGTAACAGCCAGTCCTTGCAGCTGACTGGCCTGGGTAAATCCCTCCCATTGATCTGCTAACAGCCACCAAGGCTCAACTACAAGAGGAGGGTATACTCAGCCCACATGAAAGGCACACTTCAAGTACCCAGTTTGGGTGATAGGGGAGGCTGTGCCACTGGACCCTACAGGACACCTACTACCTTAGGACACACTATCAAGACTCAGTCAAAGCAGCTCTACTTAATACACAGAAACAAACACAGGGAGGCTGCCAAAACAAGGAGACAAAGAAACATGGCCTACATGAAAGAGAAGATCAAAACTCCAGAAAAAGAACTAAACAAAATGGAGATAAGCAATCTATCAGAAGCAGAGTTCAAAACACTGGTTATGAGGACGCTCAAGGAACTTAGTGAGGACCTCAGCAGCATAAAAAAGATCAGTCAGAAATGAAGAATACACTAATTGAAATAAAGAACAATTTACAGGGAAACAACAGTAGAGTGGATGAAGCTGAGAATCAGATCAATGATTTGGAACATAAGGAAGCAAAAAACAAACCATCAGAACAAGAAGAAAAAAGAATTTTAAAAAATGAGGATAGTATAAGCAGCCTCTGGGACAACTTCAAGAGGTCCAACATTCACATCACAGGGGTGCCAGAAGGAGAAGAGAAAGAGCAAGAAATTGGCACTCTATCTGAAAAAATAGTGAAAGAAAGCCTCCTTAATTTGGTGAAGAAAATAGACATGCAAGTCCAGGAGGCACAGAGAATCCCAAACAAGATGGATGCAAAGAAGACCACTCCAAGACACATCATAATTAAAATGCCAAAGTTTAAAGATAAAGAGAGATTTTTTTAAAGACTTTATTTATTTATTTCTAGAGAGAGGAGGAGGAAGAGAGAAAGAGAGGGAGAGAAAGAGCGATGTGTGATTGCCTCTTGCACACCCCCTATTGGGCACTCTGCCTGCAACCCAAGCATGTGCCCTGATTGGGAATTGAACTGGTAACCCTTTGGTTCGCAGGCTGGTACTCAATCCACTGAACCACACCAGCCAGGGCTAAAGAGAGGATCTTAAAAGCAGCAAGAGAAAAGCAATTAGTTACCTACAGGGGAGTTCCCATAAGAATGTCAGCTGACTTCTCTAAAGAAACTTTGCAGTCTAGAAGGGACTGGCAAGAAATATTTGAAGTCATGAAAATCAGGGACCTACAGCCAAGATTGCTCTACCTCAACAAAGCTATCATTTAAAATTGAATGGCAGGTAAAGACCTTCCCAGACAAGGAAGAACTAAAGGAGTTCATTATCACCAAACCATTATTATATGAAATGTTAAAGGGATTTATTTAAGAAAAAGAAGAAGATAAAAACTACCCTTTATCAGAACAGTAAAATCGCAAAAAATACATATTTATCAACAATTGAATCTAAAAAACAAACTAAGCAAACAAGAAGAACTGAGACAGAATCATGGATACAGAAAACATTTTGATGGTTGACAGATAAGTAGGGGGTAGGGGAGAATGGGTGAGAGGTGAGGGGTTTAGGAAGAACAAACAGGTAGTTACAGAATAGGCACGGGGATGTAAAGTACAGTACAGGAAGTGGAGCAGCCAAAGAACTTACATGCATGGCCATGGACATGAACAATGGTGTAGGGATTGCCTGAGGGAGTGGGGGATGCTAGGTAGGTACGGTGAGGCAAAGGGGGGAAAAATCAGGACAATTGTAATAGCAAAATCAATAAAATATATATTTTTTAAAAATGGCTTTAGTGAGCAGGCTTACCAGGTAAGGTGGGACAAAGGGAGACAGATATGTGGGCCCACAGACAACCTTCTTAGTGGGTTGGCCTTTTGTTACAGAAGCAAAGCAATGTGCAGAGAGTCTGGATCAGGGCATTTTCCCCCCCAGGAAACCATAACTTTGAGGACAGGATGCTAGGAGGTGACAAGGAAGGCAAAGACAGAGAAGAAAAAAATTTAATCTCACCACTCCCTATTTAAAAAAATTGAAGTATAATTTTCATACTATAAAATTTACCCTCTTGAGTGTACAGTTCAATGATTTTTGACAAGTGTCAACAATCATGTAACTACCATACAATCAAGATATAAAATACTTCCATCATCTCAGAAGTTCCCTGTTTAGTCAGCCCCTCCCTCCATCCCTAGGTGCTGACAGCCACTCCTCTACTTTCTTTCCCTGTTGTTTGAACTTTTCAAGAATACTATATAAATGGAATTCTTTGATATAAGCCTTTTTAAAAAAGATTTTACTTATTTACTTTCAGAGAGAGGGGAAGGGAGGGAGAGAGAGAAACATCAATGTGTGGCTGCCTCTCACATGCCCCCTGCTGGGGACCTGGCCCACAACCCAGGGACGTGCCCTGACTCAGAATCGAATTGGTGACCCTTTGCTTCTCAGTCTGGCACTCAATCCACTGAGCCACACCAGCCAGGGCTGATATGAGCCTTTTATTCTGCTTTCTTCCACGTAATGTACTCATCCACATTGCTGAATGTGTCAACAGCTCATTCCTTTTTTATTACCAAGTAGTACTCCCTTGGATGCCCATACTACAGTTTATCTATCCATTCACCAGTTGAAAGATATGTGGGTTATCTCCAATTTTTTAGCAATTACAGCTTAACTATAAATATTTGTGCACAGCCCTGGCTGGTGTGGCTCAGTGGATTGAATGCCAGCCTGCAAACAAAGGGTCACCTGTTTGATTCCCAGTCAGGGCACATGCCTGGATTGTGGGTCAATCCACGGTAGGGGGTGAGTGAGAGGCAACCACATTTTGATGTTTCTCTCCCTCTCTTTCTCCTTCCCTTCCCCCTATCTAAAAGTAAATAAATAAAATCTTTTTAAAAATAAATATTTGTGCACAGATTTTTCTGTAAACATGTTTTTCATTTATTTTGGGTAAATACCTAGGAATGGGGTTAATGAGTTTTGTGTTAAGTTTATAAGGAACTGCCAACTGTTTACAGAGTGATTGTACCATTTCTATTCCTTCCAGCAGTGTTTACGAGTTCCGGTTGCTCAGCGTTCTCATCAAATCTTGATACTGCCACAGGTTTATATTTGATTTTGTTTGTTTGTTTTTAACCCTTCTAATGGATGTGTAGTATGACCTCAGCCTGGTTTTAATTTGCATTTCTATAACAACCAATGATGTTGAGCATCTTTCTATTGCGTTTACCATGCAGTTACCTTCTTTGGTGAAATGTCTATGCAAATATTTTGCCTACTTTGTAAGCGAGTTGTTTTCTTACTTTGAACTTTGAGTGTACTTTATGTATTCTGCAGACAAGTCGTTTGCCAGATATGTGTTTCGAAGATATTTTTTCCCAGTCTGCAGCTTGTTTTTCATTTTCTTAACAGTGTCTTTGGAAGAGCAGTTCTTAATTTTGATGAAGTTTAATTTTACAGTTTTTTATTTTATGGGTTGTGCTTTTGATGTTGGACCTAAGAAAGTTTTGCCTAATTCATGATCACAAAGATTTTCTTCTAGCATATTTTTTGTTCTAGCATATAGTTTTCTTTAGCATATTTTTTGGTTTAGGTTTTATCTTTAGGTCTATGGTTCATTTTTAACTTAGCTTTCTGCATGTAGTGCAAAATACGGATCAAGTTTCATTTCTTTTGCATGTGGATGTTCAGTTGTTCAAGGATTGTTTGTTGAAAAGACTGTCTTCTCTTTTCATTGACCACCCCTGTTTTTTTTTAAAGAGAGATTTTTTTTTAATAGGTATTCATAGAGAACTTTTCTCTCTCTTTTTTTAAAGATTTTATTTATTTATTTTTAGAGAGGGAAGGGAGGGAGAAAGGAGAGAGAGAAACATCAATGTGCAGTTGTTGGGGGCCGTGGCCTGCAACCCAGGCATGTGCCCTGACTGGGAATCGAACCTGCGATGCTTTGGTTCCCAGCCCATATGTGTGTGTGTGTGTGTGTGTGTGTGTGTGTGTGTTTTAACACTGTTGGATGTTTGAGGCATTGGCACAAGAACCCAAGAGCTTTCTTGATGCACAAAAGTCAGTGGCACAGCAGGAATGAATGTCTCTCTTACTCAATCCCAAAGCAGGACTGCTTGTGCCCCAGTAAAACGCAGAGTTGTCAATGAAATATCTCTTACAGTTTTTACTTCTAGCTCCTCTGCTCTCCACAGGACTCAGACTTGAGTCTGCTGAGAACTGTGGCAGGAGAAGCAGCTAGGTGATAACCCTGGGTGCAGAACCGCCCCACCCATAGCCTGATTAACTCCCAGGAGGCCCCTCCACACTAGGCTAACCAGCCTTGGTCAAGCAGAGGGAGGTGCCCTGGGAAGACGTCAATGGCCTTTCATTTCTGGCTGCTTTCACCTGTCAAAGTTACTGTGGGTTTTCATTGTAATCTGACCCTGACCGGTGAAGGTGAGCACACTGTGCAAGCTGTGTGAGACTCCTGCCAAGACCTGGCTCTTGGGGGAAGCTTAGGACCGTCATTCAGGCTCGAACCCAGGTCGAGGCTCCTAATTTCTGGTCCTCTGATCTTTTCATTTTCTCACAGTGACCTCTCATACAGGATGGCAGAGAGAGTCGGTGGCTCTCTGGGATACCAGGGAGAGGAGGGGGGCTCTTTAACTGGTTGTGTACTTCAGGGAACAAATACGATAACTCTCGGGCAATTCTGAGAAAAAAGGAGGATTGTTGTAAAGACAGTCAAGTCAGGAGCCAGGGCTGGGCAACTCCTGGACACATCCCTCTCTCACAGGCCGCCTGGTATTTCCCCTGTGGTATGCCTTTGCTCTACCTGGAGATCCCCTGGCCCCTTGCACCTTGCATCTATCATCTGTGTTTTCTTAGTTCAGACCCTAATAGGAACCATCCTGATTGGCTCAACTAGTTCCCACCTCTACCCCTACTGGGTGGAGCCTTTCCCATGAAGCCCTTCACCAGTCACCAGCCAGCCTATGAGTGGACTGGGTTTAGGTCAGATGCTCAGCTTCAGCCAATTGATGGCCACTCCTGGCCAGACACTGTGGTGGTCCTACCTCCCCTAGTAGGGGGCTGTGCGTGGGCAGTTGGAGCTAGAAGCGGATTTGGGGTGCAATGGTACCCTGAGGGTTGCCAACATAACTTTTTAATTAATTAATTAATTTATTTATTTATATTTAGATATTTGTTTTTGGTATTATAAAGGAAATTTTAGCATTTATTTTTGAAATACAGATATTGTTATTGCTTTCTAGAGTTACACTTTTAACACATAAGCATAAATGAAGAATTAAAAACGTTTATGTAGATACGGAATTAGTACTACCCATGTACAATGCACATCCTTATTTCCCTCAAAAATTTGGGTAAAAAAAGTACACATTATACATAGCAAAATACAGTCTCTCTTCCTTGCAAACTACCCAGCCCCAGCTCCACCATTCCCCACTTGGCTCCAGCCTGAGTTGAAGAGCTCTTTGCTCTACCTGAAAATGCTGTGTCTTCCCTCACTTGAGCTCCTGAAGTGTGAAGACCATGTACCTGGCTCAACATCAATTTATAGATCTCAAGGAGGGGAAGGGGCTTATCTAAGTCCCTTCATGGAGGGAGGGGCAGAGCCAGGGTGGGGCCCAGGTCTTCCATTCTACTGTAGCCTCCTCTATACACTCCAGTAGGCCCCCTGGCCTCTCACTGAGATGACACGAGGGAATTGCAGTCCCACTTCTGGGTCTGGAAGCCCTTTGGCTCTGCCCTGAGACACTAGACATGCTCCCTTGAGGATGCAGGCCCGGCCCTGACGCTAGGGCAGCTCTGAGTCAGTTCTGGGGTGAACCTCCTGCTCTGCTGGAGGAAGCCTCCAGGGAATGCTCCAAGCAGACCCATAGACAGCATGACTCCAGGGTCCCCAATGCTGTACTTCCCACTATGGGCCACATGATCCATGAGGGCTGGAGTGGAGGGGGGAATGGGCAGACAGGCTTGACCCAGCTGCTCCTGCTCAATGAGGGATCGGAACCTCCCAAAGTGTACATGAAGCTAACCCAGTGGACAGCACCTGCAACTGTGGAGTGGCGGTGTGCACCCCTGTGTGTGTGTAGAGCAAGCAGCTGTGTGGGTATGTTGTGATGTGCATATGCCTACACTTAGTTCTGATCCCCAAGTGCAATGTAACTAGGCATTTCACCCTCCTGCTCTGGACCTCAGTTTCCTCTCATTTCCATAGTGAAATGAAAGGATTAGATGGGCTCTAAAGCATCCTCTCCCTCTTCCACCATGGCTCCTTACCCCTCCCTCCAGACCCTTTTCCCTGTGTTCAGCAGAGCAGTTTCCCCAGCCTCTGAAACCCTGTCCCTGCAGATTCCCAGCCACCAGGAAGGAGCCTTATCTTCTACTCCCAGTTCTTATTAAAACCTTTCTCTTACAGGAATAGCTCTCTCACTGAGATGATTTCTGGTACATTCAGCACTATCTTGTACATGCACATGTGCATGTAATTGTGACTACAAGTTTGTGCCTAACTGTGTTTGCAACGGGCAGTAGGAAAGGGAGAGATGGCAGGGGCCCCCGTAGGGAGAATGAGTCCATGTGCTTGTGTCTCTGTGTCTTTTTTCCAAACACACAGAGATACAGTCCTAGGGCACATACCCAGAATGTGCCCCAAACTGTATCCACGTGACAGCTCTGGGCACATTCGCACAATATCGATTTGTAGCAAAGACTCAGAAGGGGCCACCTCCTCCAGGAACCCTTCCTCGTTGCCCTGGGCTGAGCTAACTGTGCCTCTAACGTCTTCTATAGGACTTGTGCCTCCTTTTGAAGACCATGTATCACGTTCTACTGACGTGGTCTATTTTCCCACCTGCCCTATCTCTACAGGGAAGCTCCTAGAGGACAGGGACCATGTCTCACTCTCTCGGTACCCAGCACCCAGACCATTTAGAACCTGTGTGTGGTCTGGGCTGGCCTAGCCTCAGGTACTCCCAGTAAGATGTCCCGGCTCCAATGGCCCCACCCCACTATGCCCACCACCCCCTCTGGAATGCGGGGTAAACTAAACCTAATACACCCATAGGGCTTTTCCCTTGGAGTCACAACCCGAGACCTCCCTCTGGCGCAGGCGAGGCTTGCTCTGACCCTGAACACGGAGACAGCCTGGGGTGAAGGGTGTGGGCGCCTGGCTGATCCTACAGCCTGTGGGGGCCCCTACTGTGGGGAGCTTTCCTCCTCTTTTCTGAACTTCCTGGCCCTGCTGCGAACCTTGCTGGCGCCCATGGGTTTTTAATATTTTCCATTCCTGGCTGCTATACAACATTTCACCTCAAGAATGCATCCTTCTCCTCACCAAAGGCCACGCCTTTCCAGCAAGAGGCACCGGGAGCTGGGTGAGTGGGGGTGACCCGCGCGTTTTGGGCTTGGCAGAGCCCCAGCCCAGTGCTGCGGGGAAAGAGGTGACAGAAATGTCTTCACGGCCAGAGGACACTAGCTCCCAGACCAGCCTGAGGTTCCACTGAGGCCTCGACCCAGCACAGGCGGGAGCCGCCTGCTCGCTCCATCTGGGACTCCAGTTCCACGCCTTCCGCTTGTCCTCTGACCTTGGCCAAGTGTCTTTACCTCTCTGAGCCTCAATGTCACTGCTTGTACCGTGGGGATAGTGACAGTGCCTGTGTTTCGAGGTCCTCGTGAGGCTCAAATGCTGCCCTTCCAGGTCCCCTGGAGAGCTTTGAGACACAGCGCTGTGTGCGCCCCCCAGAGGTGCCGACTTCATTGGTGCGGGCTACGGCCTAGACCTTGTGGTTTTAAAAGCTCCCAGGTGATTCTCACTCGCAGCCACGGCTGAGAACCACTTGTTCTGATGGGAAAGCACTTTCTAAGGGGACTTCTGACAGGTGCCAGCTGCTGGTTTGATGAGCTAAGGCAGCACACCACCCATTTTCCAGAAGACACGACCCCACAGACACCTGAAACCCACTGGCAGGGTGGAGGGGAAGCACTTAGAAAAGGCAGGTGAGCTCTGTGACTTGAGGATTTCCAAGCCCGCCCTCCCACAGACAGATGCCTCTGAGCCACCAGCCTGTCCCAGGCCAGGACCCGGCAAACCTGCCCTGGTGATGCTTCTGGTGGGGAGGCAGAGCCTCCCCAGAGGGAACCAGGCTTGTGGCTGAGTGACAGCCTCCTGGACCCAGACACAGACCCTGAGCCCGGAGAGTGGGACTGGGGGTCGAGGCCACTCTGCTCCAATCACCCCCTCACAGCTGTTAGAGTAAAGGGCAGCAGTCACCAGAGAATTAAACAAGGAGAGCCAGTTGCCCTGAGCAGGCGGAGGGAGGCTGTTTGGGGGCCTGGTTGGAGGAGTGGCATCTGCTTTCTTCATCCTGAGGAGAGAGGATCTGCGGGAGGTTCCACAGCCCAGAGGAAAAAAACAGCTGGAGAAGCAGGCGCCTGGGGAGAGTGGAGAGCACATGGCCTCTCCCAGTGACAACAGCATCCGCCCCAGGGCCATGCCCACAGGTAGCAGGTCTTGGACAAAAGAGGGGAGGACAAGTTCTCCCCAGTGGCAGCCTAGCCCCTACCTGGGGAGCTTCCACCAAAGGCCAGGTACCAGTGGAGGCCAGAGCCCTCCAGGCCTGAGCTTCTCCAACAGGGCAGTGCACGGGGCGGCGGGGGACTAGAGCCCCCGTGGGGGACTCTGGCCATGGGAGGTGGCTGGCTTTCCGCAGGTGAGCTGTGGTCGAAACAGGCGCTCTCGGGAGACACAGTTCTGGGATTTACTCACAGCGCTGTGCCCCAG
This sequence comes from Tonatia bakeri, assembly GCA_004024845.1. Lineage (NCBI taxonomy): Eukaryota > Metazoa > Chordata > Mammalia > Chiroptera > Phyllostomidae > Tonatia > Tonatia bakeri. Next base: position 248,550 of record PVIA01001658.1, on the reverse strand, counting down.
GCTCCTGGCCAGAGGGAGCGAGGTACAGGAAATGTGGTGTGGGGCCCACCTCCAAAGGCAGGAAGGAGGAGAGGACAGCAGAGCTCCAGAGTGGGCCCCACCAGAGGGCATCCAGGAAGAACAGAGGCCACAGCCCCACGTCAGGGGACACTGCTCTGTCCAGGTGCTTTTTTTCCAATTGGGGGCACGCCTAAAAGAGGGCATGTGCAGTGAGGGCACAGGGAGGATCACGGCCCCATAGGCCAGGCTGTGGCCTCCACAGAAGCACCTATGTCCTCAGCAAGACCAGAAGAGGCAGGGAACTACTGAGCTGAGAAAAAAAAAACCTGTCTCAACAAGTCTGCCTCCAGCCCCTGATATCTAAGGTAGAAAATGCATAGGTTTTGAATCCAGAAAAGTCTGCCTTAAACCCTCCTTGCCTTTATCACAGGTTACATGTATTCACACAATCATCCCTCAAATATTTTTAGCTTCTAATATGTATCAGGCCCTGCGCTAGGCGCTGGCTGTTCAGAAAAGAAGCACGGTCCCTCCCTTGAGGGATTTCCCCCATAGAGGGGAGATGGGGCCCTAAACACATCCCTGTGAGACGGTTAGTGTGTGTATATGTGTATATACATATGTATGTATTTCTATCCTCTTCTTTTGTATTTTCCCCAAACTTTTCTAGATTTCTTTTCCTATTCTTTCTTGCTTTCTCAATTATTTTTCTTATTAGATTTTTCTCCCTTATTAGTTTGCAAATTATGTCTTTTTTGCTATTTTCAGTGGTTACACTAGAACCTTTAATATGCATATTTTATTCATCTAAGTCAAAATTTAATTAATATCTTTATTTGTTTTTTGTAAATGAAACAAGGACCTTAGAGCTAATTCTAATTTTCCCTCTTCTACCTTATATATTATTGCTTTTATGTATTTGACTCTTACCCTGTATTTTCTGGCCTACAAGACATTGTGATGATTGTTTACAATACTTGTTCTGGTTTATTCGCATATGTACCACTTGGTTTGCTTTCCATTCCTCCTTGTCTTTTCCTCCTCCCATCTGGGATCACTCTCTTTCTGCCTGCTGGTGGCAAATACGGTTTTTGTTCGTCTCATCCTGTCATTACTGTTTCTTACTATTAAAGTATCTTTTCACTGGTCTCCGAACTCTTGGCTGATAGTCATTTTTTCTCAGCACATTGAAGATATAACCCCGCTGGCTTTCAGCTGTTCAGAAATCAGCTGTTTTAGTCTAACTGTCACTGCTCGGAAAGCAATCTGTGCTTCACACTGTCTCCGTCTTTGGTATCCTGCATTTCCACCCTGGTGCATCTGCTTATAGATTTTTAAAATTCACTTTGGGGGGGGATTTATTGAGATTCTCGAATGTACGTATGGATTGGTGGATTTCTGGGTCTCAGCCACCAACCCCACTAGTACTTCTGTCCCATAATCTCTCTTCTGTCCTTCTGGACCCTCTGGCTATATGTATCTTGGACCTTCTCACTCTCGCCTCCACGTCTTTTAATTATTCTTACACATTTTCCATATTTTTACATATCTTATATTTTAGAGAATTTCTTCAGGTCTTCTAGTTCTAATTTTATTATGTCTGATGTAGTCAATTGTGTCTAATCTATCTAACACAACCACTGAATTTGTAGATTCAGTTACGATTCTTTGAATTTCTAGAGGGGCATTCTATTTCTTCCTTGTTCAAATACACTTGGTCTTTCTTCAGAGTTTCTTGTTCCCTGCTGAAATGTTCAAGCTTCTCTGTTTTCAGCATTTTAAACAGTTATTTTAAGCGATTTGTCTGATAATTCCAACATCTGAAGTCCATGATGATTTTTTTCCACTGCATGTTGTTCCCAGGAATGTTTTGTGATTTTCAACTACAAGCCACTCATTTCTTGGAACTTTGCGGGAATTCTCCAGGCTTCGGGTAAAGGTGGGGTTTTTCCAGGAAGGTTTGTATCTGATTTGCCACAGCATTACCAGACTGGGCACTCTTTAATGTTTGACTTAAATATTTTAGACCACTTAAGTAGTAAGAATTTGGGTTTCAAATCCACTTAAGTATGGCTTCTCATTACATATTTGCAGGGGATGTTTCGTTTTCTCCTGAGAATAGGGAAATTCAGGCAGACGTTTTTCTTCTCAGTCTGTTGGGAGGTGGTGTTGCTTATACCTAGTTCCTCCATTCACTGAAGTCTCAGTCTTCTGTGGGGAAGGTTTTATTAGCCTTCCCACCTTAAACAGGCCCTGAGTTTCTCTCAGTAGTGCTGGAACTGGCTCTTATCAGCTCAAAAGAACCAAATATCCAGGAATTTTGCATACCAGTTCTTAACACCATTAATAGCTTAAAATTGGCCGTGGTGGAGTATTTACACCACGGAAATCAGCGAACACTAAAAACAGGGTACGTTACTTTGTTGGAGAGGCAATTACTAGCGCACCACTGGCTTCTCTCAAATCATCCCACCCCAACAGGACCATAAATATTCAAGTTCAAGTTTACTGAGTTAAAAAAAATGACAAAGTTTCTGTTGTGCAAGATAAAAAAGTTCTAGCTATCTGCTGTACAACATTGTGCTTGTAGTTAATAATATCACACTGTACATTCAACAATCTGTTGGGCATAGATCTCATGCTATGTTTTTTTAAATAAATAAAATAAAATAAAAGTGCACTCAAGGCAAAAGTCAATTTCGTTGCTCAACTCTCCTCTCTGGTTTCCTGAGCGATCAGTCCTGAGTATTCCTCACTTTCTGGCCGGTACAGCAATCGGTGCATTTTTAAAAGATTTCTTTTATCCAGAACCGTTTTCAGAAGGAAGCTTATTTAGGGTACCTAGTCCACCTTATTCCCTGAAAACTATGTCCTCCGTTTCTTAATGTAGGACTTGAGAGAGCTGAACTAGATCAGTAGTTCTTACCACTTTGGGGACAGAGACCTCTTACACATCTGATAAAAATTAGATCCTGGAGATCCTCTCCCCGCAAAAATGCACATCCACAGAGAGAAAATCTATGGTTTTGCTACCCTGAAACCAAACAGGAGTTTAAGAACCTCCAATGACATGAACGCTCTCTGAGGTTCCTGCCAGAGCTAACTTCTGATGGCCTCCCCACGGCCTCTGCCCAGAGCAGGGGCTTTCCACAGTCTACCTCCCCTTGGCTGGGTATGGGGAATACAGGCCTTGAGTTTCCAGGACCTCCAGGACCTCTGGGGGAAGGAGAAACTGAGAGTTGTCACTAAAACCTGCACAGGGCTAAAGCTCAGGCAATATGCCTTCAAGCAGAGCTGTCCACGTTTATTCATGCAGTAAGTATTTATTGGACTCTGTTCTAGCTATCTACTGTTACATAACAAATCACACCAAAACTTAGTGGCTTATATAACAATAACAGTTTTATTTTTATCTCCCACAGTTGTAGGAGTGACCGGGCTTGGCGAGGTAATCCTCCCTCCGGGTCTCCCATGTGGCTGCAGTCAGGTGGGAGCCGAGGCTGGAATCATCTCAAAGCTTTCCCCGGTGCGCGCCTGGCAGCCGATGCTGGCTGTAGGCTGGGTTTTCAGTGGGGCTTTTGGCTAAACCACCTACATGTGGCCTCTCTATGTGGCCTGGGCATCCTGACAGCATGGCACCTGGGTTCTGAAAGGGAGCATCCAAAAAGAGAGCAGGCCAAGAGGATGCCACATTAGCTTTTATGGCCGACAGCATCATTTCTGCCACATTCTGTTAACTAGATGCAAGTAATTAGACCAGCCCATATTTAAAGGGAAATCAATGAACCTCTAACATGACGGAAACACATGTTTTTGCAGACATGCTTCAGAACCACCACATACCCCTTCTGGGTGCCAAGCACTTAACAAGGCACTTGGGACAGAGCGGTGAGTCATACAAACCCTGCCCTTATGGCACTTATGGTCTAGGGGTAGGAGATAAATATGAATAAAACACTATTACAAATAGCGCTACAGAAGGTGAGGGAAGGGGGCCCTGAGACAGTATACTACACATTTGTATGACCTGGACCAGGGACGCAAGGAAGAATTCCCTCAAGGAGAGACATCTGATTTGAGAGCTGAAACATGAGTAGTTCCTAACTCTGTGAAGCAGGTTGAATAAGAGAGGTTCCCTGGAGAAGGGAACAACAGGCCACGGCCGTCGGGCAGAAGGAAGGTGGCCCAGAGGCGGTCAGTGTTTCTGGACACAGTCAGCAGGGAAGGCAGAGAGCAGCTGTGAGACAAGGCTGCAGCAGTGGGCCAGGGCCGGGCCCCCAGGCTTTGTACGCTCGGTGGGGTTATCCGGCTACCCATCTTTGGCCTGAAGGTTTTGGGAAGCTGTTTAAGGGTCACTCACTGGAGAGCGGTATCGATAGATCTGCATTGTAAACATCACTCCGGCAGCTGTGCAGACGGCCACTGCCTGATGCTGAGTCAGGACTGCGAGGGCTGGGGGATTCCCGTCTGTAGTACTTCCCCTCTCCGTGAGACTCCCACACACACGCTCAGGCCAGCAGCAGCCCCGGTCCTTTACTCCGGACCGGGCTCCTACAACCTACATCCGACCTCCTGGGTCCCTCTTCCCAGGCACAGGAAGTCCTGCCACCTTGAATTATTCAATTAGTCATTCCTTTAGTCTATCAGTCATTTGGTGTAGTGGCTTGAACTGTGGCCCCCCCAAAACATATGCCTACACACTAATCCCCAAAACTTGTAGTGTGACCTTATTTGGGGGGGGGGAAGGTCTTCGTGAACGTAATTAAGTATCTTAAGATGAGATCATCCTGGATCATCTGGGCGGGCCCTAAACCTGTGACAAATGTCCTTACAAGAGTGGGGCAGAGGGAGACCTGACAAGGACAGAAGAGGAGGAAGTAATGTGATCACGGTGACAAAAGTGATGTGGCCACAAGTCAAGGAATGCCAACAGCTGCCAGAAGCTGGGACAGACAAGGAACACACTGTCCCCTAGAGTGCGGCCCCAGTGACATCTTGATTTCAGGCCAATGATCTGATTTTGACCTTTTGGCCTCCAGACTGTGAAAGAGTAAACTTCTGTCTGTTTTAAGCCACTGAATTCGTGGTAATTTGTTACAGCAGCCCTGGGAAATTAACACAGTCGGGCACTTGTCCAGTCGTTCCTTCCCGACGAGCTCTGCTGGCTCCTTCAGGGGACCTCTATGCAGTGGAGTACCCCAGGCTGAGTTCTCAGGCCTCTTCTTGTCTCTGCCTTCCCCTGTGCGACCTCGCCCACTCATTTGGCTATGAAACGCCATCTATTTGCTAATCATCCCTCCAAATTTTGTCTCCCTCCAGACCCTTCCTGTGAGCCCAGCCACCTTCACAGGAAAATGAAAAGAGGCCTCTGGCTCTACCCCCACCCCACCCCCAAATCTTCTTGGCCAGGCACCTCCAAGCCACTCAGAGCTCAAGTCAGCAATGTGTAGCCATCCTAGATTTCCCCATTTCCCTCATGCCTGACATACAATTGCTAGCAAGTCTTGTCGGTTAGGTCTCAAAATATTTCTTCAATCTCTCCACTCCGCTTCCACTGTCATCACTGCCACCAGCACCTCTCACCCAGATGACTGACCAGCTTCCTGACGACTCCCAGCTGCTCACAGCCGCCAGAGTGAGTTTAAAAACATTAGATCAGGTTTCAGGTTTTCGGACAACTTTATTGAAGTATAATTGACATATTAAAGTGTACAATGGAGTAAGTTTTGACATGTGCATTCACCCATGAAATCACCAGTACAGTAAAAATAAGGGATCTATCACTCCAAAACATGTCCTAGTGTTTCCTTGGAATCCAACCCTGCCTCCCAACCTCCCACCCCCAGGCAACCACTGGTCTGCTTTCCGTCGCTGTAAGCTAGTTTGCATTTTTAGAATTTTATATAAGTGGAATAATACAGTATGGACTCTTCCTAAAAAATTGTTGATTTTTTTTTTTTTAGAAAAACTGATTTGTTGTTCCACTTATTCATTGGCTGCTTCTTTTTTTTTTTAAAGATGTTATTTATTTTTAAAGAGAGGGAAAGGGAGAGAGAAAGAGAGAGAGAGAGAAACATTAATGTGTGGTTGCCTCTCATGTAACCCCAACTGGAGACCTGGCCCGCAACCCAGGCAGGTGCCCTGACTGGGAATTGAACCAGTGACCCTTTGAGTGTCAGGCTGGCACTCAATCCACTGAGCTACACCAGCCGGGGCTGGTTGCTTCTTATATGTGCCATGATGGGAGAATGAACCCACAACCTTGGCATATTGGGACGATACTCTAAGCAACTGAGCTACCTGGCCAAGGCTATTTGTATTCTTTCTTATGTGGAATAATAATTTTAAGATTCATCCATGTTACTCACTGTATCAATAATTAATTTTGTTTTATTGTTGAGTATTATTCCATTGTATGGATGGACCACAATTTGTTTAATCATTCACCTGATGATGGGCATTTTATAGCTATTATATAAAAAGCTGTGTAGACATTCCCCTGTAGGTGTCTGTGTGGGCTTATGCTGTCATTTATCTTGGGTAAATACCTAGGAGAGAAATAAGGGGGTCATATTAGACGTGTCTGTCTAACTTTTTGAGAAACTGCCACACTGTTTCCCAAAGTGTTTGTATTACTTGACGTCCCTGCCAGTAGTGCAGAAGGGTCACAGCTGCTCATATGCTCCGCTCACACTCGGTCCGTCTTTTAATTTTAGCTTTACTAGTGGGTGTGTAGTGGTTTCCTATTGTTTTACTTTGCATGTCTCTGACAACCAAGGAGCATTTTTTCAAGTGCTTGTTTGCATACCTTCTTGGGAGAAGTATCCATTCAAACTTTTTGCTCATTTTTTTAAAAACTTTTTCTCTTCTTACTGAGTTGCACATACTTTTTAAATATATTCTTGATGTAAATTCCTTTTTCATATATTCTATGTATATAAAGAGGTTTTTAAAAATATGTTCTAGATACAACTCCTTTGTTGGATATATATTTTGCAAATATTCCCTCCCACTGGCAACTGTCTTTTCATTTCCTAACGGTATCTTAGAGAGCATAAGATTTAAACTTCATGGAGTCTAGCTTATCAATTATTTTATTGCTAGCACTTTTTGTGCTAACAATATCTAAGAACTCTTTGCTCACCCAAAGATATGAAGGTTTTTTCCCTATGTTCTCTTCTAGAGGTTTTATAGTCTTTGCTCTTACGTGTAGGTTTGTGTCCATTTTGAACTAATTTTTAAGCAAGGTGTGAGACTAGGGCAGATGTTCATTTTTTTTTTCCACACAGACATCCAGTTGCTCCAGTGCCGTGTGCTGAAAAGCTTATCTTTTCCCCAAGGACGCCCTGGCACCTTTGTCGAAAGCCAATTGGCAAAACGCATGCAGCTTTATTTTCGTACCGTCTTCTCTGTCCCACTGCCCTATGTGCTACGTTTACATCAGTGCCATGCCGTCTTGATTACTACAGCTTTGCATCGGGTCCTGAAATCACGCAGGGAAAGGCCTCCAACTTCACAATGCTTTTGAAAATTGTTCTGCTATCCCAGGTCCTTTGCGTTTTCACATACATCTTAGAATCAGCTCATTGATTTCTTTAAAAGAACCTGCTGTGCCCTGACTAATGGGGCTCAGCTGGTTGGGCATCGTCCGGAAAAGCCAAAGGTTGGAAAGATTCTTTGATAAGATCCCAGGTCAGGGCACACAGCTGGGTTCTGGGTTTGTTCCCCATCTTCAACCCCATCCTTAGGGCCCAGATATGAGAGGCAATGGATTGGTGTTTCTCTAGAGCAGATGTTTCTCTCTTTCTCCCTTCCTTCCCCGCTCTCTAAACATACATTTAAAAAAACAAAACAAAACCTGTTGAGACTTCGATTGGAATTATTTTGAATCTGTATATCAACCTGGGGAGAACTGCCATATTGACAATGTCAGGTCTTTGGATCCATGAACACAGGCCCTCTCTCCATTTACTTAGGCCTTATTTAATTTCCCCGGCACTGTTCTGCAGCTTTCAGTGTACAAATCTTACACAGCTGCTGTCAGATCAGTCCCTAAGTATTTCACATTACTGACAGTATTATTAAAGGTACTGTTTTGTAATGCCAATTTCCAAGCATCCATTATTTAAATACAATTGATTTCCTTTTTTTAAGATTTTTTAAATTATATTTTATTGTTTTTATGCAATGACAGTTGTCCCAGGTTTTCCCCCTTTGCCTGCCTCCACCCAGCCCCCCCACTTCCTCAGGCAGTCCCCACACTGTTGTCCAGGATTGACCCTTGAATAACGCAGGTGTTGGGGGCGCTGACCCCTGCCCCACCCAAGCAGTGGAAAATCTGCAACCTACGTTGGCCTCTTCATTAGGGGATTCCCAGTCATGGATCCGACAAAAGTGCAGTTGACCTTGAATACTTTTTATATGCAGATAAGCCCTTTTTTTCCTTCATGTTAGGTAGAATTCAGCAGATGTTTGAGGCCTAGAGTTTTCTTTATAGGAAGATTTTTAACCATAGATCCAGTTTTTCAGTAGACATAGGGCTATTCGGGCTATCTATTTCTTCTTGAATGTGAGTCACACTTCCCCTGAAACCCCTCAGGGTCTTGCCCTCACACCTGAGTCCTTACGTGGCTTACACGGCCCGTCTGGTCCACTCCTGCCCATCCCTCCAACCTCATCTGCGTGCCGCCTCCTCCTTGCTTACTGCGTCCCAGTCACACTGGTCTTCTGGTTATGCCAAGGTTATGCCAAGCTCTTCCCCTACTCAAGACCTTGACGTTGCTTTTGCCTCTAACTGGAAAGCTCTTCCGCAGGCTCTTTGCATGGTTCCCCTCCCCCTCAGTCTCATCCCCCAGGTTTCAAACTATGTATCAGGGCGGTCCTTCCTGACCACGACGCCCAGAGTGGGGCCTGCTGGATCCCCTCTCCCACACAACCCTTTTACTGCCTTCGCAATACACAATCAACTCTGTCACTGTTTCGTTTGCTTATTGTTAGCTCCCTAAGAGCAGGGATCTTGTCTGTCTTATTCACTGCTCTATCCCCTGCACCCAGGCTACGACCTGGGACAAACAAGATGTTTAGTTACTGGTTTTTGAATAAGTAGACTAAATCAGTGGGCTGGTCTGCTGATCGGCCTGGAAGTCAGCGAGTCTTCCGTGAGCCTGCCGGTCAGACTGAGGATGCTGGTCAGCCTGGGGGAGGTCAGGCAGGCATGGCTGCTCTGGCTGCTCTGTGGGGCGGGCCTGTGTGACTGCTGAGCCCCTGTGAAGTCAGCCCAGGGTTCCGGGGGACACAAAGAAGTAAAAGGCTAAGGCCTGCCACCAAGAGGCTTCTGGCCCACCTGTCTACTTGGAGACTCACTGCTTCGCACTGCCCAGCCAGAGGGCGAAGTGGGGGCGAACAGGGTGACAAGGGGAAGGTGCAGAGCCTGGCCCAACTCTGACAGCTGCAGCTCTGTCTCAGGGCTTTTGAGCCCCATAAAAGTCTCACCTGGTGACTGCAGTGCTCAGGAAGAGCCTGTGCAGGAGGCACAGAGAAGGCTTTGTGGCTTCTTTCCCACCCCACCCAACTTCCCGACCTGGGCCCTCTGCTCATGGAAACTCCCACGCTGGTCCTGGCTGCCTGGCCCCAGAAGACAGGCGGTGGTGCACGTTGCCACTGCCTGCTCTGCAGAGGGGCAGGACATGGGCCTGTACCTCCAGGGGCCATTCTCTGCAACTGAACCCATCCTGGGTCCCCTCTCCATAGACCAGAGAAGGCCTAGCTCTCTGGTGGAGGAAGCAGCCTTGCATGGGAGCTGGCAACTTCACGGTTAATCCCGAGCTTCCCCAGGAACACCCTTGGCTGTGGGGTCACGGCTGTGGCTGGAGTCCCATCATGGATGAGATGTAGGAGGGTGTCAGAGCCACTTGTGTAGGAGGCAGCTGTCTGCAATAACTAGGCAGCGCACCCAGGCTGCCGGCGATCCCTGAGCCTCCGTCCTGCTCACTGACACACTCCATGACCAGGGGGCCCTGCTTGGTGACGTCATCTTCCTCACACAGGGCTGAGGGAAATGAGCTCAGGGAGGCCATCAGAGGCGGCCTGTTTACTTACAGAGACCCTGGCTGTCAGCAGCGCTTTGACCAGACGTTTCCTGTCCTAGCCAGCATGAAGCAGAAATTTCCTTAAACACATTATTTTGGCCTCAACCCACTGCTTGCTCCCTTGCTTTGAATTTTTTTTCAAGAGGAAAATTCCCAGTTCTGGTCCCAAATAGAACAGCCTAGAGATGGTGGGGGGAGAGCCCAATGACCCCCAAAAGGGCCTTTCACAGTTTAAGTTGCTCCTACCTCCCCAGTAATCCTTGGAGCTGAGACCATCGAACCAATTTTCAGTCACCTGTGTGTGTGGGAGGGGTCAGAGGGAAGGCCAGCATCACCCCAAGGCAGACCCTCTGCCACCTTACCTCGCTCAGGGCCTCAGCCACACTCAGCTCATACTCACAGCATTTCCCAACTCAGCAACCCTGGCTAGGCCCTAGACCCCTCCCTCCTTCCCTCGGGGTCAGAGACATCTCAGGACAGGTTGTCACAGGCTCCAGGGAACTCCCAAGATGGCTACCCCCCAGCAGCCCTGGCTGAGAGGCACTGTCACCTGACTTTACCCACTCTCTTCGTGTTGTTCCTGCAGGAACTCAGCCATTCCACAGGCCTTGAGGGTAGAGGGGACATAGAAGTCTCCTCAGTTCCCCAGTGCACCAGGATCCTAAGGCCACCTATGCCAGGAGCAGAGCAGTGCCCTTCCGGGAAGATCAGTCACGGGAGACAGGTGCCATCGGTCTCGCTGGGTCTGCCCATGGTTAGGGCTGGCCAGGCAGGCTCAGACATGCTGGGGAGCCTGAGGTCTCACCTGACCCAGCTCTGCTCTGTGGCCTGATCCTTTTTAATAGCTCAGCATTCCAGGCACCAGGGAGGGGCTCAGGGGCAGAATCAGGTCAGAAGAGGGCATCGAATCTGTGTTTCACACGCTTTACACGAGACTGAGAAACCGTCAAGGGTCCCCATCCGAAGGGGTGAAGGGAGCAGCTCACACAGATCTCAGCTGGCAGCTTCTTAGAAGACACTGAAAAAAGAGCCAGATCTTCTCACCTAACTAGTCCCCCACAACCAACATAAACATGTGGTTCCCGTGATTTCAATTAGCGTGTCTATTGAACCCAGAATTTATAAGGTATGAAAGTTGGAAAGACCCTCCCTAAAGATAGAAACAAACACTCATTGGACATCTGTGAGCCTGGCGCGGCGCCAGCCTCTGCACACGCTCCCATCTGACGCCCACGCTCCGAGGGGGACTGAGCTACTCTGGAGGAGACGCCGCTTGCATATGGCGGAGCAGGACTCTCTGATGAGGTATCTCCAAATCTGGCTTCCAGAAAGTAATCAAGTCATGAAATCAATCACACTCCTTCTGTAAGCCAAGCAAGGCCTGCAAGTTAAAGACGTGGGAATCCAGCCCTTTCATTCTATAGATGAGGAAACCAAGGCCAGGTCACAGGGCTGAGCATTTGACAGTTGCTCCGACCAGGGCCCCTCCCACCATCCTGACCTGTCTCGTGGCCCCAAGTTGGCCCAGGTGAAGGGAGGGTGGGAGAAAAGCTGTGGCTGCTGCTGTACAGAAGACCAGAACAGGGAAACACACACAGACACACAGACGTCCACTCAGGCAGACACGCAGAGACATGGATACACGGGCAAAGATACACACAGGCGCTTGTAGCCATGTGTTGTTTCGCTCTCATCTCTCTATTTGATGCATGGTTCCTTTCCAGATCGCAAATTCCAAGAGGAAACAGGCAAAAAGGGCCCTTACTCTGGGTGCCCCCTCCAGGTGGCCACACTCCACCGCAGACAGTGAGAAGTCCGGCCAAGGGAACAGGCCCTCCAGGAGCCCATGCCCTCCCCCTGGATCACCAGGCAGGTCCACAGGACCCATTACTGCCTACTCGGAGCCATCTGGGCAGACTTTGCCAATGCCGCGGGCACCCCTGGGCCTAGAGGATGACCAAGAGGCGACTGTGTGTGGAACACATGCGTGTAATTTGGACACATGTGAGGAGAAACACATATATGTGAGGCCCCTGAAGATACGGGACAGAGCCCCAAGCTGTGTGTTGCTGAGTTCCAGCACAGAACTCAGAGGAGTTGAGCATTCAAAACCAAACCCAACCTTCTAGATTTTTAGGATTGAGTATTTTCCTTCAAAGTTTGTTTTGACTTATTAACATTTAAATATTTAGACATAAGAATATAAGCCTTCATTTGTACTCTTGCCCTGGGCCTTGCAAGTGTTGGGAGCTGCCCTGGACACCTCTCTAACTTCCCAGTGTGGGCCCAGGCACAGGGCGAGCGCTTTGCAGATGTTAGTCAATGAGCAAGTCGCTTTACGAGTGAATTGGTGAATGAGTGAATGAAAGCTTCTGCACAAACGTACACATACAGGCATACATGCTTTCAGGGACTCACCAACACATTATTGATAAATACATGCCCACACTCCCAGAGACACACACACCTACACTTACAGCTGGAAAGACAAGGACATGTTTACACCCAAATCACCCAAGTGCTCACGCGCATACTCCCACGACACAGGCAGGCAGGAGCGGACCCACTCATCTGTGCAAAGACACAGAGACCCACACTTTCCCTCGAAGTACACACGTGCATAAGGCTGCACAGATGTGGACATGCACATATGCAGGCAAACATGTTAGTACATGCTTTCCTGCCCAGGAACCCAGCTCCCACCGGAAACACAGCCGCCTCCGCATATAATCCACATGGACACACACAGCTGCACAGAGACAAAGCTAGAGGCCAGAGACAGACTGTCAGAGAGACACCTGCCCACAGAGACCCGCGCCGCCCCGGGCTCCCACACTGTCTGCCCGCCCCCGCCCCACCCTGGCTGTCTGCTGCCGCAGGGGCTCCTGCACGAATTCTTTTGCAGACTGGCTGAGAAAGGCTGCTCTCTCCTCCCCCGGAGTCCCCGGCCAGCCGGCCGGGTTCTAGGACAGAGAAGCAGATGGCGTGTGCTGGAGGAGTGTGGGTGGGGGGCTCCACCTCCCCAAGCTCTCTGCTCTCTGTCCTGTCCGTCTCCCATGGGCTGGCCAAGCCCAGACGGGGCACTGGGTTCTGGACAGTGTAGGACCCCACTCAGGCCCCGCTGCCCCGGCTCTGCTCCTGACAGTATGATTTAGGAGGAGCTGGTGAACAGCGCTTTTCCAGAAGCCTTGCTTCCTCAGGAAACGGCTCGGCCTCAAGCCTGATCTCCAAAACAGGCGTAGGAGGAAAACACCTCTGCTCCTCTGCAGAAACACGGGCCGCCCCTCTCAGAGCCCCTGGCACCGTTCCAGCCACAACAGCCACAGCATCCCCAGGCAGTGGACGGCAAGGGAAGGCCCACGTCTAGTCCTGCTTCTGCTGCTGACTCAGGGTGTCCACCTCTATAAAATGAGCCATTTGGGTGTGACCACTTCAGATCTATCTAGAATTATGCAGAAGTCTCAAATTCCCCAGGAAGCCCTGGGCAAGGGTGAAGGGATTTGACCCCAGGGACAGTGGCTTGGTGTGAACCTCCTCAGAGGTCACAGTCATTATTATAGAGCTTGTGTGGGAAGTGGCTTGAGGCTGAGATGCCCAGCACTGAGGTGAAACAGGCACTCAAGGGAAGGAATGCCCTATGCAGTCTGGAGACAACAACCTCCCCTCTCCCTTCCACTCACTCCCCAAGTCCCCCAGGCCTCAGCTGGAGGTGGACACAGGGCCGCAGCCCCACCCAGGTGGGTGGGGCAACAGACACACTGCTCATCACAGCTGGCTGGACAGGGGAGACTGTTTATTCTCTGATGTCAGAACATCACAGACAATCGGGGAATTTGGCTGCTGGCAGCTCCTCGATGTGAGATCTCAAAGAAGTCAACCTAATCAGAACAGGCCGATGCCCCACTTTGAGCAGGCAGCAGGGGTGCCAGGGAGGGGCTGACCCTCCCCGCCCCACATTCGGTGTCACGTGTGCCTCTGAGCTCACCTGTTCGGTCTGTGGTGATGGGGTTGCAAAGATCACTGGAGCTGGGCCCAGAGTTCTTGTGCACAGCGTGGGCATCAGGTCCCACTCCCAGGTGCCCCAGGGACGTGGCCGAACTAACGGTCTCAGCCTGGGAGGGGAGCTCAGTCGCATCCGCTGGTGTGGAGAATTTGACTCCTCCAGTGGCCCCAGCCTTCCTTTTCCCCTCCCATCCTCTCACAAGGTGAAAGCTCTTCTCACCCGTGAATCTCTACTGGTCTCTTTCTATCTCACCCCCGCCCCCCATTCATTACAAAAACCTGTTCTTAGCAAAGGCCACCATCAGCCTTTTACACATGTGTCTGAATAAGCCTCAAATCAATATTTTAAACCTCTCTCAGGCCATTTGCATTTTAAGTCTGAGCCTTTTTAGTGACACGAAGGCTCTGTCCTGCCTACCTTCACTGTTCCCAAAGGTACTTCTGGTAACAGAAAGCACACGGAACTCCCTGAAATCAAACAACAGATGTTTACAACCTTCTCTGAAACCTTCACTCACCCACACTGCCTTGCCTGCGCACTTTCTCTCAAATCCAACTTCAATCCCCTTTGCTGATGTTTAATCATTACCTTCTACTATGGCAGGAGTTCGGGCATCCTTTCATCCACTTATTCACTCACAAACTCTTCTCAAGTGTCTACCGTATCTTCGATACTCAGACATACAAAGACAACCTGGACACTGCCCTTCAGCAGGTTGTAGTTGAATTTTAATGTAGGAAATATCCCTAAGCAAAGCCCAGCCCGCTAGCTGGTATACAATAGGAATTCAGTAAATGCTGCTTCCCCTTGTCAGGGCTGCACTATATGGACACTGCAGTGAGACACCAGAAATTTTCTAAAAACCCTTCCCAGGTGGACAAGAGTGCCCGCAGGAGTGAGAGGTTTCTCTCTTGGTCCAGAGCACGGTGATTTGCCTGGGATGTTCCTAACATCAGGTTGGAGAAGCACGCAAAGGAGAGGGGCTTATTCTAACCAGATCAGGGCTAGGGCAGCCCGGGACACTGTCTCCATGGTGCAGAGCCCCAGACAGTTCGGAAACAAACAGAAACCCATCCAGAGGGAAGAGACTGACAAAAGCAAAAACAAACAAAGACCAAGAGATGGAAAACTCAGGAGGTGGGGCAGGGTGGAGACCAGGGGAGAGGGGAGACTGGGTAGAGGGGAGGTGGGTGTGGGCTTCGGAGGGGACTTAGGGAGGGGCCTGGTCCTGGGATTTTGTGTATGTGAGGACGGAATCCAGTCCTACACCCCCACCCAAGAATCACCATGGCAACAGGGAGGGTGAGTGCTGCTGATTCCAAGCCAACACAAACCTCCTGGGTTTAGCAGCAGGAATGGACTCAGATGCATGGGGCCACGTCCTAAAGAAAAATATCTGAACGGGGCTCTTTAAATCACAAACTCCCCATCTATTCCTGGTTTGGCGGGCGATCACTGTTAATGAAATGAATTAATAAGAAACAACAGTGAGCCACATCCCTACTCCACATCTCTCTCGCAGACACGGAAGCCCACAGGATAAAACTCATTCCCTTTGTGGCTGAAACTGACCGCTCACGGGACTCTCAGCACCTCCTAGAAGCAGGTGCCTCACCCGCAGGAGACTCACTTGCCCCCTTCCCAAAGCTGTCCTCCTTGACAGCGACTTTAGTGACAGAGGGCTGCTGGGATTGCTTTCACAAGATCCAGGGCAGCCGGGGCTCCAATGTGAGGAGGTTCCAACCGAACCACCATCCGGCCTCCTCTGCCATCAGCTGCCTGGTGAAGCTCTTGGCCCAAGGGGTTTGTCAGCACAGACACCGCTCCTTCCTCCTCCAGGAAAAAGTGTCTGCAGATGAGCCTGCCGAACCACTCCCAACGCCCAAATGTGCCTGCACCTGGAGCTGCCTGGCCTCTGGCCTTAGATGTAGGGTCGGTGCTACATAGAACTGAGTCTTCAGTGTCCCTCCTACCTCTCTGTTCCCAGGGACGCAGAGACCTCATCCTCTCCCCCACCACCCTAAGTCCAGGCTGACTCACCCATTAGGCATTACAGGCCCAACGCCTAAGACCCACACGGTGAAAAGCAGTCTTCACTTCTTTTGTAATCGGAAGGAAAAACCGAGCTTGCAAGT
Source organism: Tonatia bakeri (assembly GCA_004024845.1). Classification (NCBI taxonomy): domain Eukaryota; kingdom Metazoa; phylum Chordata; class Mammalia; order Chiroptera; family Phyllostomidae; genus Tonatia; species Tonatia bakeri. The sequence continues at coordinate 232,324 of PVIA01001658.1, read as the reverse complement.
GGAAGAAAACATTTTAGTATACAATAATGATATATTCATCTCTACGCCAATGTAGTCATAAAATAGAATTTTAAGTATTTCTTTTTATTGAGGAAGGGGCCCACGAAGGCAAAAGTTCCCAGTGCCCGAGAAAGGTATCATGCGGGCCGCTCTAGTCTCCCCTCCTCCCAGTCCAGTCCTCAGACGCCAGGGACGTCCTTCCCCACGTCAGAGGCGTCTGTCCAAAGGCCCCCACTAGCCTGGGAGCTCCCGGAGGGCAGGTCACCCTTCACTCACCCTCACATCCCCCCCCAAACTCAGTGCCTGTGTCGCTGTCACGTCAGACATTGTACTGCCTCTTCTCTCTGGTGAGGGGGGTGGGCTCAGGAAAAAAGGGCTAGGCTGTAAATAAACATTGCCTAAGCACAACATTTCACATTTATGCAGTCGGACTTTGTCCATGTCCCCCACCCGGTACTCCTCCGGCCAAGTTCACCAGTGATCTCCAACTCGGTAAATCCATTGGACATCTCTCGCGTATGACCCTGACATGCAGCAGCATTTGACACTGCTCGTCAAGCCCCCCTTACTGGCTTCTATGACACCGTTGTCTTGGTTTCCTCCTATTTCCCTGGATACTCCCGCTGTCTCCTTTGCATGCTCATCTCCTCCGTTGGGCCACTAAGGACAGCAGGTCAAAGAAAGACAAACACCACGTGATCTCGCTGGTATGTGGAATCTAATGAACAAAATAAGCTGACGAACAAAATCACACCAGAGGCATGGACACGTGGAACGGACTGACGTACCTCGAAGGGAAGGGGTGGGGGACCGGGAGAGATTAGCGGAACACACACGCGTACATGCAGAGCGCACAGTGCAGACGGCAGTGTGGTGAAGGTGTGGAGGGGGCCGTTGGGTGAAGGGGAGCCGGGGGGAAATCGGGGATACCTGTAATATTACTATCAACAATTTTAAAAAATAAATTTTTAAAAAGACACAGGACAAAAAACAAGTACTAGTGATGACAACAACGACGATGATGACGGCGCCAGCGCTGAAACACACCAGGCATCTGCTCGGCGCTGCACACTAGTCCAAACATCAGTCCCTGCGATCCTCGGAGTAACCCTGAACCCATTCTTCAACCGCCAGCCAGTGCCTTTTCTCAAAACCAAATCTGACCTCCCACTTAAAAGCTCTGCTTGAACAGGAACAAATTTAAAGGATACCTGGACAAAAACTAGGGGGAGGGTGGTAATGGGAGGGAAGTGGGCAGAAAACTGTACTTGAACAATGATTAAAATAAAATTTAAAAAAAAAAAAAAAAAGCTCTGCTTGAAACCTTCTAATGGCTTCCGCAGCCCAGGCGCGCCAGGCCCTTTAGGAGCTGGCCCCAGCACCCCCTCTAGCCCCGTTTCTCACCAAACCTCTTCCCAGGCCCCTCCCGCTCCGGGCTTCTCCATGGAGAACTCGAGGGCTTTGCATGTACTATTTCCACTGCCTGAAATACTCTTCCTCCCCCTCTCAGCCAACCCCTGCTGGCTCTTTCAGGTTCCAGTGGAACATCACTGTTCTGGCGGCCAGGGCTGGGGCTCGGCGGTGTATCGCGTGGTGGTTACAAGACCAACACTGAACCCGGCCTGCCTGGTTCAACCCCCGGCTCTACCACTTCCCGCCAAGTAACCTGGGGCAAGCTATTCAAACTCTCTGTACCTTCGGTTTTTTACCTGTCATGAGGATCAAAGCAATCAGGACATAAGGCACAATGTAGGGCTACGTGTGTCACTTCCATACTTCCAAGCCATGTTTAGACGTTTTGCAAAGTATTTTCTAACTGTAATAATACCACATAAGGTTGACCTGACTGCCGAGAACGCCCCTCTGCCTGCCGAGCCTGACCACCAGCTCGGCGAGGCTAGGGACTTCTGATCTGGGTCCTGCCCCGTTTCCAGTGCCTGGCACACAGCTGGTGCTCGAGTTTGGTATGTCAGCGACCAGAAATCCCACACCTACTGAATATCCTGATGATATGTGCTTTCTAGTGAACAGTCACCTCAAGCAAGGAAGGAAAAAGAGGGGAAGATTTTTTAGCAAAAGTGCATACATGGCGGACCCAGGCTGGGACTAAACGCAGTCACAAAGGCGACCTGGTAATTAGGAAAATACTTTTATTATTTCTGAAATGTTCCAGTATTCAATGTAAAAACCATGATAGTGGCTTTTTCACAACTTCACAAATTATGGAAAAATGACTTAGCTCCTTCTTTATAGAAATCTCCCCCGCCCCCACCACCACCACCATCCCCAAACAAGACAGGGCTCCATCGTGACTGAAACAGGGCAGGAGGGAGGATACAGCAAGTAGACCTGAGGCTCTTCCTGCACGTGCTCAGCCCAGGCTGAGTCGCAGAGACCGGTGACCCCTCCGGGGGAGGCTCAGTCCACACACATCAGTGACACACGGAGGCGGGCCTCTGTCCTGAAGGCTGACAGCGACAGTGGCCCGTGGCATGGCACTTGTGGCCGGCTGGCAGGCCACAGCGGAGGCAGCGTAGTGAGAGCGAGATCAGGAGGCACCCTGCAGCTGTAACCAGCGGCTGGTGGTTTTTTTGAGAAGACGACTTGAGGTGCTCACTGTTAGGTTTGTGTCTTTCATTGGATCTGACTCCTTCCTTCCTCGTCCACGGTCAGGCCGCAGTCGGGCACAGCTGTAGCAGAATGCTGCTTGTTGATTTCAGAAAAACTGAAAATGTTTTGTACTCACAAAGGCGGATGGAATTCAAAAACCGTCCCACCGATTTTTATGAGAAACATGACTTTCCTCCTGAGTGTCTCAAGTCAAAACAAGGCAACCGCCTCGTGATTTATCGCCCCCACTACACATTTTCCACCGTCCAGAAGGCATTAGAGAGAGGGCCAGAGTCCGCCAGGAGCGATTGTAAACATACCGCTGACAGCTTGGACACTTTGTTTTTAAACGCAGCAGGACTTTTCCCTTCGGCCCTGATCGAAAAGCCAACTCCCTAGGACTGTTTAGGCAGGAGTAGACAGGAGGGCTCCCCGAACCCTATGCGTTAGGGACCAGCAGTCCCTGGGGGCAGGAGTGTGGCTGGGAGCATCATCAAAGGCAATCAAAACATTTATGGCATGTGAGAACTGTCCCGTGGTCCCCAGCTGGCCCCCGGGCTCACCCTGACCAGACGCGGGACACAGGAGGTACAGCACGAGTTGTCATAAGGCACGTGGCTGAGGGGGTCCCCACACCAGGCCCCACAAGATTATCTTTTCGCACGATTCCAGAAGTGCTGGAAGGCGGAGGAGCTGATCGCACTCACTATGAGCAGCAGCAGCAGATACAGGGATATCAAGACTGTAAACCAATGGCTGGAAAACCAGGACAGCTGGCTCGAAGCCCTGCTTAAGGGGGGAAAAGAGAGTGATGTTGGCAAAACGCGGAAAACATTTTTTAAAAGTGTATGCAACAACTTCTGGCCCTGAGATGAAATGATGAATTTCACCCTCTGAGTGAGCCATGAAATGAAGCTTCGTGCGTTTTCCTTTGCTCCAGAAAGCTGAGGCTGTTTGCCCTGGCACGGACACGCCTTTCCCCAGAACATGTTCTAAATGTACAAAGACAGCTATGCGGTGAGCTCATCCCAGCTTCAGAGCTGCTCCTCCTGGACCTCCTCTAGCCCGTCTTTTCTTAAGCAGGACTTCGGTATCTAGAAGAATGCCCTCGCTCAAGGTGCCTGCCCAGACAGCAGCAGGGGGCAGGTCACTTAGCAAAATCTTTTCACTTTTAGACACATACAGACACCAGCCCACACTGGGGAGATCCTCTTCGGCCCACTGGGAGGTGATCTCTAAACCGTCCAAGCAGGCACAGAAGAGACATTCCAGGGAGACGTGGGAGGGAATGAAAAGTTCACGTACAAAAAGCCAGATGATTTTAAACCAAAGGATAATGCCCCCCAGATTTAGAATCCCTACACAAATTTCCCAAATTTGAGGGGAGGGTGGGTTTTTCCTGGTTTATGAAATCCTGAAGCATGGAAACCACTGTGTGTACCAGCAGGAGTGGGGAGTATTCAAAGTGACCCCCTTCCCTGTTGTACCTGCTCACCTGCCACTCCTCCCCAGGAGAAGCCAGATTCTGACGATGAGACCACATCTCAAAGTGACCCTGACCCTGGAGGGCCCTGCGCACAAACCACCTGCCACCTGCTGAGAGGTCATGGGGCACCCACCAGGGCTCTTAGAAGCCGAAAGACCTCATCTGCCGTTGGGTTCACTACGCTCACTTTAAAGATGAAGATGAGACATCTCAGATCCGGAGAGGGGAAGAGGGTGATTCAACAGCCACCGTGGAAAGTGACCAAGCTGGGCGGCACACAGCCCCAGCCAGTGTCCAGTCACACCCTGCTCCTCAGCTTGATCTGATCAGTGGGTTTGAGACTCAGATCAGGAGCCCCGGTGGCTGAGGGGCCGCGCGGTCTGGGGAGGCCGATCTGGCCTCACTCAGTCCCTCCTGCGATTTGTGTGTAAATCTCCTTCTGTCTTCTTCATTAGGGTAGACAGTCCTCCGAGGGCCAGGACCACACCGTACCCAAGCTGACTCTCACCCCTCACCACGTCTAGCACAGTGATTTACATACTTTCTGCACAGCTGAGGCCTTCGGCTGGGGGGAAGGGGGTGCTGAGAACAAAGAACCCAACACTTTCAAGGCAGCCCTTGGCTGCCCTCTGGGGCCTCAGTGGGCCGTCCGTCTTACCTCTTGGCCTGCTTCTGCGAGTACACCAGCAGGTACTTCACCCGCAGGAGCTGGTTGCTGGTGACCACAAAGTACTTGGGAGGGACGTCTCCCCCTTCACTGTGCTTGACCCTAGCTCTCCTGCGGTCTATCTCCTTGGAATCTGAATCAGAAGAGTAAAGCACAACTTTACTGACGGGCGGGGAGAGGAATGCACTAATAAAAGAAGCAAACTACGAGTATAAACGGGTCAGGGGTCCTGGCAGGCTGGGGAACGGGCCTGTGTGTGTATGTGACGCACAGAGCAAAACAGGAGAATCAACAGAGACAAACGGGAGGAGAAAAAAGGAATACGAAAATAAAAGAGGTACGAGGGGGAAAACACACCCGAACTGGGGAAAGAGGGGGAAAGCGGGGGAAAGTGGGGGAAAGCAGGGGAAAGCAGCAGATCGGTACCCAAAACAAAAGGCAACGATCTGGGACCGGGGCAGGACGAGCTGAGCCCCGCCTCCCAGCAGGAGTTGTGAACGGACCGTGCTGGACTCAAGCTCCGTAGAACCCAGCGCCTACTCTCCACACCAAGGCTCGTTTAAACAAACAAACAAACAGAAACAAAGCTTTTCTTTGGGTAACATGAAATGCGTTAGCAATTTTAAAAAAGGCCAAAGTTGTGTGACAGCAGACATTGCAAGGTTTTGTTTTGATGTTTAATGTCACGATTTGCAAACTTCCTAAGAATTATAAATGCCAATATTCACGTTGCCTGGTTTAGGAGGGTGGCGTCGGGCCTGGGCCTGTTCCTCAGAGTTCCAGTTGTTTTATATTAGGGGCCAGGAATAGACAGTTTTCTCAATTTTCCTCTCCTTGGTGGAACCAACAGACCACTTCTGGAGACTAGCATGACAGTTCTGTGACTCTTCAACCTTTGCAAGCAAAACAGCAGGCGGTACTGGGCAACTAATCTAGGGGACATGCCGGGGAAGAGGACTGAGGTGGCCAGCAGGTCACCTGCTCTTGGAGGCCTGAGCCTTTCTGCCCACGGCCTCAGCGACTGTTCACACCCTCCAGGAACCCCAGCACACACCAGAGCAGCCTGCAGGGACAGGTCTAAACACATCCTTAGCTTCAGTTTGGCAAATATTTACTGAATGTCAAGGACATACAGGCTCCCTACTGATACCAGGTGCCTAAGACGGAAAGAGACCCACTTCCTGCCCTCCAGAAGCCCGTGCTCTGGCCGCACACACTCCCTTCAGCTGTCACGCTCACTTCCTCCCCAGAGCCTGCTCCGAGCATCGGGACCCACCAGGACTGCTCCTTCCTCTGCACCGCCCCATGGACCCCATCGGCCCCCTCACCTGGCTCACTCCACCCACCACCTTGTAGTACGTGATACCTTTTCCACTGTGTTCAGTCCATGAGGAGACTGCTCGCTGTTTGAAGGCAGACCCCTGCCCTGCATTGCTCTAGACTCAGCCCATCCCTGGGCGTGCAATGGGTACTCTGCCAACAGCTGGGCCCACATCAAGGGCCTGCCCCCCCTGAGGCCTGCAGCCCAGGTCTGGGCCCAGTGCTTGCTCACCTTTCTTCTTGGTTTGGCACTTGACGTCTGGGTGGTCAATGACCTCACACACAGCCACGCAGCTAAGGATGGGGCCGAGGAGGCTACGCTGCCACCCGTGGCCGTGGGGGCTGTAAATGAGGGCCAGGCTCAGGTCGCTGGTGAGGTAGGTCCCTTCCCCGAACAAGGACGTCTAGGACGGCAGAGGCCATCAGAAAAGAAATAAGACTGGGTAAATATCAATGGGCACAGCAAGATGACACAGGTCTTTCTTCAATAGAGTCACAAACACAAAATTTACAAGCCTCTTCTTCTCCCGGCAAAAGGTATAAGATCAAATAATCCTATGTCGTCATCACGGGGTTATTACTAAACACACTCCTACCTGATGACAGTTTAACTGATTGCAGATATACCCGACTAGCCTGGCAAACTCTGCATTGCTAAGGTCAAGACTGAGTGGAAAAAACATAAGAGTCCAAACAGACCTGAGTTTGAATCCTTGCCCATACCTCCAACAAGCTGGCAAGTTATATCAACTCTCTGGGTCTCAGTTTCTACATTTACGAAACGGTGATAACGGTGTCTCCTTCATAAGGTCATGGAGGAGGGTTCAGTGAGACGGTGTGTAGGGAGCACCAGTCAGGACACCTGGCATGTGGGAGGCACGGGCACTCATCATAGGACCCGTGTCAGGGTTACAGAGTCACTCCTGCCACACGAGCGTGTCAGCACGCAACGCTGACGGGCTCGCAGGAGCAAAGCCACAGCCCTGTGTCCTGAGACGGGGGCCACACCTGCAGGGAGAAGTGACCTGAGCAGTTACTTAGAGAAGAAATGACTCTCTCAGACCAGAAGCTGTAACTGAACAAGGAAGGCCTACAGAAGGGGCAGGGCAAGGTGAACTCTTGGTATTGGTGTTAGTCTAGAAAATGTCCAAAAGTCTAGAAGGCAGCTCCCGGGTGGTACGTGCAAACTTGGGGCCGTCTGTGAGGCAGCACGCCAGGTGAGAGAGAAGGATATCAGGTTAAACACTTCAAGCTGGGCCTGCAGAAGGCATAGCAAATGCATCCTTTGCCCATGGCAGACATCGATAATCAACCGTGATGGCCAACACAAAGACATCAACCCAGCTGCTCATTTCCACTGACTCAGAATCCTTCTCAACACAGCATTCCGGGTAGCAGCTACCCAGAATAGCTACTCTTCTGGGGCCACAGCATCAGCATCCCAAGGCGATGAGTGGGCTCAAACGGCACACTGAACATCCTATGCTTGGGAATTGAGAAATGTCCTATCGGTGGCACCAAACTCCCCCAGTTCTAAGCCAGTGAAGTGAAGCTTGGGGGAAATGACATGAGCCTTTGCTTGGCCTTTGGGAAGCCTCTTGCTGGGTTAGGCAGAGTTCCAATGTCTCAAAAGCTGACACAGACCTTCAACGAGGACAGCGATGTCCTCCGGTCTGACCCCATGTCCATTCTCCCTTTAGGCCTGCTATATGCAGGCCCTTCCCTAGACTCGAGAACCATGAGCACGGCAGCAGTGAGCAGAAGAGTGGGAAATGTGGCGTCTCTCTACCATGACAACAACCTCCCAGCTTCAGCTGGCCGCCCCTCACTGAGAACCCAGACAAGAGGGGGCCGGGGGAGCAGCCCCTTCACCGAAGGACTCCGATGAGACGCCGCTAAGCAGCAACCTTCCGGACGCACTGAGGTGAAGGCCCGGTGTGTGAGACTGATCCGCAGGCCACTTCTCCAGGCCGACTCTGCTGAGCAGGGAGGCCCCGGATTCCAGTAGCCTGGCGGGAACAGTCCGCCGAGAGCCAGTGTAAACAAGCCCGTCATCCTCAACAAAACTCAACTGCGCTCCTCAGCTGCAGCACAGTGGGGAAGTCTCGCCCACCTGCGGCTGCATCAGCCCCAGCTCGGCCTGCGGCTCAGGGAGCCCACCCCTCAGACAGGGCAGGCGCCGCTGTCACCACGGGGGGGCGGGGTGAAGGGGTGCAGCACTCCAACAACCCGGGTCCCTCTCCATCAGCCTAGGAAAGCAGAGTCCTCGGTGCTCAGTACAGAGAGGGCCCTCGGCATTCACAAACTGCTTCAGTCCTCCCAGCACACCAGGGGTGGGTCATGGCGTCCCATTTTACAGATGAGGACACTGAGACCCAGAGAGTTTAAGTGGCCTTTTTGGCTCCTGTCTGTATACTTTCTTCTAAACTTCACTGAGAGGCAAAAAAGTGCCAGCAGAGAAGGGGTGGGTGGCACTGCTTTGCAAGGGAGGGAGCTGAAGGGAGATAGTGGGCTCAAGGTGGGAGGGGAATGGCCTCTCCTCGGCGCAGCCCTCAGCCCCTCCAAGGGCCCCTACACCAATGCTTCCCAAACCCCAACGTGCAAGTGAACCCCCTGGGGAGCCTGTTAAAGTGCCATTTCGCATCAGGTGGCCTGGGCTGGGCCCTGGGACTCTACTAGTCCAACAAGCTCCCAGGCAACACAGATGCCACGGGTCCCGGAAGCATACTAGGTGGTGAGCTTGGGCCACACACTGGGGTCGCCTGGTGAGCTTTTACAGCATGCTGCTTGTGTCTGCGCCCCACTCCCGGAGATGCTGACTGAGCTGTTCTGAGATGCAGCCCGGCAGGGGGACTTGTACAAGCTCCCCCAGGGATTCTAAATGTGCAGCCAAGGTGGGAACCATCTGTAAGTCCAGCTTCTCAAACTGTAATCAGTACAGGAGTCACCTGGGGATCTTGTTAAAATGCAGGTTCTGAATCCCGAAGGTCCAGAGTGGGCCCGGGATTCTGCATTTTCACAGGCTCCCCACTGTTGCTGCTGGTCTGCGGACCACACTTGGAGCGGCAGGGCCTTAGTGAGCTGACCCCTCCCCGGCCCCCAGAGCCCTCCCCAACTCTGACCCGCCCCGCCCCCCCAAGTCGGCAGGTGCAGGCCCCACCTTGTTCAGGTGGCAGTGCAGGCCATTGTGGAGGATGGAATGGAAGTTTTCTAGGCGGCTACCATGGAAGGCGTAGATTAGGTCTCGGTCTCCTTTGGTCTCATAGAATTTGGCATTTGCTGGGTCAGAGTACTCGATTTCAAACAGGAAGTCCGGCACGGGAACAGGAGTGTGAGGGGCACCGGTCAGCTTCTGGATCTTTTCAAACTTGAAAACACGAAGGGAGGCACAATTTTATTCAGGATGCTGGTAAAATGTGCTGCCAAGATGGCCTCCTAAAGCCTTGGGCTTAAGTCCAGTGGACTCTGCTCATGGAAACAACTGGTTTCATGAGAATAAAGACATCGATTTATAAATAAGCTCCAAGCTTATAGCTCAAGAGTGCCTTCCTCTAATAATGGTTTTACCCCTACAATAGGCTGAGAAGCCTGCATTGCTCCTTCTAACCCACGGTCACTTCTAATTTTCATAACACTTTCACATCTAATTCCTATATTCCATCTTTACAATATTCTCAGCGGCTAGAAAAGTGTGATAAATAGCAAAAAATGGCCACGTTCTGTTTCTCCCACCCCTCTACAATGTGACTTTACAGGTGGAATTCCACCAAGTTTCCATAAAGAGAGGGAAACTATTTCTCTGCCACTTGGATCTGGGCTTGGCCATGTGACTTGCCTTGGCCAATGGGACCTTCGTGAACATACGGCAGAGACTTGAAAAGGACTTGCCCTTCTTGCCTGCTGCTGGGACCCCTTCACCCTTCACTGCTATGTGAACAAGCGCTGCCAACCTCTAGGCGGATGAGAGCCTCCGAGAGGAAGGCCCCAAGCACTGCAGCTGTCCCAGCCGAAGCCCCGGACAGTAAGGGAGGCTACCCTAGGTCATTCAGCCCCAGGAGAGCCAGTCCCACCCAGAAGAACCACCCAATCAATACAAAGAATCATGAGGAACAATCAGTGTTATTTTAAGCCACTAGGTTTTGTTTTTTTTTTTTTAAGATTTTATTTATTTATTTTTGGAGAGTGAAGGGAGGGAGAGGGGGAGAGAGAGAGAGGGAGGCAAAAAGGGAGGAATGTGCCCTGACTGGGAATCGAACCTGCGATGCTTTGGTTCGCAGCCCGTGCTCAATCCACTGAGCTATGCCAGCCAGGTACCTAAGCCACTAGGTTTTGGGGATGGTTTGTTACGCAGCAAAAACTAATTGATACAGGAAGGTGAACTCCTTCCTGAGGGGCAATAATCTTTTTCAGGGCAGAGACCACATTATTTCAGTGCTTTCCAAACAGTAAGTCACAGTCTGTGGTGAAGTTTTTTCTGGGTTGTGATCAAATAAGAAAAATTAATGTACCCTGGCTGGTATAGCTCAATGGATTGAGCACAGGCCTGCAAACCAAGGGGTCACTGGTTCAGTTCCTAGTCAGGACACATGTCCGGTATGCAGGCCAGGTCCCCAGTAGGAGGTGCATGAGAGGCAACCTCACATTGATGTTTCTCTCCCTCTCTCTCTCCCTTCCCTTTTCTAAAACTAAATAAATAAAATCTTAAAAAAGAAAAAGAAAAATTAGGGCAGCATAACAGATATAGTTATACTACATTCAGGTTGCCATGATCCTCTCTTTGGAAGAACTGTTCCATATCCTGAGGTCAGGGCCATCCTCCCTTTTTTGTATGAAAACATCCTTTTATAAGATAATGACTCATGGCAGGTTAATGCCTTTGCATGGGCCCAATAAAAAGCTGATAACGCTGGCTGCCGACAACCCATATTTGCCTGGAAGTTAACTGGCCCATAATCAAGAGCCAAGGAGCCGCCGCATGAGCAACTTCACCCGCAGCGGCATCTGGGAGGCGCCTGACACCCGCGCGAGGGATGAACAGATCCTGACTTCACGGGTGACAAAGCTGAAACCCAGAGGCCACGCGAGAGTAGCGGCCCAGCCTGGACCCGATGTGGGTGTCCCGACCTGCCCGCTCCAGGCTCCCTGTGCCACTTTACCGCCTGACACAGACGGCTGTCCCTAGACACCAGAGTTCAGGACACCAACTTCTCTGCCACTTAAAGAGGATTTCCATCTTTGGCAGAAGCTTGTAACGCTGAATGCTCTTAAATTAAAATTGATTAGTTAAGTGAAGAACAGTGGGGACGAACTTCTGCTGCCTCTCGGAGGAAAGAGAACCAGACTGGGGACCTGCTGTCCCGCACTCTAGCCCTTGTCATCCCAGCCTGTCCCTGGGGGATGCAGCCCGGCCAGGGACACCGAATTATGGAGTGTCTGGTCTATGCCAAACACTATACTGGGAGTGACACACATTCTATTATAGCTCCCCTCTGAGGTAACGGTCACTATTCTCAATCGGGAAAAGCAGATCCGCTTACAGATGGGAGTGGAATCTGAACCCAGAGCCTGGACTTTTCCGATACTTCAGGCTCTGCCTCTCTGTTTCCTAACAATTGGATTGGGCCAATGTCTCTTAAGGTGCGGTCAAGGGTCCGCCCTTACCAGAATCACCTGTGGTGCTTGCGACACCCAACATCTACTGAGCCCTCAGTACGTGCCCTTAGATGTTGTTCTAAGCATGAAAATTCATTCCATTTTCACTGCCACTTCCCTGACGGAAGTGTGCTATTTATATCCTCATTTTATAGATGAGGAAACTGAGGTACTGAAATGCACCAAGAAACCTACTCAAGGTCACACAGATAGTAGGAGAGAGAACACAGCTTTGCACTGCCAGTGGGCATGCTCCTGGGCCCCACTTCCGACACAGATTCAGAATCTCTGGGGGCCAGGCCCAGGAGTCTGCATTTGCAACAAGCTCCCCTGGTCCTTTGGTGCACAAGGAGGTCCCTTCAACCACAGGTTCCTAGGGACCAGAGCCTCACCTCTGACTTCCCTGCACTGTGGACTGTCAGGACCTTCGAGGATAAAATCCAGGTCAGCAGGCCCCAGGCCCACTTGTCTTTGTCTCCGGAGGACTGGAGGAGTTCTTTCAGGTTGGGTAACTTGCTGGCATCTGCAAGCTGAAGTGAAGAAAACCTCTATTAGCAAGGACCCTAGACAAAATGAGAAGCAGGGGCCCTCTAGTGGTGCAGCAGACAACCCGCACCACTTTTATGTCAGGAATTTCCTAAGATGAACAAAATGCACAGGTCTACCATCCCCTTTCCAAATAACACCCAACCCCCAAAGCTTCAAACACTGAAAGGTTGTTTTGTAACTCCTTTGGTACAAAACCTGCCCTGAGCTGACGTGAGGTTCATTGAATCTTTATCCCATTTCATGTTATATTTTGCTGCAGGAATATTAATTCCGATTATGGGATGCCACCTCACTGGAGGTGTTACCAAATACATGATATATACACATGGGTGGGTAAAGGGCCCGCAAAGTATGAGAAAATAAGCTTCAGTTAACCTCCTGTCAGCCTGTTCCCTGAAGGCTGGAGAAAGGTAGTATGACAACTATATGCAAGGACTGTCCAGACTAAGTCCAGTCATTGCTGATGTAACGAGAACGGTTTGCGCCACAACCATGTGACCTGGCAGCCAAGGAGAGTGGACTGGAATGCACGTGTGTGAACAATGACGACTTCACTGCACTGGTCAGTGGGGGTGGTAGATGTCGACGAGTGAGCATGTGTACTGTGTGGCTGTCGTATTCAAAATGACTAAGCAGGCAGAGCAATGAATCTCCATCAAATTTTGCATTAAGCTTGAACATTCCTCTGCAGAAACTATTCAGACGATTCAGAAGGCCACAGCTAAGGGCAGCTGGTGATTGGTAGCTTCATCACGACGACACACCCACTCACACATCACATCTACTGCAGGTTTTTTGACGGAACATCAAATTACTCAGGTGATTCAATCCCCTTCAGCCCAGATTTGGGGCCCTGTGACTTCTGGCTTTTCCCAAAACTAAAATCGCCTTTGAAAGGAAGAGATATCAGACCATCGATGAGATTCAGGAAAATACAACAGGACAGCTGATGGTGATTGGAACTGTGTGAGGTCCCAAGGTGCCTACTTTGAAGGGGGCTAAGGCATCATTGGCCTATATACAATGATTCTTGTATCTTATAACTTCAAGAAATATTTCTGTTTTTCACAGTGCATGGCTGCACACCTTCTGGACAGACCGCATACACAATCAGGCAATAGTGCTCATGGTAAAAATGACCCAGAATGGCAGGCTGCACCTGCACTGGGAGGAACTGTGAGCAGGGACTCCAGGGTGTGGGGTTTCCCTGAGTGCAGTGACTTTCTGTGAGGGCCCCGGCAGCTGTGTCCACGGCGCTCTCGTGAGAGAGACCAGCCTCTGCAAACATGGGGCTTCATGGGGCCAGAGAAGCTCCTACACCCAGCCGACATGAATCCCTTCTCCTCCCACGAGCTGTCACCCTCGGGAGCAGGCTGGACCTCTGTGTGGCCTGCTGTAGGGACTTCCACAGAAACAGAACACCCTGCTGAAAGCAGTGACCCGTTCTAGGGCCTTCTGATTCGGGCTGGTGCCCGTGTGGCCCTCAGAAGATGTCAGTTTAACTGTGCCTTTATACCACATTGCTACCTTTGGCAGAAGCTGAATTCCAACACACAGTTGGGGCCGGTTTTTTGATGAGGGACTAGGCATCTGCACTAACATGGCTACAAAGTAACTAGCTTTTACTCAGAAATCATGACTAGAAGCCAGCTCTCTCTGGCGTGGCATTTAAAAACACCACTGCAGACTGGAGCCATCTGTGAACATGCCTTGGGCTGTGCCACCTCCAAACCTTGTTCACCCCACACCCTGGATGCCTTTCCCCCACTTCTGCCAACCCAGGCACCTTTTCTCTAAACCCCGAAAGCACTCAGCGCCTGCACTCTCTCCCCAGTACGGCCAGGATTCCCAGAGGCCAGGGACAGTCTTGTATTTTTCTGATTCTCCTCTTTCCTGGATACAGGGGGAAAAGTGACTTGTCTCCATTAATCCAGCCCCTCGAGCAAAGCACTGGGCCTGGCGGAGCCTCGATCTCCTCTTGAACATGGAAAGCCCACTATCTCCACGTCACATCCTCGGGAAGATTAAAGACAGTAACAAAATTCCAGCGCCTGGTCTCTACATGTCCATTTCTTTTCCCTTATTTATATTTCTCGCTGACAACACTCCCACACACTTTCACTGCGGATGCAGTTGGGAGTTCGAGGGTATCAGTGTTTTTTTCCCAGTGTTTCACACCACAGATGCTGACCTTAGGGGTTTTACTTTTAAATTCTGTAGTTGAAAACGGAAAACATTTCAGGGCTTCTTTATTCCTGTCTCTGTTCCAAAGAGTCAATCAATAGCTCAGACTCCTGATAAAACTATCTGCACATTCCTTGTGGAACAAGAGCTTAAAAAACCCACCACGGGGGTGTGTACAAATGCTCCATGAGCGTGGGTGCTGTGAGTGGCGAGTCAGAAACGTAAATAATTGTGACTTAAACCTTCACTGCCAACAAAGATGGACACGAACTACTAAGGAAACCCAGTGGGACTTGTGCCGGGCAGAGGCTGGGGGACCAGGGGGCGGTCAGGGAAGGCTCCGCCGCGTGACCCGGTTTGGTACGCGAAGACAGGGAAGCATGGGAGTGTGGCGTGTGGTTGGGGCAGCGGGTGGGGGCTGCTGCTCACGAGTGAAGTCTGCCCTCCTGGGCAGGCAGGGTCCAAGCCTGGGCTCTCGTACCCGCTTCTAGCTCTGTGACCTGAGCGAGCTGTTCTGACTTTCTGTGTCTTGGTTTCCTCAAATACATAATGGGAGAACAGGAGTAGCCACTTGACAGGATCTCCGAGCAGGTTAACCAAGTCAAACAAGCAGTGCTTACAGCCACAGGAACGCATGAAGTGGGCGCTCCAGTGTTAGTGGGACTGCCGTGGGTGCTGTCAGCATTGACTGCAGGTGGTTTGGTGTCACTGGAGCCCAGAGTGTGGGGGAGGGGTCGCCAGGAGGAACAGCAGTGAGAAGGCAATGAGGCCAGCCTGGGAAGGCCTTGGATTCCCCCCTTGGGGTCTCTGAGCTTTGTTCTGTGCAATACGGAGCCACTGAGGGTTCCTGAAGATGTGTTCCAAGTGGTGCACCCTCAGGTCGCCACCCGGATGGCCTGCTGCCTGCCCAGTCCAAAGGACACCCCCCGGCATCCTGGGACGTCCCCTGCCCTGCTTTTCCACTCCTGGCCCACACTCATTATCCCAAAGCCAGAGCTGAGTCTTCTCTCCCACAGCTAGCATCCCCACCACTGTTCTCAAGTCCCGCCTGCGAGCCTCGGCCCTTGCCAACAGTCCAGACCTGGGCACAGGAAGCCCCACAACGTGACAGTCAGTCAGCTAAGCCAGGTCCTTTCAGGGGCTCCATCTGGGGAAGCAGCAGAGATGGTCCCCAGCTCCGAGCTTGACCCAGGCCTCACCTGAGCTCCCATGGGGATGGCCCTCTTCCAGGGCTCAGGCCCTCCCAGTGCCTCCCACCCGCCTGCCCACCCGGGTACGTCCTGCAGGCTGCCTTCTCTGCTCCCCACTCTTTAATCCCTCGACAGTCCTTCCGTGGGTCCTACTTCGCTTTTCAGGCTACTTTGAAAAGTAAATCTGCTTCAACAAGTTAACAGGACTCTTCCTCATGGAACCAAACCCTGTTTCCTTTCAGAGACCAAGCATGCAGCACAGCTGTCCAATAAAATACAGTTTGCCCAGTTAAATTTGAGTTTCAGATAAATAACAGAACAAAACTGTTAGTATAAGTATAACCCATGCAATAACTGGGGCATACTTACATTTTAAAAATTACTTGTTGCTTCTCTGAAAATCAAATTTAAACAGGTGGCCTACATTTTTCCTTGCTAAATGTAGCCGCCCCATCCTTCACAAGGCCCTCAGGAATCTGCTCTGGCCTCTCTGCCTAACGGCACCACCTGCGACACTCTTCTCACCTGCTCCCCGCATGCCAGTCCTCAAGCGCCCTCTGTCTAAAGTCACCTGCCCTGACCCTGCCCGCTCACGCCTTCTGGGCTCCCCGGGGCTCCATGCAGAGTCCGAGGTTGGTACTGACTCTCTGTGGCCGCCCCAACTCTGGCCGGGACGAAGGCTCCCTGAGGGCCAGCCCCGCCTGATGAATCCCAGAGCCCCTCAGCCAGCCTAGAACCTGTTGAACCAGCACGGAGATCAGAACAAGAGAGTGAAAGCTAATATTTATTGAGGCCTCATCACGTGCCGGTTGCTGGGCTGAATGCTATGCATGCGTCGGCCATTGTATCCGCATAACCACCATAGGGAAGGGGATGAAACCAAGGCTTGGAGAGGCTTGGGGCCCTTTGCCTAGGGTCCTGCAGCTCTTCAGTAGCAGGACCATGAAGCCAGACAGCCTGACTCTGAGGTCCGATCTCTGTGACCCTCTCCTACCAATGGAGAAACTTATAATGGACTAAATATCTTAGCCCAAGGGAGCAACTCCAGCAGAACTTCAAGAGTCTGCTTGGGAAACCAATCAGGTAGATTGCTGGAGTCCACCCCCCCCCCGCACCCCACCCCCAAATAATACAACTACCAGCTATGCTGAGGCCCTTAGGAAGTAGGGAGAAAGACACATCACGTGCAGTAGAAGCAGGGCGAGGAGACAAGTGCTACGACCCGTCGTTCACGGTGGTGGAAGGTTATTGGACCGGACTGAGGAGAACATGTGTTCAGGAGGGCAGGCATTTCTGGGGGATGAGGGAGAAGGCAGAGGGAGGAGTTTATGGAGCAGGCAGGATGAGAATGGGACCTGGAGGATTCTGAGAGAGAGCATTCCCAGTGGGAAGGAGCTTAGCAGAGAGGTGGTTAAGTGAACAGAGCCTGTCCCAAAATGTGGTCCCAGATTCAAATGCCCCCAGAGCCAGACAGGTGATGAATATGAGTAAGGGGGGGACTCGAGGAAAGAGTGGTGAGGGCTGTTGAACAGAGGCCTCTGGGCTAGCAAAGGGCCCAGCACCCAGCCCCCACGTCCAGCTGGTTTCTGCCCAGGAGTGATCCTTACCCAGGCAGCTGAGCCTTAGAAACCAGCCCGGACTGTGTGGCTCTGTGGGCTAGGCGTCCAGTTCCCAGTCAGGACACACACCTGGGTTGTGGGCCAGGTCCCCGGTTGGGCATGCAAGGCAGCCAATCCAAGTTTCTCTCCCTCTCTTTCTCCCTCTCTTCCCCTCTCTCTAAAAATAAATAAATAAAGTGTTTTGTTTTGTTTTTTAATAAGTACATAAAAAGAAATCTGCACCCTGGCTGTATGGCTCAGTGGACTGAGTACTGGCCTGTGAATCAAAAAGTCGCTGGTTCAATTCCCAGTCAGGGCACATGCCTGGGCTGCAGGCCAGGTCCCCAACTGGGGCATGAGAGAGGCAACCACACATTGATGTTTTGCTCCCTCTTTCTCCCTCCCTTCCCCTCTCTGAAAATAAATAAAATCTTTTTTTTTAGTTTTCATTTTTTAATTTCCCAATTTCTAAAAGGTTAGAGGACAAACAAAACCTGTCATCCCGCAGAACACACTTTTGCAGCCTCTGCTCTGGGGAACGAGGAAGGACGTGGGAGAAGAGGCTCCAAGAGCCCAGGCAGGGCCTGAATGGCGGGCAGTGCTCGGCAGTCGTGGGGTCTGAGAAAAGAAGCCTCTCAAACGCGAGGTGGTCAGGGGGACTGGGAGGCCCATGGCAGGAACCAGCAGAGGAAGAGCAGAGGAGAGAGGACTAATGACGCTGGAAGGAGACAACCTCCCCGCTTTGAGTGGGGCGACAGGACAGCCCAGTGGGCACTCAGCAACCACCCCAGCCACATTCTCCTGGGGAGGAGGCCCAGGAATCTGCCTACAGAAGTTGCCCCAGGTGCTTCCTGTCTCCAGGAGAAGGTGGGTACAAGGAGCTTTAGACATTAAGCAATGTTGTCCTAGAAGGACTGGCAACAGGGAAGACAGAACATCTGAAAAAAATCCTCATCTAGAAAGATGCCAGAGGTGGTAATGACTAGATGTGGGTGGAGTTGCTGGAGGGAAATGAACCTAAAGCAGGCCAAGGTCACCAGCCTCAGGACCGAAGTAACACCCACAACAGGGGGTGGGAGAGGTGGGTGGGGCTGGCAGGCTGCCAAGATGAGGCTGGAAAGGTAAACACTGCAGTTACATCCAGGTGCACCTGGCTTTGCACAAACCCTTAGGTTTGTGTGCGAAAATCACTGAAACAGACTGGGGGTGAGAGTCTACTTTCCTCAAGAACTCTTCACAAAAGGAGTCATCACGGGGCCCTTTAATGGAGTGGTCCTTCACCCTGGCTTCACGCCAGCAACACCTGGCAGCTCGAGGGTGGTCTGCCACCAACACACACCCGATCAGCTGACGGTGACAGAGAATCTAATGAGATTAAATGAGTTCCACATAGAAACAACTTAGAACAGTGCCCAGCAAGTAGTAGGGGCTTTTAGCATCTTGTAAGTGTCAGGTACTATACTATTATTATTAATCAAACATCCCTTTTGACTGCTCTCCAATCTGCTGAGGAAAGGCCTGCATTTCTGGGGTGGTGGGAAGGGAGGAGGTGGTTTTCCACCCGAAAAATGAATCCCACCCCTAGATCAGCCGCATCACCACCCCACTGGCCAAGGAATCCTCCCGGCCACACGCCCACCGCCAGTCACATCCCATCATATCGAAGTCAGTATCCACATCTTTTCATATCCGCACATCCCGCTGCACCCAGATATCATCTTTGAGGGCAGGGAAACAAAAGGTCGTCTGAGAGACTGAGAACTTCAACTTGAGCTATCAAGTAGGTACCTGAATGGACACTTACTGATGGGACTGAATCTCATTGCTATCACTTCCTCGATTGATAGGAAAAACTTTAAACTACAAATTTTCTGCTAATAAACAAACAAAAAAGTCCCAATGCCCAGGCTCCACCTCAGAGCAATTCAACCAGAATCTCTAAGGGTGGAGCCCAACAGCAGTCCTTTCTAAAGCTTCCCAGGTGACCCAGTGGGAACCAAGGCTGAGAGCCTTGTAAAGAATGACCTCCAGTAAACATAAATGTTCAATTTCCAATCTGGAAATGAGCATCAAAAGCCTTCCTTAGAACGTTCTGTCGTTAGCCTTTGGGCCAGCGATTTCACCTTCCAGAATTTACCTCAGGAAAATAACAATGATTAATGTGGAAGGACGTTTATCACAGTATTATTTATGAATAAGAGCAAATTTATAATATCATAAAGGAACCTTGGGAAAGACTCCTAACTGCTGGCGGGGAAGGCACAGAGTACGCGGAGGTTTCCCCTGTTGTCTTAGAGGAGGAGGAAGAGTCTGCCCGGACAACTGGGGGAGGGCGTGGGGGGCGCAGGCCTGCCCTGGGGTTAGGACAGGGCAGAGCTTATTGGGATCCAGCTCATCTAGAGAGTGCCAGCCAGAGACCAGGACCAGGAGGGCGACCACAGCAGTCCGGCCCCACATGGTGGATGGGAGCAGGGCAGGCTAGGTGCCACGCTTCTCAGACTGTTGGACGTGCAGACCCTGCCCAGGTCAGTGTGGCTCCATTCCGCTCAGGGCACCCGCCTGGGCTGTGGGCCAGGTGTTTCCCTCCCTCTCTTTCTCCCTCCCTTTCCCTCTCTCTACAAAAATTAAAAATAAAAATCTTTTTTTTAAAGTGCAGATCCTAATTAGGTAGGTCTAGGGACAGGGGTGCGTGGGGGGAAACCTGACATCCTGCGTTTCTAACAAGCTCCCAGATGCTGCTGCTGGTGGGAGTGGTGGTCCTCAGCCCCACCATGACTGGCAAGGGCCTGGAATTAATACAAAGAAACCATCCCACCCACCTCCCACCCCCAGAAAGGGTTCTCGGGCTAATGGAGAGTCAGGGAATGGGTTTCCTAGGGGAAAACAAAGCAAACCTGAAGTCTAAGGTCAGGGCTACAGGACATCCGAATGCTGCAGATCCTAACAAGGGCTTAGCCAACCGTTGTCTCAAGGAACAAGATCAGAAACCCTCAGCCTGGGCAATCACACATACCCAATTTGGTTCCCCGAATACCTGATAAGCACCTTCCAAGGCAGGCACTGGGAATACAAGGACCTTCCAGGGTAAAATTTAAGTGCTCAGAATAGAAATATCCTCAAAACAAGGCACCTGAGAGGTGATTTGGGACTTTGGGGAGTGTGAGAGAACAGGGTCAGGGCCGTGCCTAAAGCCAGGAGTTTGTTTCAGCAGGGGGCATTCTCAGGAAAGCAGTAATCAACAAAGTAATTCAAGCCAGAGCTCTAACTTTTAGAAACTGCAACATAAGTATTATAGGTGTGTAATGAATGACACCCTGCAGTATGGAGAAAATTAATTAAAAAGGGCTGAAAATTATAAACTGTTACACATTACTTTCGAGTTCTTTTAGCTAAACAAATGCAAATGAGACTTTTTTTTAACAGCTCCATGCCTTCTTCAGGTAACCACAAAATGATGCAGAGGAACAAATCCAGACCCCATTCCCCTTTCTTTCAAAGTTAACCACTGAATCAGATGCCAGATTCTCCACACTTTTTCCTGTAACTCATGTAACTTGTGTCGAAATGAAACCTGAAGTGTGTCTATCTAGTTCTAAGCACACGAGCACATGTGCACGCTCCCAGAGGTCGTACCAGATGGTGCCTGGAGAGTGGCCTTCTCCTGGGTAGCTGTCATTGAAGCCATGCCTACACACAACCCAGAACCGCTATGGCCTGGGCTGGTTTCCCCCATATGGCGACAGAACAGGCTGGTAAGAATCTGTGTTTCTCCAGCGGCCCTTGAAAGAAAGGGTGTGCTATAGTACCAGCACAATGAGCCCCATGAGGGCGACAGGCTGTCCCTCTAGAGGAGGTGGCTCTTCGAGGCTACCTGCTGCACTCTGAGGAACTATAGATACAGGAGGACCAGTGTGCCCCCAACTGAGAGCACTGACACCTACAGGGAGGGATGTGGGGTAGTGTGAGCTCTGTCAAGGGCACTTTTATTACTCGGCTGGTATTATGTGAATTTTTATAACAAAAATATATTCAAACATTACTTGCACGATTAAAAATAATTCTTTAAAAGCATAAACAAAGCAAACCATTCCAAAGCTCCCTTTGCATTTAAACCCTGTTCATCAAACACACCTGCCTGATTCTGTTTGCCAACAGCCTTTCCAGCAGGAAGAGAGGCATGGAGCATCCCAGTCCACTCGGATGTTTATGGTAAAAATGAATGAAGTGCACGGTGGGGCACCATCTCTGAGGAATACAGTCCCTCCGACTCCAGTCTCTACTGAACAGATCCCTCTCTTACCCCGCCACCAAGGGGGTCTTTCAGAAGTGCATCCTGGTTCTCACCAATGCGGCCCTCTGACCAAGGACAAAATCTACACACCTCGGCAGGACATGACAAGCCCTGCACGCTCTGGCTGGCCTCCCTTTCCTGCTCTCCGTAAGAGCCACACTAAAATACAGACTTGTTCTTAGTGAGCTCCTGGCATCTGCCTATCCTGTTACTCCTCCTAGAATAGCACTTTCCTCCTCTCTGCTCCTCGAAATCCTCTGCATCCCTAGCGAGTCAGCATGGCATCAGCCACTGTCCCTGGTTAGTATTCCCTGGCCCCAGCTCAGTGCCAAGGGCTGGGGTCTCTGCTCTGGGCTCCTCCGTCATATATACAGGCATACTCCATTTTACTGCACTTCACAGACACTGCATCTTTTACAAACTGACCAGCAAAAAGATTAGAACTACTTTATTACAGCGCTCTGGAACCGAACCCGCAATATCTCTGTGGTACACCTGTACAGGGGTTACACCACAGTGCAGCTGAGCACACTGTTAACCTCGCCGGGGGGTCTTTCCGTATCCTCAGCACCTGGCCCTCAACAATGCTCCATTAACAACTATTTACAAAAAGGTAGGATCGTCCCCAAAGCCCCAATACCATAAACTCACAAAACCGAACACCTGAATTTGCAGAACAAGTTGTAGGGAAAGTCAGTTGGCTTGTCTTTCTCTGACCTCCCGCTTCCTGTACCCCGAAACACTCCCTGTACCCCAAAACACCTGTGCATTCTGGCCTAGGCCTGAGGTACCCTAGCCTGGGCTGCAGTGGACCAGGTGGGGGCCAGGTGACTGGGCCTTTGTCCTTTGACCTCCTGGAAGTGAAACCAAGGAGGGAAACTAACACTGACCACCTCATCAGAGATCATTCTAAACATCTTTAATCTGTTCGTGTGGTTCATAACACTGACTGATTTTAAAAGGTTGAACTCATTTTGCATTTCTGGATAAACCCAACCTGTCAATCAGGAACTATTCTTTTTATACATTGATTCAGGATTCTAATATTTTATAGAGGACTTCCACATTTATATTCATGAGTGCCACTGGCCTGTAATTTTCTTATGTCATCCTTATCAAATTTAGGTTATACTAGCCACTTTTCAATATTCTGGAAGAATTTATGTCCAGCTGAAGTTATTCCCTCAGTGATTGCTAGAACTCACCAAAGAAACCGGCTAGGCCTGGAGTTTTCTTCGAGTAAATTACTAATTCAATGTCTTTAATGATTATAGAATACTTCCATTTTCTATTTCTTATAGAATTGATTTTGGAAAATATTTTGCTAGGTAATGCCAAACGTTTGGATTACAAAGCTGATACCTGGAATACTGAACCTGAAGTGAACACTGCAAGACATTAAGTGCTTTGTGAACCATCGCAGAAACAACAGCTCACATGTGTACTGTACGTTATAATTTATAACAGAACTGCCCATCTACTACCTCATTTGAAGATCAAAGTATAAGGGTGGCTTTGGTTACTTTTGGTATCTTGAGTATTTGCAAAGGGTTGGATAACTTCCTATTTGGCAAGTCAGCTGATTCAGATCAACACCCTACTGCTGGCTGGCCACACTAGGAAATCTTGTGGAGGCCTATGTAGCTGTTTAATCCCCCATTTCACTCTCGGAAGTCACTTGTCACTAACGAGAGGAAGCAGCCACAAAGTGCCTTGGTAGTTTGACATTAAGGCTTGCACACGTGCGTGCGTGCGTGCGTGTGTGTGTGTGTGTGTGGTGGCGGGTGTTCTTAGCCCAGGGAAACCTTTCCCAAGGCCAGGTTGGGGGCTGGCATGGTTAGTAACACGGGTTCCACAGGACACGAGGCATGGGAAGCAGTGGACAGCTCCAGGGAAGGAAAACACACTCACCAGGGCTTCAAAGTCCTTGCAGTCATGGCGGGCATAGGATGAGGGAAAAGGCCGCAGCGCGGAGTCCCGCTTGTAGCTCTGCAGGGCCGAAGTGAACAGACTGCACCGCAGATCGGCGGCCAGCGAGTCGCGGGCCACCGCCTCCCTGACGGCCGCCCTGCCTGCCGGCTGCATCTTGGGTCGCGGCGCGTTGCCGGGGTGGGGAGGGGCTGGGGTTTGGGCTGACGCCGCGGTTCGAGAGCGAGCGCTGCGCTTGCGGTCAGCGCGGGGCTGGGACCGGGGACAAAGGGCCAGAGGGGACAGGGCCTAGGGTGGAGCTAGGCAGAGGGATAAGAGGACCCGAGTGAGAACGTGCTGACGAGTGCCTCCTACGTGGGTCTCGGCCGGGACGCTCGCTGCCCGGGGAGACGGGCCGGTGGAGGAGAGGGACAGGACAGGGAGCGCGGGTCAGCACGACGTGGGGTTGAGAGGTGGACTGGGAATAATGGGGCCGGGGCGGGGGCGGGGGGTCCCAGGCCCGGGGGAGGGGCTATGACACGGGATGAGACGACAACGGCAGGAACGTGCTGAAACGTGCCCTCTGGAGGGGCCTGGGGCTGGGGGCACACCCAGGGGGACCGCAGGCAGAACCCCCTCCCCGCGCGGCGCGAGGCTGCTGCGCCACCGGTGCCTTCCTGTCCCGCCTCCGGCCGGGCGCCGCCGAAGCCCCGGCGCTCGCCCGGCTGTCCTCGGCGCCGCCTGAGTTCGCCAGCTGTGCAGGTCTGCTCGCCGTGCCCTGCCCGCGGGAGGCACTCCCGCGTCTCGCGCGCGCCCCGGCCTACCTTCCCTCCTCGAGCCGCGCTCCCGAGGCTGCTCCGCGCTCCTCCCAGCCCGGCGGGACCCCGCCCCTTCCCGCGACAGTTCCCTGCCCGCGCAGGGTGTGCCCGCCCATCGCTACCGGAATGGTTCCCTGCTGCTAGGTGCGCGGCGCCAGCGGAGTGCCCCACGCCGCTGCATGCCATTTTCACAGAAGCCCAGAGTAGAACCTGAGCCAGGCGCCCTTTTGATCCGCCCTTGGACTTGCCTTTGTCCCAGTTCCTCGGACTGTGAATAATCTCTTCTGGGGAATCGCTACTACCTACTACCTCCGTCTTGAATAATTTTCGTCCTAAACTGGCTGCGCAGAAGGAGCCATTTATCACTAAGGGAAACTGAGTCTCAGAGTGCTGCAGTGCTTGCCCAAGGTCCCACATCCGGACCAGGTTAATCTGGTATTCACATCCAGATCTGAAAACCAAAAGACCTTCCCTCTGCCTTTCAGCCTCCAGAATTCTCTGCATTGCTTAAGTTTATGGCCTCTCATGCCAAGATCCTCCTTTGGGGCCCTCTCTGAAAGGGAGCGGGGGCGGGGGGGGGGGGGG
>PVIA01001658.1:46307-207366 GCA_004024845.1 Tonatia bakeri | reverse complement strand
TGTAAAACTTTGAGGAACAAACTTACTTCCTCCTTGGACCCTTCTCATTCAATTGAGAGCATTCTAAACAAAGCAGGTTTCACAGGATTTTACATATTCTTTCTTAGGCCTGATCACCTGGGGAACCCGCCCTTTTCAGCACAGGGCTGCACCACCCTCTGTCATTGTTTCAGGCTTAGGTGGAGTGAGGGAACTAAGGCAGCCAAGAGATAAGGAGATTTTCTCGCAGACCATGAGCACTCAGGCTTTGTCAAAGCTGAGGGGTGAGG
Organism: Tonatia bakeri; assembly: GCA_004024845.1. Classification (NCBI taxonomy): domain Eukaryota; kingdom Metazoa; phylum Chordata; class Mammalia; order Chiroptera; family Phyllostomidae; genus Tonatia; species Tonatia bakeri. The sequence continues at coordinate 207,097 of PVIA01001658.1, read as the reverse complement.
GTCCATCACCCCCTTTTGCTGTAGCCCCCAAAGCCTTTCCTTGGAGGCCTCCCATGTGATCGCGCCTGTCTTAGGTTGTTCCCCCCTTGGGGAACCTTACCCGTCATTGGCTAACCGACCAAGCATTGGGGACTAAGCAGGGTGAAGTAAAAGGAGCAGAACCAGTGCTCCTGCCAGGGAGATAAGCTTTTGTCTCCTTGCTGGCTTCCAGTTCCAAGGTTGTCCCCTCAGCCTTAGCCTAGGCGGGGGTTACAGCTTCTGATACCAGGCAGGGCGGTTCTCAACACTTCATGGAACCCAGGAACTTAAACATGGCTGCTGAAAGTCAGGCCTGGAAAGGCAGAGCCTGCAGCAGCGGGGCGGGAGGCCTGGGAACCCTCCCTCATTTCACCTCTTCTTCTCCATGGGCCTCCTTCTTGGCCCCAAGGGTTGTTTGTTGGATGCACAGTGGAAGCTGCTTCCCTGAAGCACACTGCTAATAGCAAGTTAGTGATGGGGGCACTGGGTGCAGGGTGCACATGAACTCCGCACTGGCTTCACAATTTTTCCATAAATTTAAAACTTTTCTAAAACACAAAATCTATTTTAACTACATTATGGCCAAGCTGAGTTTAGGCTATAAATGCTGGGATGATTTATAATCTATGAATATAATCTTCCACCTTGTTAAAGAGGAAACCACAGACTCCGCATGGCAGCGCTTGTGCTAAAATCCTATGATGCCAACCCTAGATTTAACATCTGACCCAGCTGCAGTTTCAGCCTCTCCCAAAAGTGGTGTTCTTATTTTTAAAATTTTTAAATATGTATTTATTTTTCAGCAGCAGGAGAGGAAAGGAGGGGGAAAGAGAGGGGGTGAAACATTGATGTCAGAGAGAAACATCAGCTGGCTGCCTTCTGTACACACGTGGACCAGGAATTGAACCCACATCCTAGGCATGTGTCCTGACCAGGAATCAAGCCCGCAATCTGTCAGTCTGCAGGATGACACCCAGCTGACCGAGCCATGCTAGCCGGGGCTAATTTTTTTTAATTGTTAGTGATTTTTTGAGAGAGAAGAGAGAAAGAGGGGAAGGAAGGAAACATCAACTTGTTGTTCCACTTATTTATGCATTCATTGGTTGATTCTTGTGTGTGCCCTGACTGGGGATCACACAACCTTTGTATATGGGGACGATGCTCTAACCAGTTGTTTAATTTGGGGCCAGGGCCCCAAAGCAGAATTTTGAACCAGTCAGTCTGGAATTTCCTGATCCACATCACTGAGGTAAGCTGCCTGCTAAGACTCTCTGCCTCCCACTAAGGAAGGTGTCCCTGCCTGGAATAATCCACTTTCAACTTCGTCGTCCTGCCTTCTTTCTGCCTATAAAAACCTTCACCCTTCTAGTTAGTTACTAGAGGGTATGTTTTTGATTCATGAATCACTTAATAAACCCAGTTAGATCTTAAAATGTACTCAGTTGAATTTTGTCTTTTAACAACATTCATTGATTGAAAATTCACGATGCTCTCAATACCCACCTATGCTTTTAAAAAAACATATGTCTATATATCAAAGCAAACTACGACTAGACTTGGGGTGGTGAACACGCAATACAATATCCACATGGTGTATTACAGAACTGTGCACCTGAAACCTGTATAATTTTATTAACCAGTGTCACCCCAATGAATTCATTTTTTTAAAAAAGCAAACTAGGAATAAAATGGAACTAGCTTAATCAAGAGTGTCTACCAAAAACCTGTTGAGACCCAGTACAAAATGAAGACATAGGACCTTTGTTCAAGAGTTATTAAGAATTTCATGACGGCGATAGCAGAGCTGGGGCCCAACCAGCACAGGACCCGGGGTGACCGGGTGTGCCACCTTCCTGCACCTGGGGGGTCTGAAGACGCAGCTGTGCAGACTGTTTGCCCGTGTAGCCCACCTCTCTCCAGCAAGCTTACCATGGTAATCCTTTCTTGCTTTTCTTTTTTCCCCCCTTCCATCCTTCCTCAGAGAATTTAACAGAAGAGCCACTGTACTAGTTAGGATTCTGCAGAAAAACAGAACCAGGCTGGAGAAGCAACAGAACCAATAGGTTATATACAGATATATAAGGAGATTCACTGTACAACTCTGGAGGCTGAAAGGTCAGTCCCATGATCTGCTGTCTTCAAACGGGAGGCCCAGGAAAGCTGGTGGCATCGTTCCAGCCAAACCTGAGAACCAGGGGAGACAATGGCCTAAGTTTGGTTCCGAGGCCCTGAGGGTCAAGAGCCAGGGGTGCCAGGGTCCTTGGACAGAAGATGAATGTCCCAGCTCACTGCAGAGAGTAAATTTACCCTTCCTTCACCTTTTCATTCTAGTTGGACCCTCCAAGGATTAGAGGATGCCCACTGCATTGCTAAGGGTGATGTCAACTCTACTGATTCAAGTGCTAATATCTTCCAGAAACACTCACAAACACACGCAGAAATAATGTTTCACCAGCTCCTTGGGCATCATTTAGTCTATCGAGTTGACACATGTAATTAACCGTCACAGCCACCCTCATCTCTGAGTTTCATCCTCATAACTACCCCATGGGATAGTAACTCTCCGTTCTCTCTTCACCATTCTCAGACCCAGAGCAGCCCGCACTGCTTCTGTCCTGAGCCGCAGGTTCAGTTTGCTTGGACGACAAATCCTTGGACAATAAATCCTGCCCAGTGTCTCCTTCTTGGGTGGTTTCCCTCCCAGGCTGGTAGCCAGGACAAAAGGATCCATTTACACCCAGGGAAACGGATGCAGGGAGTGGTGCAGGTCACAGGGTCAGAAGGGGGGATCTGGACTGCCATCTGTGCTGCCTTCCAACCCTAGGAATTCTTCACATCGCTTTAAGATTTTGCTCTCAGATGTCTCACGATTTTCCTTTGGGGTCCTCTGGAATGGGGTTGGGATGAAGGCTAGGTATGAGGGATACTTTGACCTATCTTCAGAAGAGAAAGGCCTAGAGTCCCACCTCTTCTCCCTCAGAGAAAACCCAACAGTCCAGTGCATTTGGTCAAGTGCAAAACTCACGCCAGGACACTGCTGAGATTCCCTAGCTCTGCGCTGTCCAATATGGTAGCTGCTAGAATGTACTGGGACTTGAAGGACCTAGGCCACAGCCTATGCTGGAACAAAGAAGGTTTCAAGGCTAAACACCCGACCTCGAGATTCCCTATTATCAGAAGCACAGAGACTCAGCCACTGGCATCCTGACAGATGGCTGAACCCTCACTGCCCATCCCCTCTGCCTCAAGCTTTTTCCCAGAGGCAAGGCCCATAAATCTCCCGGACTTTCTGTCCTCAATCAGCCATCCCTGAGCACAGGACATTGTCTTGCAAACACCTGTGCCCAGGACACCTGGGGCAGATCAGCAGGGTGACCCACCCTCCCCGGGGTCTGCTACACACCCTTAAAAACCTTCTGTTAATTCACTTGCTACTACAGTCTGCTGGGACCCAGCCCACCAGATCAGCAGTGTCCCTCCTCGAATAAAAGCCCTAACTGGATCTTTTTGCCACCTTGGCTACCTAACAGTAGCCTCTAGCCATGTTGGTTGTTCAAATTTGATTAATTCAATTTAATTAAAAATTCCTGCCCTGGCTGGTGTAGCTCAGTGGATTGAGCGCGAGCTGCGAACCAAAGCATCGCAGATTCTATTCCCAGTCAGGACACATGTCTGGGTTGCAGGCCATGTCCCCCAGCAACCACACATTGATGTTTCCCTCTCTCTCTCTTTCTCCCTCCCTTCCCTCTCTAAAAATAAATAAATAAAATATTTTTAAAAAATTCAGTTCCTTAGATGCACTGCCCACATTTCAAGTGCTCAATGGTCACATGAATTGGTGGCTGCCGTTTTGGACAGCACAGAACACAATGATCTCCATCACTGCTACCCTAGACCACCAAGCTCCCAACATCCACACCCAGGACTAGAACCACTGAACAATCTCACCTCCACGGGGAGGCTGGGCTGGGCCTGGCTATACAGGGGAGGTGGCTGGGTGAGCGCTGGACTTTGGGAGAGCTGGGGAGGACTGCTTTCCTGCTTCCAATTCAGTGATCGCCCTTCTCCTGCTTCACAAAATAAAGGTTCTCCTGTCATCCACCCTATACCTTTCCCAGATGCAGCGCTGGAGGATCTAAACTTGCTCAGGGCGCCCAATAAATGTCAATTTAAAATATCTTCAGCGGGGATGAGGGGTATAAGGAGACTAAATGTTAATGGAAAAAATACAATAAAATTATTTTAATAAATAAAATATCTTCAGGCATTTCAAGGAAGCGAATGAGTCTGGACAACAAATTATTTTGTAATTTAAAAGATTTCTAACTTTTTTTCTTTCAACAGAATTTCAGGAGGATTTAATTCAGTTGTCACCTGACCCTTCACTGAATGAACTCCTTCCATCCATTGATTTATGGCAACAAGGTTTTTTAGGTTAGTCATAAAAATGAAAAAAATAGCATTGAGACTAAACCCTGTCTCCTCTGGCAAAAAGTAATATGTATATATCTAGTTAAGAAATGCAGTTCCAATAAAAATGATACTTTCATATTTAATAATTATCAAAATGTGTAGTATATTTATAGTGGATCAGTAAAGCATGTATCACAAGTAACTGTAACAATAAGTCAGTCCAGAAGAAAATCATTAATGCATAGAACTTTAAGTTCAAAGAATGTGGGGAAAATTTAAAAATTCAATTAATGTACTTATTTTGTCATAAAAAATATAATTGGGTAATTAATAAAACACTTCCAGGTACAAAAAATATATTTGTATTCAGGTAAACAAGTTCAAGAACAAAAAAGAATTATGTAAAAAATTAAAATTAAGAAATTATGATGGTATCAAATCTCCTGGGTATTTACCTTCCATTGTTTACACTTAAAAGTAATGTAACAGCTTAGAATATCAACATTTACAATGCACAAAATATTCATCCTTTCCGTCTACTCAAATATACGCTATCAGTGCCTCAGCCCCTGGCCAAGCCCTGTGCAGTACAGCTATTACCATAGGGTAGGAACCTTGCTTCTCCATGGGTCTCTAACCTTCCATTACATTGTGAAATGTAGCAAGCATGCAAAAGAGTATCGGACAAATGTTTGCATGAATGACCCTCACGACATTATACTAAGCAAAAGAGGCCAGTCACAAAGGTCAGCTTCCACTTAAGTTGGCCAACCAAACACTGATGGGAAAATATTCAGGAAGAAAGGTTACATTGTTGCTGATGCACACAAAGTAGTTAGGCCTACAATGGTTGCACCCACACTAGACATGTACAGGTTTTTTTCCTGGTCATTATTCCCTAAACAATCAGTATAGCAGTTATTTCCATAGTATTTGCACTGCATCAGGTATTATAAATAATCTAGATAGGATTTAAGGCATATAGGAAGATGCATAGGTTATATGCAAAAACTATGCTATTTTATATAAGGGACTTGATCATCTGCAGACTTTGGTATCCATTGGGGACCTGGAACTAATCTTCTGTGGACACTGAGAAATGACCACATATGAAATATCCAGAATAGGCACTTTAGAGACAAAAACTAGATTACTGATGGCCTGGGTGGGAGTGTGGGGAATAACTGCTAATGAGTTCAGAGTTCCTTTTTTGGGTGACAAAAAAATGTTGTAAAATTGGATTGTGGTAATGATCAGACAACTCTGTGAACATACTAAAAAACACTAAATTGCACACTTTAAGTGGGTAAATTGTAAGGCAAATGAATCATATCCAGTAAAAATTTTGTTAAAGTGCTATATTAGAAAAATTTAAATCAAGTATATGTCAAATATGATTGACTTGTTAGCAACGGAACCAGCAAAATGTGCCAGCTCAGAAAAATGTCAAAGTTGGGAAGTGGAATGTTTGTATAAGCAGCTAGAAGAAAAAAAAGAAAAAGAAAAGAGACAAGAGTGCCATGTGATCATGGGGACGCAAAACAAGGAAATACGAGACCATGAAGCTACTGTAATGCTTAGTCTGAGAGATCAGAGGCTTAAAGAAAAGGATAGATTAAAACCTAAAAAGAAAGAAAAGAGATCCCAGTGCACTCAAGAAAAAAGAAGTCCCCCAATGCTCTTCCTGCTTATTCTATCAATATAACACATGGCTGGGCCCACCTGACCACATCCTGGTTGATACCAACTTTATCAACTTTTCCATTAAGGCTAAACTGGACTTTGTGCAGGCAATGATGGACTGTCTCTATGCCAAGTGTATCCCATGTGTAACTGACTGTCAATGGCTGAAACTGAGAAATTGTGGCAGAAGTATCGAGTGGCTCTAATGATCGCCAAGGATCCAAAATTTGAATGATTACTGTGCACACACAAAGGAACCTGTGCAGATGACTGTTTAGTAGAGAGAGTAATTCAACACAAATGTTAAGTTGTGGCCACAGTTGACCTGGACCTTAAACGGAGAATCAGGAAGATTCCTGGAGTTCCCATCAGGTTCATTTCTAATTATAGGGATGACATCAAGCAGGTGCCAGATGATTATGTAGCCCCAAGGTTTTAATACTTAAAAAACAAAGTTCTTCTGTTTTCCTTCAACTAACTTCCTCTGTTGCCAGTTTATTAAGCATGCTACAGAATGAAAAAAAAGAAAAGAAAAGAAAAAACAACAAAAAAGGAGCTGCAGTTTCCCTTACCAAGGTTGTTCAGGTACCATGACGGACCTGCATCAGTGAATTGTTAGGGAGGCCCATGTAGTCTGGTTGGATCTGGCAGCCGAGCGCCACAGAGGAGAGAACAGCACAGTTTAAAAGCATAGGATGAAAAGATGGGAGGTCTGAAACACGAATACAAGGTATCATTTGCAACATTAGCTTCCAGCTGGGAAGGAAACCGGAAACCGATCAAACAAGTTCCAAGTTTAAGCAGGACACTGCCAGGAATTTTTCTCAAACGGCAAAGATGCAAAATATTCCAGAGCGTATACCCTGAAGGTGCACGGTTTAAAAAAAACAGCAAGCCAAGGATCCGTGCGCCCACCATGCAGCTTAAGAAAAAAGAAATTGTCAAATTTTAAAACCCTCGGTGCCCTTTCCCAGACACACCCCTAAGTCCCCGCCGAGGGGAGGAACCACCGTCCTGAATTTTGTGTCAGCGGCTTATTTGCTTTTTTTTTTTTTCATTTTCAATTTAACATCAAAGTCCTTACTTAACAGACTCAAAGTCAGGTGTGTAAATACGTAAAACACAAAAAACAAGTCTCATAGACAAACGTGGCGTTTAGATCCCATTCAGGGAATTCTCCGCTTCGCCCCCTAATGGTGACACAAGGCACCGTGTGAATATGATATTTCCCGAAAGAACGGTGACCGGCCTTATTTACATACCCACAGTGCACTGCATCACATCCAGGTTTAAAAGAGCAACACTTTAAATTTTATTCCACTTTTATTTTCTGAAAATTAGACTTTAATTTACAGAGTAATGTGTAAACTTTTATTCAGACACTGAATCTTGGCGTCAGCTAACCACCGTCAGTGCAATAGAAGTTTCTTTTACTCGAGGTGTGGATTAGAGGGCAACAACTCATACTCTGGTTTCTCTTCAGATCGTATAAATCTTTCGCCTTTTACTAAAGATTTCCGTGGAGAGGAACAACTCTGAGTCTTAACCCAATTTTTTGAGGCCTTGTTTTGACAGGGCTAATAAAAGCGTTTAAAAATAGATTTGCTGAGTTCTTAGTTTGTAAGGCAAAGTGCTCAGGTGTACTGCTTGTTAGTACTTTTTGCCCATATAAGTTGCGTTTACTAAACTTAATTTCTGTAATGTCAATAACTAAAAATGCGAAAATTGAAGCAGGTAAGCGAGAAAAACGTTGACCTTGTTAAGTATAGAAGGTTGTAGAAGTATTTTTGTAACTTTTATATACTGAGTCTTACAAATCCAGCGCATGCTTTATGCTTACCTCATTTCTAACACTGAGCAGGCGCTGGTGACTAAGGATGTCATTAGGACAGCGCGAGTCTACAGTATTACAGTGTTTGAACTGACTGCAATTCACAAATCCATTTTTCCTCACTGAAGGATTCTGCTGGTTATTAGAGCTTTGTTACACGTGGTGAGCAAGCAAGTGGAAGACACTTTCTCTGAAGTGTGGAATGGAATCACTGCATCCAGAGCAGGCAGGTGTAATAATTTTTCCCAAAGTCGAGTGTACCCACTTACACTTCCACCAATGACTTCCACCATTGCTTCTCATCCTTCCAGGCTCCTGGTATTTGACTTTAATTTTTGTCCATCAAGTAGGCATCAGATGATATCTCACAGTGGTTTTAAATGTGTGTTTTCCTAATTACTAATAAGGTTCAGCTTTTCAAAGTTTTTTGGGGCCATTCTTGGTTTCTCTTTTGTGAAATGCTTATATGTGTCTTTTGCCTGTTTATTTTTTTTTAGATTGAAAATCTCTTTCTTAGTGAGTATAGGAGTTTTTTTACACACCCTTCAGACTCCAGACTTTACATAGTAATTCTTCATTGATTATATGCCCGTTCTCCCACTTCGGGGGGTCACAACCATTCAGTCCATTGCAAACCCCAGCTTGGTCATATTATATTTTTAAACATTGTTGGACTTAGTTTGCTAATATTATGATGAAACTCTTATGTTTAAATTCTCTAGTGGAATTAGCCTGTAAAAATATTACTTTACGTACTGTCCCTGTTTTATTATCAATGATATAAAACTCATAAAATGAGCTGGAAAGTATTTTCTCTGCAGTTTTAATTTTCACTGGCATATTGGCACATCGTTCTTCACATTTTTTAAGGTTATTCATTTATTTATTTACAGAGAGAGGGGAAGAGAGGGAGAGAAACATTAATGTGTGGTTGCCTCTCACGTGGTCCCCACTAGGGGCCTGGCCCGCAACCCAGGCATGTGCCCTGACTGGGAATCAAACCGGGACCCTTTGGTTGGCAGCCTGCACTCAATCCACGGAGTCTCACCAGCCAGGGCGGTTCTTAACATTCTTCATCACTTAGGGCTCTGCTGTGTCCGTATGTCCTCTTTTTTCCTTCCCAGTATTATTTATTTCTTTTCACTCTCTTTTTTCTTTTTGCTTATAAATCTTGTCAGAGGTTGTCTATTTTATGAGTTTTCTTTTTCAAGGAACCAAATTTGGAATGTGATGACCCTCTCTAACATGTCTTTTTTTTTTTTTTACCATGAGTTACACTTCAATATACCCTCTGTTTACTTTCTTTTTTTAAAAGGAATTTCTGTAGCATTCAACAAGCTGATTTTTTAAATACATTTGGAAAAGACGTAGACTATCCCTTTCTGAACCCTCCTCACAGTGATATTTTAAGTCGCCATGCCCATCTTCTCAGGTTCTGCTGGATGATATCCTTATCCCTGCAGTGGAGCTTTCCTGCCAGCCCAGGTGCTCCACCCAGCAGCCTCAGTCTCCCTCTCCTGGCGCCCCTGGCCAAGGCCGCGGCAATGGTGGTAGAAGGTCCCAGAAATGTGGCAGGGAGCAGCAGGAGGAAAACAACCTCTCGTGAAGTGGTCTCAGGAGGAGCCCATCCTCTCCATGAGAAACTGGAGTTAAGTCTCGTCCTGCCAGCAGCCCAGGGCGTGGTGACAAGATGAGGATGGGTACCAAAGGGAAATTCGTAAAAGTGACAGGCAGAATAAAACATTACTCTCATCTTCCAAAACCAGACAGTAACACAGAGGCTTCCTGCAGAGCCCATTCCTGTGTCTTAAGCCGCAGGTGTAGCCTTCTCCAGAAAAGCAGAGGCCCTCCATTCAGTGACTGCCCCCTCGCTTTGGGTGTCTTCAGGGGGCGAAGGGACCCCTCTCTCATGCTCAGCCTGCTGCAGAGCCAAGAAGGCAGCCCCAGCCAATCACATTGTTTCCTTGGGGCCCAAATCAGCACTCTTCGGGCTGGGAGGGTCACCACACCGCCCAGAACCTCCGCCCCCAGCCCTCCCAAGGGTCCCCCAGCAGCATGTGCAGCTGCCTGTCCTTTCAGAGTCACCCCTCAAAGTGCCCTTTGCCACCCAGCCTTTTCAAGGGCAGCCCCGGGATGGTCTCGGAACACAGAGGAATTCTAATTACACCCCCTTTCCGGAACAGTTGGGTTGTTGTCGAGGGGAGCCCCTTTCCTGTCATAGAAAAGCCTCTTCATCTCCTCAAAGATAATTTACCTCCTGAGGGGATGCAGAGGACTCCCTGGCCTTTTTTGTTTTGATGAAGGGACCAAAAACCACTCAAATTCAATCTCTCCCAGGCTCCTTTTAATACTGTCAGCCTTCATTCCTCTGTTCCAAAGACATTTCCAAGACTTTCATCAAAGATACCATTTGTAATTTTTTCTCATGAACCCCACCTATTGTAAGAGTTTTGCCCACTGCATTTATCAAATAAGAATTCATTCATTTTCCATTTGTAATGAATCAGAAGCATATCTGACCACCAACTACGGCCCAGTGTGAGGAGGCCAGAATACTCTCCCAGAGCAGGTGTAAGCCTGACCCAAGGTGGAGAGAGTGGGGGGAAGGGCCCAGTGTGGACATATTGAAGCAGCTCCCGACTCCAGATTCCTTCTCTCTTGTTGAGTGTTCTCACCTGCAGCCTGGAACCGTTGCTCTGGCATTTGCAGACTGCGGAGCAGACACAAGTCCGGGCAGTGGGGTTGTGGCAGGGATGTGAAACTGGGTGTGAAGTGTATGGATTCTCATCCCAGCTCTGCCTCGGACTAACTGGGTGACCTCCTCCAGGCAGAGTGCCCTCTCCGTCCGGAGAGGGGCTGAGTTAGATAACCCCCCGATTTCCCTCCAGGCTCTGACATTTTACAGGATAAACTCTGGGGTCAGGGGAGTGGAGATGGGAGCTGGAGGAAGTCACACAGCACCGCCGGGGACCAGAGAGCCCTGCCGTCAGTTACACAGCTAGCCATCAGGCCCCTCCCTGTGGGGAGAAAGACTCAGCAAGGCCAAAGTAGGGCTGTCTGGTCACGCCAAGATGTTCAGGCTAGACACGCTGGCACACGCCCTTACAAACATACACAAGCACAAACGCACATGGCACATGCATGCATACATGCACTCACACAGTGCACCCACACATGTATAGGTACACACACACAAATATGCATGTGCACATGCTCTCACACATGCACAAACATACATGCACAAACACATCCATCCCAAGTGCTGTATACTATGCAGTACCACGGGGTCTTGTGGGCCTGCCCACTTCTCTGCCCTAAGTCACCAGCTATCATTTCTTGGGATCTATGAGGCTGGGTAAGGGGCATTCTGCTGGCCCAGATGAGTCGGCCTCTGGGTGGGCTGGATCCACAGGACTGCAGCCTGGCTTTCCAGAGCAGAGAGCAGGCACGGAATGCAGGCTTCCTCTGCAAGCGTGCTGCTCTGGGTCTCCGCTGCTGGCTCCTGTTCACTCCTGTTTCATGAGTATCCTGTATCTGCCACAGGGTGATAGAGGCAGGCAGAAAAGAGGCTCTTGTTGCTGACTGGGGTGGGAGAGGGACAGCGGGAATGAGGAGGGTGGAAGGACAGACACAGGCAGACGGTAGGAGCTGACTTGGTGTTGGCCCTCCCAGGGGAGAATTCCAACATTCACATCGTACCCCTGGCATCGCCCACAGAGGCTGGCACCTGCTGGGTTGGAGAAACGTTTCTTGAAAGGATGAATGGATAGCTGACTCGATAAGGGAGGTGAGAGAGTAAGATGCCAGGGAGGAGCGAGGCAGGTGGGGCAGGGAGGTGAGCAAACAGAAGTGCTGGGCACAGGCCCGGGGAGTTTTCCTTTGCCGTCCTAATTAGAGAGTCTGGGAAAGGCATTAAATTGTGGACCAGGCGCTACGTTTCCTTCCTCTTTCTTCTTGAGATAAAATCTGTCCCTGTCGAGCTGCGAGTCTGGGTGATCTCTCTCTGAGCCTTAGTCCTCCCATCTCTAAGTTGGGCCTACCTGTCCCTCACAGAGTCATTAAGAGGTTCACATGAAAGAACAGGATAAGAATAGTGCTTTAGAAAACAGGTCTAAAAATAAATAAATAAGTATGGAGGCGTAGGTAGATACACTTTGCCTCCTTGCACAACCAAAAGAAGGACAACAGCAAATTTAAAAACAAAAAAATAACCAGAACTGCCCCCAACTTGAACTGTATGGGAGTCCGACAACCAAGGAGTCAAAGAAGAAACACTCATCCAGACTGGCAGGAGGGGTGGAGACGGGCAGCCGGGGTGGAGAAGACTCGCAGCAAGGTGGAGGCTGGAGGACCAGGGTGGGCGAGGCCACAGCAGCTAGCGGACTGGACAGTCCCACATTCTCGTGCAGATAACCAGGAGGAACCACGGGGGAGCAGACAGAGCATGCAACCCAGGGTCCCAGAGTGGGAAAATAAAGCCTCAAAAACACTGACTGAAAACACCTGTGGGGGTTATGGTGTCAGGAGAAACTCCCAGCCTCACAGGAGAGTTCATTGGAGAGACCCACAGGGTCTTAGAACATATACAAACCCACCCACCTAAGAATCAGCACCAGAAGGGTCCAATTTGCTTGTGGGAAGCAGCGGAAGTGACTGAAAGCTAGTAGAGAGCAGAGCAAGCCCCACTGTTCCCTCCCTGACCACACAGTGACGTGTTGCCCCACCCTGGTGAACACCTAAGACTCTGCCCCTTACTACATAACAGGTACCCAAGACAAAGAAATATGGCCCAAATGAAAGAACAGATCAAAGCTCCAGAAAAAATACAACTAAGCAATGAAGAGATAGCCAACCTATCAAAGACACAGTTCAAAACACTGGTAATCGGGATGCTCACATAACTGGTGGAGTGTGGTCGCAAAATAGAAGACAAAGTAAAGGCTATGAAAAGTGAAATAAAGCAAAATGTACAGGGAACCAACAGTGAAGGGAAGGAAATCAGGTCTCAAATCAACAGTTTGGACCAGAAGGAAGAAAGAAAAAGCCAAACAGAAAAGAATGAAGAAACAAGAATTCAAAAAAATGAGGAGAGGCTTAGGAACCTCTGGGACAACTTTAAACATCCCAACATCTGAATCATGGGGGTGCCAGAAGGAGAAGAGGAAGAGCAAGAAATTGAAAATTTATTTGAAAACATAATGAAGGAGAACTTCCCCAATCTGGCAAAGGAAATAGACTTCCAGGAAGTCCAGGAAGCTCAGAGAGTCCCAAAGAAGTCGGACCAAGGAGGAACACACCAAGGCACATCATCATTAAGTTACCCAAAATTAAAGATAAGGAATCTTAAAAGCATCAAGACAAAGTCTTAATGTCAGCTGATTTCTCAAAAGAGACCTTGTAGGCAAGAAGGGGCTGGAAAGAAGTATTTGAAGTCATGAAAGTCAAGGACCTACATCCAAGATTACTCTATCCAGCAAAGCTATCATTTAGAATGGAAGGGCAGATAAAGTGCTTCCCAGACAAGGTCAAGTTAAAGGAGTTCATCATCACCCAGCCCGCATTATATGAAATGTTAAAGGGGCTTATCTAAGAAAAAGATAAAAAATATGAACAGTAAAGTGACAACAAACTCACAGTTATCAACAACTGAACCTGAAAAAAAAAAGGAACTAAGCAAACAAGTAGAACAGGAACAGAATGACAGAAATGGAGATCAGATGGAAGGTTATCAGTGGGGAGGGGGGGGGGGGAGTATGGGGGAAAATGTACAGGGAATAAGAAGCACAAATTGTAGGTACCAAATAGACAGGGGGAGGTTAAGAATAGTATTGTAAATGGAAAAGCCAAAGAACTTACATGTATGGCCCATGGTCATGAACTAAGGGGGGGAATGATGGTCGGAGGGGGGTACAGGGCAGAGGGGAATAAAGAGGTGGAAAGAAAGGGACAACTGTAATAGCATAATCAATAAAATGTATTTTTTAAAAATTAAAAAGGAAAACAAATCTGTGTGCCTAACTGAGGGATGTTTCTCTTCTTCTCTTTAGTCCTCCCTTCCCCTCTCTCTAAATTCAAAGTTAGAAAAAATAAATATATGTGTTTAATTTTATTTATTTATTTATTTTTAGAGAGAGGGGAAGGATGGGAGAAAGAGAGGGAAAGAAACATCAATCGGCTGTCTCTCCCACGCCCCCACCTGGGGACCTGGCCTGTACTGCAGGCATGTACCCTGACTAGGAATCGAACCTGCGACCCCTTGGTTTTCAGGCCCACACTCAATCCACTAAGCCACATGAGCCAAATAAAATAAAATAAAATAAATTTAAAGAGAAACAAACATCTGTGCCCAATGATGAGAGTGGTACGCCCACATTAAAGCTTGAAAGGCAGCATGCAGGGTGGTTACCGCCAGGCCCCGGAGCCACACGGCCTGCATTCTGACCCCAGTTTTCCCACCCTGTAACCTCGAGCTAGTTGCCTAAGTTCTCCGAGCCTCGATCACTTCATCTGTGAAGCAGACATGATGATAATGGTATCTACCTCACAGGTTTAGTGTTGAGTGTGTTAACATGGGTACTTGGCCCCTCAGCTGTGCTGTATAAGGGAAGCTATTAAATCATTCCTAAAGCAGTCCAGATTGTTGGAATTGAACTAGCTGTCCACTGGTGGGCAGAGCTCCTGGGTTCTCTCTTGGGTCCTCAGAGCAGCCTTAGGAGAAGCAGACACTGCCCGTGTGAGACCAAAACAGTCCTGGTCCTCTCAGGGACTGCCAGCGGAGGGTGCAGACGCACAGTCACTTGCTGGGCTCACTCGTAGGTGGTCAGAGCCACAGCACACACGCCCCCGAGCCCAGCACACCCTCTTGTCCCTGCTCCACGGAAACACACGCTGATGAGCATGGGGAGCCGGTGTGGGGACGTCCCCTGTAGCCCTGGAAATTAGAAACACTTTGGAAATGCAAATGGCATTATTTAGTACACCAGCTATTTGATTTAGGTGTGTATGAAAGTGCATAATTACATAGAAAAAGGCCTGGAAGGACATCATTAGCTCATAAAAATTACCCCAAGAAGGGACTGGGCTTGGAGTATTTGCCAGAAAAAATTAATGTAACATTTTACTTTTTTTTTTAAAGGAGAACATTTTTGTGTATGCTTGTTTAACTTAAATTAAAAAAATTTTAAGACATAGACTTACTTGAAGAAAACCCAAATTGACCCTGATGGAAGAGGGGTTTGGGCAATAATGAGAGAAAACCCGGGGTAGACTGGAGCTGGGAGAAGGGAGGTTTGGAGGTGAAGGAGGGCCACGAGCCAGCAGGGAGAAAGACGGGCAAAGAGAGTGTTCAGGACTCTGGTGTGTGACATCTAATGTAATTCATCCTCCTGAGCCCTTTCCAGGCTATTCAGCAAAGACTTACACAGCTTTTCAATTGGTTTTTGGATGTTGGATTTTCTTTCAAATGTAAAACTAAGACTGATTACGAGGCAGCGTGGTTTTCTTTGAGTTACAGCTTCTTTGGCAAATATTTATGGAGCCTCTATTACATTGGGACAAACCATGTGACGAGGCAGAGACTAAGGGTTGTGGAAGCAGAGAGGAGGGAAATAAAGGAACTTGATCCTGCCTGAGAGTCACAAAGGTGACCCATGGGGGCGCAAACCTCGTGGGAAGACAGGGGAAAGTGCATGGCAGGCTGTGTTGGGGGATTTCCTCCCAAGGTTCTAGGTTGCAGCCAGTGGGGTTGGAAGAGTCACGGAGAGCATGCGCCTCCCGCTATTAAGGCTCAGGGCGCACCCACGCAGAACCGTTCCCACTCCTTCACGCTGCGCTGCACCGGGCAGCCGCCAGGGGGCGGAAGAACAAGCTCTGGCCTTTGGCTGGAAACCACTCACAGAAACAGGGACTTCTTGGGCCTCCAGATGGGATGCCCTAAAATGTGCACTGTTCATGGCAAAAATATTACCTGACTCCCTAGTCAGGAGGCCACATGAGACAAATCCACACCGTGGGTCACTGTGCAGGACAAACGATCTTGTCCCTTCGGAAATGTCGGTATCAGGAAAAACAGAGAAGGCCGGGGCTGTCCCAGAACAGGGGAGAGTAAGTCTTGGTCGGATCCTGAACAGAGGAAAAAAAAAGCTGAGATGAATGTTGTGGGACAACCAGGGACATTGAATTATGGACTCTATGTTACACGATAGTTTTCAAACATTTTTTCTTTCGCCCTGGCTGGCATTGCTCAGTGGATGGACCGCGGGCTGCGAACCAAAGCATCGCAGGTTCGATTCCCAGTCCGGGCACATGCCTGGGTTGCAGGCCACAGCCCCCAGCAACCGCACATTGATGTTTCTCTCTCTTTCTCCCTCCCTTCCCTCTCTAAAAATAAATAAATAAAATCTTTAAAAAAAAACACATTTTTTTCTTTCGATGATGGGAGAAAAAACACATACAGTGTTGTTCCCCTGCGGTGAGAGGAGGCAGGGAAGAGGCTCCACGGTTTGACGAGGAAAACAGAAGCCGAGGCTCCAAGCCTGGCGTGCCACTCCCTACCTGTGATGCCTGGGCCCGTTGTGTGGCCACTCGGGGCCTGCTTCATCACCCAGGAAACTAGGGTTACAGTAGTGTCCACCTCCCGTGGCCACCGAGGGCCGACTCAGCACCCACGGGAGAAGCCGTGGCCAGCGGGCCATCTCACTCCAGCCAGCAAGGGAGGCTTGCCGGCACCGGCCAAGGGGCAGTGCCCGCGGAGGCCGTCCCTCTGGGAGCCTGCTCCGCAGGTGGGAGGCAGACTGGCGGGGAAGGGGTTGAGCCCCTTTTGTCCCTCCAGCTACTCTACCCCCATGCCGTTTCCCACCCAGTCCTGTAGTAGGTGCTCGCAGCAAGATTTCTCAACCGCAGGGTGCTCAGATCCTCTGTGCTGGTTTCTAGCAAATTAAAATTTATCTCTCAGGGAGGAAATGAGGGGTTGGAAAGGGGGGTTACTTCTCCTTAATGGGCCCTGATGAAGCAAATGAATGCAGGGAAGGGATCAGAAATCCGATCCACCACCAGCCTACTCGGAAAGGTCTGGGGGCTCCCTGCGCCCTCGGAGTGGCAGCTGGGCGCAGTGTGTTTTATTATGTAATTAACCTTGACCCTTCTGGGTTCAAAGAGAGAGTGTAGTTGGAAATAAATCAATAGTCTGGTCTGGTCACTTCAAAGGCTTCAGAACCTGCTGGAAAATTCCATGTTGATTCAGTGTGTAAATTAGAATAGGGTGTGCAATTCTTTTTGAAAGGTGGGTGGGGGGTGAGTGCCAAATTGAAATTAATTGTGTATCCGCTTCCTTTAATCAAGCAATCAGAAGTCTTTATTGTGTGTCTTGTTGTGGGGAGGAGGATGGGGAGGCCCAGGAGAAAACACCATGTGACCTCTGTGTAGCCGCTGGGCCAGGCACCAGGACAACGGGCATCTCTCCAAGCTTAGGAAGGGCCTCCCCTCCCCGGCACTGGTCAGCTTCTCATTTCAGCATGTCTGCAATTCTCGGAGTCCCCGAGCCATCACCGTCATGACACAGCGTTCACTGCAGACCAGGTGCCAAGGATTTTCCAGCTATTTTCTCATTCAACCCTCACAACAACCCAATTAGATAAACACCATCATTATCTCCATTACAGATGAGGAAATTGGGCTTCAGAGAGGCTACATAAAATCCAGAGCCACTCGGAGGTTTGCAACGTCCGTTCAATGCCATGGCTCAAGCAATGAAAATAAAACCCATCGAAGAGCCACCAATCACCCAAAACCTCCAGTCTCCAGGTTCTCTCCCTGAAGTCGTCAGCAGGGGGACGGGCCGGGCTGCTTGGCGTCATCTCCAACTCACCTTTCATCCTTCTCTCCCTTCTCGTCACCTTTCTCACTCCTTCCCGCCCTCTCTCTTTGCTTCCCTCGTTTCCTTCCCACAGGCGTGTTCCGAGTGTTCAGCGCTGCTCCGAGACAGCCCCGATGGTCACACGGGGATGAGACACCACACCCGGCCTTGGGAAACTCACATCTGAAGCTCTCGGAGCAGGGATGGAGGAGAGCCTTCTGTGCGTATGGTGCTGCAGAAGGAGACTGAGGGCTAAGCCAGATGTGGAGGAAGGGCCAAGCGAGGAGCGGTTCTAGCTGCAGAGGATCGGGAAGGGTCAGGCAGAGGCGATGTTTGGAAGGATCTGGAAAGATGGGATGGTGGAGCGCTGTCATTCCAAGGTGAAGGCATATCTTGCAGAAAGACCCGAAGGCAACACTGCACAGCATGTTCCAGAGAAGCCAGGATCCCAAGCTGGAGGACTCGAGTCAATCACAGGAGCTAAAAATTAGATTCTGTTCCCAATAATAATAATAATAATAATAATAGCAGCAGCAAGCATGGTCCTAAGTGCTTTACAGAACTGACTTGTTTACTGCTCACAGCAACCCATACGATGGGTGCTACCTTTATCTATAGTTTATAAAGCAGGAAATGTGCTCCAGAGGTAAAGGGATGCCCTCTGGGTCACACAGCCGGACAGCAGCTGCATGGAGATTGCAACCCCAGGCCATTACTCTTAACCACTGTGCCATGCTGCCTCTCCTGAATGGGCCCTGAATACCGGGCCGAAGGTTTTGGCTGCTCTGGGGGCAGTGGGGAGCTGTGGCAGGTTCCTAATCCAGCCTGCATTTTCGGGTGTTCCCAAGCCTCCTACTCCAGGGTCAGGCGTTCCTGGGTCTCTCCCCAATATTCAAAAAGACAATCTCTCTATCGGCCAATATAGACCATTCCCTCCCTCCTTCTCCTGCTCCTACGTCCCACTGCCCCTTCTCTTCTGTACACAGATAAGTCGTCAGAGAGCATGGGCTTAGAACAAGGAGGCCAGGTTCAAGCCCCAGCTCCACCGCGTCACTTCTCTGGGCCTCCGTTGGCTCATCTGCTAAATGGGAGGCCGACAGTAAGTCCAGCCCTGCCCAGCACACGGCTCTGAGAAGACTCAGACGAGGTGATACAAAGGCATTCCATCACACACCACAGGAAGGAGTGACAGGTGTCATCACCAATTTGGGGGCACTAAGAGCCCTAGAGGCTCTTTCCCTCCCCTGAGGAAGCTCTAGGGACTTTGACCCTCCTGCTGGGTTCCCTTTCCATCTGGGGAGCCCCAGATGGCTTTCCTCAGACACAAGGCTCTGCAAAAAGCATGTGCTCTGGAAACCCGGTTATCATTCACGTGTATCTGTATTGAGCACCTACCGAGTGCCGGACCCCACACACTCAGTGACACCTCCCGGCCGCTCCGTGGTCTCACCATGCACGTCACACCTGCAAGCCTTTGCCCTTGCGGTGTCTTCAGCCTTGGACAGCCTTTCCCCCTTCTCCACTCCCCTTCAGAGGCTTTCTCAATCCTGTATTTCAGGGCATCACATTTTCTCTTGTTTCTACAGCTTATTGCTGGTAGCCATGCAAATAGGTATATAGATAGATTGCAGTTACTTTTTTTCCCAAGCCCGTTCTGTCAGCTGGCTGAGTCTGTCTCTCTCCTGTATGGGGCAGAGCACCTGTTCACTGCTAACTTCAGTCACCTATTGGGCAGAGATCAGGCTGTTGTCCCAGTAGCTGTAATATTCAACAATTCCACCAGGTGGCAGCAAAACCCTCCAGAAGCACAGACTGGCCAGGCTCCCTCAGCCTCCTGCAGGCCAGGCCAAGCCGGGTATGGAGTTCCTTGGAGTGTACTTTCTACTTTCTCTGGCCCCCACCTCCGCTTGAGTCACTTTGCCTTGCCCACCCCAGTTTCTCTACTTGTAATAATGGATCATCTGAACACTTAAATTGCATACTTCACTAACGAACTCAGTGAGTCCTCATCAGCAAGGGCTTTTTTTGATAGCTTTATCAAGATGTAATTCACATACCATACAATTCACCCATTAAAGTGTGCAATTCAGTGGTTTTTAGTCTATTCACATCATTCTGTAACCATCACCACAATTTTAGAACATTTTCATCACCCCCAAAGAAACCCTGTATCCATTAGCGGTCACCCCTCATTTCTCCCCAACCCCCAGCCTAGGCAACTACTAATTCCTTCAGTCTAAGGATTTGCCTATTCTGGACACCTCATGTAAATGGAATCATACAATATATGGTCCTTTGGGACTGGCTTTTTTCACTTAACATAATGTTTTCAAGGTTCATCCATTAAAAAAAATATTTACTTATTTTTAGAAAGAGCAGAAGGGAGGGAGAAAGAGAGAGAAATGTCAATGTGTGGTTGCCTCTTGTGTGCCCCCTACTGGGGACCTAGCTTGCAACCAAGGCATGTGCCCTGACTAGGAATTGAACCAGTGACCCTTTGGTTCACAAACCAGTGCTCAATCCACTGAGCCACACCAGCCAGGGCAAGGTTCATCCATTTTAATGTTAAAAAAATTAATCTGTTGTATGGATATACCACCAGCTGATGGACATTTAGGTATTTTACAATTTTTATCCATTATGGATAATGCAATTGTGGATATTGGCGTACAAGTTTCTGTGTAAACATGTTCTCAGTGAATTCCATGTGAGGCTGAGTGGGCTAACTCGGGGATCCCAGGTCCACAGGGGAGGTGAGCTTGAGGTCCCCAAGACTGGCAGATGATGACTGTTTCTCATGATGCTCTGCAGATGCCACTGTGGGCAGCACCGATAATGCCAGTGGCTTAGCTGATGCCGGGAGGAGCACAGATCCCTTACAGGGAGGGGTTTGCCTATCTAGGATGTCTGGCTCATGAGATTGGCCGGAAGTGCCGGGCAGGTACAGCCACTACAGAGAAGAAGAGGAAGGAGAAGGCCCAGATTCATTCCCGGAGGGAAAACAGCCCATGAAGCTGCGGCCGAAAAGAACGTGGAGAAGAAAACTGAGATGCACAGAGGTCCCCAGTGCCCCTGTGCTCCTGGTCAGAGTCCAGTAACATTGACTGTTGATTCCTGAACAAACAAATAAGAAAAAAACAAAACCATGTTTTCATTTGTCTTGAATATACACCCCGGAATGGAACGGCTGGGTCGTGGGTCTTACAGTGACTGGACGTTCCGCCTTTTGAGGAGCTGACAGGCTGTTTCTCACAGTGGCCGTCCCATTCCCTCCTTCCTGCCAGCAGTGTATGAGGGCTGATTTCCTCCACACCCCTGCCAACACTTGGTACTATCTGACTCTGATTCTAGCCATCCTAATGGGAGTGAGCTGATTTCTCCTTGTGGTTTTACTTTTCCTGTCTTTCGTGTATTTATTGGCCATTTGTGTATATTCTTTTTAAAAAAAAATATTGTATTGCCTGGCTGGTGTAGCTCAGTGGATTGAGCATGGGCCTGAGAACCAAAGGGTCACCAGTTCAATTCCCAGTCAGGACACATGCCTGGGTTGTAGGACAGGTCCCCAGTGGGGGCTCTTGAGACGCAATCACACATTGATGTTTCCCTCTCTTTCTCCTTCCCTTCCCTTCTTTCTGAAAATAAATAAATAAAATGTTTAAAAATATTTTATTTATTTACTTTAGAGAGAGGGGAAGGGAGAAAGAGAGGAAGAGAGACACCGGTGTGCTGGAGATACATGGATTAGCTGCCTCTCACCCACTGCTTGCTCGCACCTAATGGGGGCTAGTGCCCAGTCCACGGAGCCACACCTGCCAGGGCCACTGGCGAATATTCTTTAGAGAAATGTCTATTCAGATCTTTTGCCCATTTTTAAATTGGGCTACTTGTATATTATATTTATTGTTGAATTATTATCAAATGATAAGGGTCCTTTACATTTTCTAGATACATAACTGGCAGTTACTTCTCCCATTCTGTGGCTTTGCATTTTCTTGATGGCGTTACTTGACATCCAAAAGTTTTAAATTTTGATGGTGTTCAATTTATCTATCTTTTTTCCTTCTTTGATTACGCTTTTGGCATTACATCAAGGAACTATTGCTTCATTGAGAGTCGAGCTGGGCTGTGGGCATTTTCGAGGGAGGCCCAGGGCCAGACCCTGCATCGGGCAGTGGGCACAGGTGCAGGGTGGCCAGCTGGCGGTCTGTGTGCCCGTTGCTCCTCCAGCCCACCGGCCATGTCCCTCCTGAGCTCAAGAAACAAGGCACCTCCCAGCCTGGCTCCGCCCTCAGCGCCCCTCTCAGCCTCTGCTCTCCCCACGCCCTCCCTGCCCCAGGTGGCTCTGAGAGGCCCAGGGGAGAGCAGGACTCCGGGCCAGTCCTTATAATACCTCTTCGTGGGAGGACATGGGTTTCGATGTCCCTCTCCCTGATGCCAGCCCGAGTCCAGAGCTCAGGACAGTCCGTCTCATCCCTGGTCGATCCCCCTCCATTTCCTGTCTCCAGTCCAGCTTCCCCTGTCCTGGGCGGGGGACTTCCCTCACTGCCCATCCCAGTCCCCAGGTAATAACTGCCAGCCCTCCGTGTTTACACCGGCCCCATTCTCCCCCCTCTCCCCTCCCTGCAGGCTCTGACTGGGCCCTGGCCAGGCTGAGTGGAAAGGGCTCAGGTGGGGTGTGTGTCCTGGGCTCCACCCCTTCTTAGCTCTGCCTCTAATACCCCTGTGACCCTCATGGACTCCTGCCCCTCGTGGGCCCTGTATTGCCTTGTCTGTCTCATGAGGGGCCCGTGGTCCCTTCCAGCACTGTCATTCTGGCATCTACCACCCTGGGAAGGCAGGGACCTCGGGCTTGCATCAGCTCCCCTTGCCCCACCCCGACCCTCACCCCCCACTGCTTGAGGAGAGGGAGCAGGGAGCAGAGAAGCCCCTGTCCAGGAGTCCACAGGAGCCTGGTCCCCCTCCCTGTGGCCTCAGAGCTGGACCCCTGGACTGATGCTCACTAATAATGGAGATGACCCACAAGTAGGCTTTAGTAGTAGGAGTAAGGAGCGCTCCCTGCCTGCAGCACCAGCAGCAGCCCTTTCTCAGGCTGCGCTTCCCCTCCCCGCACGGGGCCTCTGGTGGGGGCAGGGAGCTATCCCCTGGGCCCAGCCTCCTCGCTGACACTCACTCTCCACCTGTCCCTCCGGAGTCGTCCTGTGGTAAAACACGTCTGCTCCTCTTTTACTGTACTGCCATCAAGAAGGGGAATCTAATTCCCTCCCCTGGAATATGACCTCTTTGGTGGCTTGCTTCTAATGAATAGAACATGGCAGAGGTGACACTGTGTGACAACCAGGGCTTCAAATGATCAAATGATGACACACTTTCCACCTGGCGTTCTCTCTCTCTCTCTCTCTCTCTCTCTCTCTCTCTCTCTCTCTCTCTCTCTCTCTCTCTCGATGCCTGTCCTTCCATCCCAGCCACCCTACTGTGAAGATGCCCAGGCCACCCTACTGAGAAGCCGCATGGAGATGCTGGGCCTGGCAGCCAGCCTCAGCCACCAGATATGCAAGCCAGGAGCCTTCAGATGAAGCCGGGCTTCAAGCTGCCTCGTCAATGCCGATGCTGACCAAGTGGAGCAAAGATGGCTGTCCTGCTGAGCCTCGCCCAAACCGCAGAGTTGTGAGCAAAATACACGTCAGGGTGAAGTGTGAACTTGCGGGTGGCTTGCTCGACAGCAGCAGCTAGTTTCAGCAGGCCACTGTCAGTTCCTGCGCACAGACAGTGTGCACGTGTGCCTGTGCACATGTGTGTGCATTGTGGGGGTCTTCAGCCTGAGGCTTCCAGATTATTCGAGATCTCAGGACCCAGACTCCAGCTGGCCTCTCAGCTTTGACATCCATTTCTGCTCAACTCCTAACTGCAACCCTGCTTCTCCCTCTGCTCCGGCCCAGTTCAGCGCCTTGTTAGAACAGGCCCCACCTGCATGTGACGTAATTTGTGTGCAGTTTGCATACACCTGCATGAGTCCTATTAGGGGGTTTCTAGATGTTTACCTGATGCCTCCATGAGGGGGGCACTGGCATCTCGGACGCTTTGAGGGAACAGGGGCCCTGGAGGTTACCTGGTCTATTCTCCCACCTTTGCAGGGTCTGTTTGAACAAAGGACAAACCCACCACCTCCCCAGGCAGCCCTTGGATGGCTGGAGTTGTTGAAGAGTTCCTGTGCTTGTCCAGTTCTGTGTAGAGAAAGGTGACATAATTTGTCCACATCTGCATTTATTTCTTTCCTGAGGAAGAATCAGGCCAAGTCAACCATTCTCCAGCCTCCCCCCCGCCCCCCCCCATGCCAGCACCCAGAGGTACAGGACAGGCAAGGAGGCCTCAGGCTCTCTTCCTTCATCTAGCATCCACAGCACCATCTGCTCTGGCCTGCCCTCAGCCCCAGGCACCCCAGCAGCCTCTCCCAGAAGTGCCAGACCAGGAGCTTTCCAAGTTCTTTCAGGAGCAGAACCCTGTTTTCAAGTGAGATCTCACGACGAGGCCAACGTAGAAGGCAGATGAGCGTGGAGCTGCTCTGGGTGAGGGTAGGCAGGAAGAGCAAAGCCCCCCCAGACGAGGTCCCCAATGCCCCTAACCACAGCCAGGGAACCCAGCTTGCAAGCCATTGTCCTGGTCTGCTCCCCTCCAAAGTTCCTCTGGGGTGGTGAGCCCCGGCTCTCCCTGTCTGTAGCAGGGGGGCATTGCCAGTCCGAGCAGTGGCCTTGTACCATGCCACACAGTAAGCCTGAGGCCTGCTGAGCCCCCAGACCCTGGTCAGCACAAGCATCTCTGCTTGTGCTCTCGACCTGTCCTAGGCCTCAGCAGCCCCAGACAGCTGCCTTCAGGAGCCTGGGTTGAGGACTGGACAGGGAGGAATGGAGAGGCCCGGGCGGGGGCTGTGGTCTGTGCCCTGGAAGGAGTCACTCACTCAGGGCCCCAGTTTCCTTCACTGCGGGGGAGAAAACAGTCCTTCCTCGCAGACAATGCATGAAAAGCACACGGCCCTGCCCAGCACCTGTTTCTATGCTGGCTGTCCATACAGAGCCGAGGGCCTGGCCTAGGGTTTCTCTCCAAGGGCTAAGGAGGTGTGGCATACAGACACTGGCCTGGAGGCCAAGCCTGATCCTGCCATCACTGGCTTATCCCTTCTATAAAATGGAAACGATGAAAACTAGAATATCTACCTCCCGGGGAGGTTGTGAATATGCGGGAAGCATCCCCACCCGTGGAAAAGACTCAGCATGCATGGTGCCTGTTGGTGGTGGCGGGCTGCTGCGACCCTTCAGGGATCTGGCCCCGTGAGGATCTGGCCCGGCCCGGCCCCCACTCTTGCCTGCTCCTCCAGGACCGGACACAGCCACCAAAAAACACGAGATTTACTTTGGCAACAGGACTTTTATTCAGTCAAAATGAGTAGCGTGACAAGCGCCAGGCCAAGTCAGACCAGGTGGCGCCCCCAGGCCCTTCCTCCCCAGACCCACCCTTCCCACAGGGGTGGGGGTACATGGTGAAAGCAGGGTGCAGAGAGGCCAGTGTGGCAACCAGGGGGCACCTCTGGGAGCCTTGGGGGGCCCTTGGCGTGGGCCCAGCATTTGGGAGAAGGGGCAGACTGCCCTTCTGGGTCCATTCGGACATGACTCCAGTCTTCTAGGAGAACATCACAAAGTCTACCTTCTTCAGCTAATCAACTAAGGTTCAGGTGAGGGGGTCCCTAGACGGCTGGGGGTCAGGGGCGTCATTATAGTCTAATCTCACAGTTCAGGAATACACTTAATCTTTTTTTTCTTTAAAAAGAAGTTTTCTTTCTGCTATTTAAAAAAATGTTTCTGAATGTAACCAAAAATAGGTATTTGTTTCCTTGGTTTTCTTTTTTCTTCAACTAAGTATTTCAAATAACAACACAACAGAAAAGAGAAACAAGAAGTCACAAGAAACACACCTCGTATAAAAATAGCTTCCAGCCACATTTGCTGACAGTGGTCGTCCCACTGTCCAGGGTGCGGGCCAAGCTGGCTGCGTCCCACGGGACAGAGGCCTGGGGCGCCTCTGCTGGGGACCCCCTGCCACATGCGCAGTACATTCCAGGGGCCAGCCTGCTCCGGGGCTCTGCGTCTGGGCGGGACAGGGGGCGGGCTTCGGAGCGATGCCCCGCCCCCCGAAGCCCAGGAGAAGAGAGGGTCGCGGGAGAGGGTCGCGGAGACCCCCCTCCAGGGATGAGCTGGCTGACAGGGTCAGGATGGGCGCAGACATACAAGACGAGACGAAACAGCGCGGGTAGCGGCTGGGAGGTGCCTAGTCTGGAGCAACAACTTACATTTTCAAGGAACGGATTTTCCTCCCATATTTGGCTTTTTTTTTTTTTTCACATTTTCTTTGACCAATTTCATCTTTATGTCTACAGGTCCCGAGAGGCCTACCCTTGGTGACTCGGCCTGTGACCCCCTCTCCGGGGACAGACTCGGGCAGTGGGCAGGAGGGGGGGCCAGGAGAGAGGGTCCAGTGATAACCACGCAGGCCAGGGAGCCAGTGCGCCTTGAGGTAGACGGTTTCTTTCACACCTGGAAGTAGGGAAGTGCTTTTTTTTTTTTTTTGCCTTTTTTTTTTTAACTCTGGACAACAATGTGGGGAAGGGAGAGGGGCTGCCCATCAAGGGGCTTGAGGTAGGAGTGCATTCGGGGTTCTGTCGGGGAGGGGCCTACAGCCAGGCCGCCCCCCAAGGACATTCATTCCGGCTGAGGTAGGTGCTGAGAACCAAACAGCAAAATCCATCCTGAGAAAACAATGTCGGTGGGGGTGACAGTGTCAGCCCGGCCACAGCAGGGGCATGTTTTTGGAGTCTGATTCACCTTCCTCTCTCTTCTTTTTTTCCATTTTCAGTTTTTTAAAGAAAACATTAATTCAGCTCCAAGTCATGTGGGTACCAGGCAGAGGTGAGGGGGCATTAGCCCAAGGGAGGGACTCCTGCAGCGACCCCTCCAGGTGCCGGGGGCCCCCTGCTGAGGCTTCTTTAGGTCCCCACGAGCTGCAACGCTGGGAAGCCCACACCCGCATCCCACAAGACAGGAAAGTCTTGCCTTTGACCTGAGAATGGGGGGTCGTCCCCTCCAGAGCGGGCCAGACACTGGCTACTGTCCTAAGAGAGCTGGCCGGGCAGCTGGTGCTGAGCGAGTTGGGGCAGCTTGTCCTTCACTGAGGAGGCCGGAGCCTTGGTCCTGGGGTGGGGGTGCAGCTTCGGGGCCCGTGCAGGGGGCCTTGGCCTCCGAAGTCCTCTCTGCCTGGAGGCTGAACCCCTGAAAGGGCAGCGTGGAGAGCTGGGTCTCCTCACACAGGGTGGGGGCCACTGGATCCTCCTGGAAAACGGGCCAAACACACAGGCATCAACATGAGGGCCAGGGGCCCCCATGCCCTCTGCCAGGCTCAGGCTCAGGCTGAGGCTCAGGCTCGGGCTCTGGGTCCAGCCCTACTCCGGGCTTAGGGTCTGGTTTGTGTCTGGAGAAGACCTGGAGTTGGGTGAAGGCCAATGGCCCAGGTAAAGGGAGGGCAGGATTGGGAGGTGGTCAGAGCCTCCCGGGCAGTGGGGACACTCACCGTGGGCCTGGGGCTGGGGCTGGGGCTGGGGTCGGGCTGGCCGGTGGCCCCACCCGGGGGGAACAGCTGCTCCAGTTCCTTCATGTCCACTCGTTTCTCGTCTCGGCTCAGGTGGCCCCGGTCTCCCAGTCTGGCCCCATGCAGTGCCAGGACACCAGGGTCCCTCTGGCCCCGAGGGCCCTGAGGAGGGGACAGCTGGTTTTCTACATCCTTACACAAGAGAACCCTACGGGGCGAGCCAGGAGTTAGGGGAGGGGCGTGGAGTGGGGAGAACAGAAGGGCAGAGACAGCAGCCCAGATTCTCCTCTCCCCTCAAAGCTCCTCCTGCTCCAGGCCGTCCCACCCCAGGTCAGTGCAGCCCCTCCCCCTGGCCCAGCACCCACCGGCCCCTCTGGCCGAACAGGAGGAAGAGGACACAGAAGATGATGCAGGTGACCCCGATGTGGATGCCGATGACGATGCCTGTGGTGGACATCTGGCTGGTGGCTTCCTCCTTCCGGCAGTCACACGGTGGGCTCAGGGCTGTTTTGGGGGGGCAGGTTGTGGGCTGTGGTTCTGCTGGTCTGGAGCACCCCCCAGACACCCAGTCTCTGGGGCTTCTTACCCCTACTTCCACCGCCAAGTCCACTGATCTCTGCCCTAGCCCACGGGACCCCAGCCCAAATTTTCAGTTCTTTTCACCAGTTATTGAGCACTATGTGCCAGATACTGGGAATAACACTGTGTATCCTCGGCATGGCTCTTATAGAGTAGTTGTTATTATCCTTCTGTTATAGAGGAGAAAACTGGGGCTCAGAGAGGTTAAGTAACTTGCCCGATGTCACACAGCTAGAATGCTGCACAGCCAAACTTCCAACTCAAATCTAAGCCTATGTTCTCAAGGGCTGCACGCACTCTTCCACCCTCTTACCTTCCCTGGGCCTCTGCTCCCTTCTTCCCTCAGCCCCGGCCTCCCTTCCTGAGTGCCAGTGGCCCCACATCCCACCCCCAACCCTCACCTGTCCTCTCAGAGGCTCCTCGTAAAGACACGAAGCGGACCGTGGCGTTGCCGTCGCCGTGCTGGTTGTAGGCGAGCAGCTTCACCTCGTATACTGCAGTGGGGTCTGCGGGGAAAGCAGGGAGCTCTGCTGAGTGGCCAGCCTGCCACTGTAGCGGGTGGTTCTATCCCAGCAGGGACACAGAGGCGACTCCTGCACCCCACCGCCTGGCCTGAGGCGCTGCACCCCTGCCGGGCTCCCCAGGCCCAGGTTGTGTCCGCCTCACCGAGCTGGCTGAGGTTGTAGGAGGAGACAGTTCCAGGCAGCAGGATGGGGCCGGTGAAGGAGGCCTTGCTGGCTGGGCGGTAAAACAGCTTGAAGCCGCCCTCGTGCTGGGCGAGCCGGGGCCAGGGCTCCCACAGCAGCTGCAGGGTGGAGCCGCCCAGGACTCGCACTGACAATGGGGGAGGGGCGGGGGCTGTGGGCAGAGAAGGAGGCCGAGACGTGAGGACGTCTTCCACCTTCCACCCATGACCCACGCCCCCACGAGCTGGACAGCTCTCTGGCTTCTGACCCTCGCCCAAACAGCAGCTTCACGTCAATTAGAAAAGACAGAACCAGCCCCGCCCCGGGCTTGTGCAGCGCAGGACCTGAACAAGTGCGCACCTGGTTCCGCCCTAATACCCCGGTGTCTGCAGATTGGTTCGCCACAGACAACCAGGCCTCACCTTCCCCTGGGGTGCTGACCAGCGTGGGGGGTGAGGCTGAGCTTGCCCCCCGAGGCGTGTAGGCCTTGATGTAGAAGCTGTAGGCTGTGGAGGGCTCCAGGTCGCTCACCAGGTGCTGGAAGGTGCTCTTGCTCACTGCTTCCTGATACTCCAGCTCTGGTGGGTCTGGGGAGGTGAAGGGCCATGTAAGGGGCAGCGGGAGGCCTCCCAGCACCGGCGAGAGGAGGGTGGCCAGGGTGCAGGGGGAGAAAGAACGGAAGGTGTTGGGTCAGGACGCACAGACAGAAAGGGATGAGACACAGCATGGAAGGGGAAGGGGTTGCCGAGCCCGCCTTGCCCCCAGGCCCCCGCGCACCAGCAGCCTTCCTGATGTGCAGGACATAGCCGATGATCTCCTTGGTGTTGACCAGGGGCTCACTCCAGGACACTCGGACCTCAGTGGACGACACGGAGACTGCGCACACGTTGATGGGGGGCCCGGGCAGCCCCTCAGCCCACAGTACGGTCAGCCTGGCACTGGCCTGCGAGGAGCCAGCACTGTTCTCGGCCACACACTGGTAGATGGCCTCATCTTCGGGGCCGATTCCAGAAATAGTCAGGGTGCTGCAGGGTGAGGGAGAGCCTCAGGCCCAGCCCCCTCCCAGAGGCCCCCTGCAGGTGGCCGACCCCCCCCATTTGAGAGATGAGGAAACTGAGCCCCTCTGGAAAGCAAACGACGCGCCCGGGATTCTCCCAGCAGGTCAGCGGCAGGCCTGAGACTCGAGCCCAAGTTTCCAACTCCCAGCTCGGCGCCCAACTCCAGCACACACCACACACGTGCCTGTTGTTATTCTTGAGCCTGACGTGGCCTCCGGGCCCCAGCACCTGTCCATTCTTCAACCACGTGACGTGAGGGGGTGGCTCACCCTGCGCTTGGCACGTGAACATGGCGGTGGTCCCAGCTGGCCTGGAGATGGACTGCGGGTGCTGGACAAACTCTGCTGGGGCTGGATGGGGGGCACACAGAGGCAGGTGGGGCAGTGAGGGTCAGGGGAGGAGGGGTGAGACAGCTGTGAGTGCAGGGGTGAGGAAAGGGGACAGGGTGGGCTCCCGACACACTCTCCTTGGAGGGTCCTCCAGGTGGGCCCCAGGCTATGAGATGGGGGCAGGCCCCTCTTCCCTCTACCCCAGAGGCAGACCCTAGAGAGGACTCCATTTTAATGACTATTTAAAAGACTGACATTTGTATCCGAAAGCAATCAAGCTGAGCTCCCTGTTCAGGAAATTGTTAAGTAAATAAATGGGCTAATAGGTCCGGCCGCACCTCCAAGGCTGTAATGAAGGGGAGATGGATGAGCCCGCGGTGCCAGCCCGCCCCCACCCTACACTCAATCTGCTCTCCTCCAATCCCAGCCCCGAAGCCTCCATTAGCACCCGAGAAATGAAATGCTCCATCACTTTCATTTGGACAGATTAACGGCACATGGAATGCTAAACAAACGGGCATTTAAGTCCCTAATACCCTCCTGCCACCCCTTCCCCAGCTCTGCAGGAGGGCACAAGTGCAGTCAAGCCCTGAGAAGGGGAATCCCAGCCCGGTCCACTGGGACAGTTGAGCCTCAGGGCAGGAGGGTGGACACAGGCGCTGCTGTGGGAGTGGAGGCCAGCTGTGTGTGTGAGGCGCGAGCTGGGGTGTGCGTGTGAAAACGACAGACACGCTGAGAGCGCACAGGCAGGTGTGAGTGTGGAAGTGCCGCACGTGTGAATGAAAACAGCACGTGGTGCAAGGGACACGTGTGAGCGACACAGGGAGGAAACCAGCTGAGGTTACAAAGTGGGAGTGCCTGGGGAGGGTGTGCTGGCAGCTGGGGGGCACACGAGGGCCCGTGGCCAGAGCCCTCCCGTTGCCAGCACACGCGTTCCTGAGGGAGCAGGGAGAGCTGCCCCTGCGGCCTGGCCTGGGGCCGGGGAGGGGCGGGGACTGGGTGGGAAACTGGGTGAGTCCAGGGTCCTAGGCTTGCGCCAGGGGTGTTGATGGGCCAAGGAACAGGGCAGGAGGCGGGGCTGTGTGGGAGCCCTATGGCTCCCTCACCCAGGGGTGGGGAGGCAGGTACCTTGCACCACCAGCCGGCCCTGTGCTGTTCTTCTCACCCGGGTGCCGGGCCTGTTGGCCGCGCAGACGTAGACACCCGAGTGCTGGACGGTCACGTCTGAGATGATGAGGTTCCCTGTGCCCAGCACCTGGATGCCCTCCACCCCGATGGGGCGGCCATCTGGGGAGGAAGGGGGCTGGAGATGAGGGAGGCACGGGTGTGGAAGAGGGGGCAGTATGGGGACGTTCCAGGCTGCGAGCAGACCCACCAACCCTCCAGGGGCCCCAGTCTGCGACTCGGCACCTTCCCT
This sequence comes from Tonatia bakeri, assembly GCA_004024845.1. Classification (NCBI taxonomy): domain Eukaryota; kingdom Metazoa; phylum Chordata; class Mammalia; order Chiroptera; family Phyllostomidae; genus Tonatia; species Tonatia bakeri. The sequence goes on along the minus strand of PVIA01001658.1, from coordinate 175,600 downwards.
CCTCGGCATCACTTGGTGGCACCGCGGAGGCAGCAGCAGCCGCACACAGAACTCCAGCGGTGGGGACCTGGGTCCTAATTCTGGCATTCTCACTGATGCAGTGGTGACCTTCAAGTCCCTTCCTCCAGTTTCCCAAGCAGGAAATTAAGGGGGTTGAATTAACCAGGCCTTTCCCAGCCTGACTTGTCCCTCTTGAAAAAAGGTCGGTGATCAAACATTCATTCTGCTCCTGGCCTGTCGCAATGCCCATTAATACAAAGGCTCGGAGAGTCCTGCAGCAGAAGGACCTGGTTAACTCTGTTTCCTAAACTTGTTAGACTACCAAGCTATTCTTTCCCTCTGCAGAGCATGGGAAGACTGGGAGACCCTGGGCCAGATGGCCCTTGCAGGGCCCATGGGCTCCTCCTAATGGTGAGGCCACTATTTCCAGGCTCTCGCAGGGACCAGGCCCTCCCCCCACCCCAGGATCAGATTAGCACAGTCAGAATGCAAGGAGACAGCTCCCCATTCAGTCCCTGAAGTGGTGAAATCTACTCCATTATCCTGCCTGCTGCCCCCTCCTTCCCCAATCACTCAGCTGCTACAATGTGGCGCAGTCTCCCTGTGAATGCCCACCCCACCCTGCCCCACCAGACTCTGCTTCCCCCGTGACCTTTCTGCTTAGACAATGTGGGCCCATCTGCATCCTTTCATTTCTCTCCTTCAGCTGCCTAGGGATTTAGGCCTGGGATTCTGGGGGCCAGGCTAGGGACCAGGGAGCCCAGAGTAAGGGTGTGACGACTGGCCAAGATTTTGAGGGGTCTGGGATCGCAGAGCTGGGGTATATGGCCAGGGTGCAGAGGGCAGAGGAGAGCAAGAAGGGGAAGAGACCACAGTGCCGAGAGTTGCAGAGGGTTTCTGGGCGGGATGGGGGTGCCCAGTGCTGAGGGTGAGGGGAGCAGGGAGGAGGGACTGGTACTGGACGGGAAAGAGGTAACCCGGGGAGCTAAGCCATCCGGGCAGGGGGAGGGAGAATGCAGCCAGCAGGCGGACCTCCAGCAGACCTCCCTGGTGCTGCCAAGGAGAAGGAACTAGCCACCCCCCCATCTCGGGCCCCCCCAGGCCTTGCAGAGACAAGACCCCCGCGGAGAACAAACAGGATTCACAGTCCCCCAGAGCTGGGTGATGAGACTGGCCCTCCCAGGGGGTGGGACAGGGGTGGGAGAGGCAGGGGCTCTGGGATGAGGCTCACCCAGGCGGCTCCAGGACACAATGGGGCGCGGGTTGCCCGTGGCGACACACTCCAGCACCGCAGTCTGGTGCACAGTCAGGGTGAGGTTCTCAGGCCCCACGAGGATCATTGGCTCCTTGTAGGCCCCGGAGCCGGAGCCTGGGGTGAAGATGCCACATTTCTTCACTTCAGCTGGGGCTCTTCCCAGCTCCTCCCCCACCCACAATGCAGGACGTGGGGGTGGAGAACAAGCTCCCGCCCAGAAATCGGGTCCTACAGGTGTAGGGGTGATGCCAGGGGCCCCAGGATGTGGCTCACACCCGTCTCTCTGCTCCTGTCCCTGCAGCCTCCAGCATCAGCAGGGGCCAGGCTTCCCCAGGAGGAACTGAGCCAGGGTGCAGACCTTGGATTCCTCCTGAACCCTCACTGCCAGGAGCCCACAACTTTGGGCTCCGGAGGTACCCTGTATGCCCTTGGCTGACAAGTCTCCGGGTGCCAGCTGAAAGAGGACTGATTTGAGGGCGGGGAGAAGTCAGGAGGCTGGTTGGGAGAGGGACCAGGCAGGGCAAAGGACCCTTACCTGAAACAGTGAGCTTGGCCCCGTGGCTGACACGGACACTGGCAATGTTTGAGGCCACGCAGTGGAAGACGCCACTGTCCTCAGTGCGAAGTCCTGTGATCTGCAGGACACCCTTGGGCAGCAGTGTGTACCTGTTGAGCAGGGGGGCACAGCTGACCACCAGCACAGCCACTGGCACCGTCAGTCACAGGAACACGGCACATCACAGACACAGCCAGGTACCAGGTGCTGTTCCATGTCACCGTCATCATCACAGACATACTTGGACCCTTGCAGGTGGATGCTCCCATAATTCCAGCCTCGACAACAATCACACACGGTCCCCCTTATGGATGTGTCCACGAGCATCAAATCCGGGCCCCACAAGCCATGCAGACCCTCAGGCTCAACACAGCTGCAGAAGCCCCACGCCAGGGCAGGTGGGCAGTCCTTCCGTGAGGCCCAGGCTTGCGCCCACCTCTCCGTCCTCCCTCCAGCATTCCCACATGGGGCTCACCTCTCGTTGTCCGTATCGATGGGGACTCTGTTCTTCTCCCACATGATCAGGGGCTTGGGGAGTCCATGGATCTGGCACTGGAAGCGGGCCACGCCGCCCTCCTCACCCGAGACGGCCTGGGGATGCACGTGGAAGTCTGACATGGCTGATGAGAGACAGGGAGGTGCGTGTGGGAGAGGCACCCTGCTGAGGAGCAGAGAGCAGGGGCAGGTGCTCACAGGCTAGTGTCCTGGGACCCAGGAGCTCATCCCACCCGGCGGCGGGGGGGGGTCCTAGCACCAGCAGATGCACAGCATCGGCCTGGGACACATCTGCACTTATCCAGCCTCCCATCGTGGGAAACATTCCCCCCCAAGGGGTCGTACAGGCTGGGCTGGCACAGTTAGAGAAAGATCTGGATACATTCTTGGATGACAAACCTCTAACCGGGAAATCTTGGGCTGCTGACCCCCAAAGGCCAGCCAGAGAAAGCCCTGCTTCTGAGTTCTGTTGCCTACTTTTCCACTGCTTCCTAATGTACTTTTATAAATCCTCCCTCGGCAAGGTGTCCGTGTTCTGCTGCATGTTTTACAGAACAGGAAACGAGGCCCAGAGAGGGAAGCAGGTAGTCCGGGTGCTGCCCAGCACCCAGCACCCAGCAGTGTTCTCCGCCCTTCCTCACCACCCCATCCCCTGTTCTGCTGCAGCTTTTAGAGGTACCCCAAGGGGGTGGTATTTCTACCCAAGCTGACAGAAGACTGTCAGACCTACCAATCTACATTTCAATGCATCATATATATTCAGGGGCCCCTTCCCCACCTTTTGGGAATCTGAATGCTTGAAGTCTGGTCTGCAGAGGCCGGTGCAGCGGGGGCTGTAGCATACCCCCACACCATTTTAGGCTGGTTAAGTGTTCCCTCCCACCCTCATTCCCTCCCATCCCCAAACCTCCCCCTGTAAAGCCTGGGGAAAGGGCCCCTCCCTCTCAGGTTCCCAGCTTCAGCACCAGGGCTGTGATTTCATTAAAATCCACTTTGCTTCAAGTGCGGGAAGGCAGCTCACCATCTGTCCAGGCAGGCAGCACCTCCCCTCCGGCACTCCATCAACTGGGACAGTCGTCCTCTCCCAGGACCCCTCCCCCCACTGCAGCCAGGGTGCTGGGGCTGGTTCTGGCTCTTGCTCCCAGCTCCCTGGCATGGGTGGGCATGCCCTGTCTCAGACCCCCTCGATCCACAGGCTTGTTCTGGACTCCAAGGCAGCCCCGAAAGGCGGAGCCTTTGTGCCCCTCTTCCCAGAGCCTCTGGGGACTGATTCTTTTGTGGCATGTTCTCCATCTCATTTGCATGTGGTTCATTAAATATAAACATGCATAAAAAATCCCTGCCCTGCCTCCTCCTCTTCCAGGGCCTCCAGGGGACCGGCTGATGGGTGTGAGCGCCTCCTCGCACATGAGTGCGGGGCCATGTCTGCCAGGAGGATGTGGCTGTCCCCGTGTGCGAGGTCTGAGTGTCGCAGCTGGATGTGAATGGGGGTCTGTATCTCCTGGCTCCTGTGACTGGTGTGTGATTCTGGTAATCAATCACATGTGTCCCCTTGTAGGTATGGTCCTTACAAACAGCACCTTGGGGCTCTCAGAGTAGGAGGTGGGGGCAAGTGCCCCAGCTGGTGTCCCCATCAGACTTGCTAGAGGATTCCCCAGGGAGCCCCAGGGAGGTCAGCCTGCCCTGCCTCAGGCCATAGGCTGTTTGGCCAAGGGCCTGCAGGTCAGCCCAGGGACTTGGGGGTGGGGGCTGAGGCACTGCTGGGTCCCCTCTGCGGCCTCCAGGCAGCCATGCCTCTCAACCTCCAGAGCATGGCTGGAAGTGGGCCTGCTGAGCAGAGAGGGCACCCAGACTCCTGGGTGGGGGGTGGGGGGTGGGGAGGTCTTTGCCTGCTGGGCCCTGCCCATTCAGGAGCTGGGGAGCTGCCTGCCCCTCCTCACTCCAGCTGGAGAGGAGCTCACAGACCCCCAGGGTCCAGGGGCGGGGACTAATGGCTCTGCTGACTGCAGATGCCTTCTCATTAAGGAACTGAATCCTTTTGTGTTTCTAGCCCATTCTGGGGTCCCTGGGGGCACCTGGAGCGAGGAACTGGCCCGAGGAGAGACACAAGGGGTGTGGCTGCTTCCTTACCGAGGAGTGGGGGGCGCTGGGGACGGAGAGAGTCTGGCCTCTACCACTCAGCCCCTCCTTCTCCCCCCAAACTAAACAGCAGCACCAGCATGGATTAAACATGACACTGGGGAGGAATGCTCTGCCAGGAGCAGGACGGGTGGTAGCTGCGGAGCCAGTCTGCGCCTCTCCACAGGTACGGCAGGACTCCCCAGGGTCCCCTGGGGCCCCTGGGTGCAGAGGAGCCTCTCCCCACGCAGGCACGCTTCCCTTCCACCAGACAGCAGCACCCTGCTGTGCCTCTGTCTGCTTTACTCAACTGCAGTTCTGCCAAACGTTTCATTTGAAGGGTAGCTTTGCCTTTAAAAGTGCTTGCAAACCACTCATCTAAAGCCAACCCCTTCATTTTATGAAGGGGAACCTGAGGCCGAGGCCCAGGCCCAGCTGGTGGCTCTACCAGACCGGAATCAGAATTTCCATGTCCTAGGCCCCCTACTGGGATGTCCCTGCATTCTCCAGCAAGCTGTCCACTCTCCAAGAGCAGGTAAGTCCAGAGGGAACTGCAGGTTGGACTGGAGTCTTCTCACCAGTTGGGTCGGGAGTAGGACCGTGCTGTAAGTTGCAGGGAGGGTTGAGAGCCCCAGAGGTGGTTCTTTAGTCCCATCGCCTGGAGCCCAGCTGGTTACACAGATGTGGTCCAGGGAAGGTGGGCATGATAGGGAGATGTGGCCCTCAGTGTCAGAGGCTCCTCCTTTGCTCCCCATCCTCACACCCCGCCCTCCCTTCTGATCTGCCCTGCCCTTGGGTGTCCCGGGGACGTGTCCCAGGGCTAGTCCTCTCGTCTGTGAATGAAGAGGCAAGCAGGCAGGCGCTCTTCGGGGCCTTCTAGCTCCGACTCCTGCTGCCTTCGAGAACAGGCCTTTGTCCACACGTAGCGGGGGTTCCTTGGCATCGTCCACTCACTCCTAAATCACAGGTCACAGCACTTTTTTCTTTAGGAAGTCAGGGGACAGTTTTGGGAGGCCATTTAGGCCTTCTCCAGTTTCTCAGAGTGGGACATGTTTGTTTTACAGATCTGTTTCCGCTCTGGCTTGTGCTAGAAGAACACAGAGGTGGGGCGGGGGCGGGCGGGGGGGGGGGGTAGCTGTGCCTCACCGCATCTCTCAGGGCAGAGGGCCCGTGGGCGAGTGTGGGGATGTGGGGCTGAGGGTCAGGCCCCTGAGCACCCTGAGCCCCGAACAAGTCATCCTGGAGGCCGCAGTGGTGTTGATAATGGTGTGCACAGGTTACAGACACTAGTTGTGGCTGGTGTTGGTGGTATTTTGTCAGTGGCTGGTGGACATGAAGGCGGTGCTGTGGCTTGTGGCTGTCGATGCTTTATGCTCCTGCTAACACCTCAGTCAGGTAGGGACAGTCTGGTCCCTCACTCGAGCTGGGTGATGAGAGGGAGTAATTTAGGGCAGTGGCTGGAAGGCCCTTGCAGTGTGAGGGCCAGAGCGAGCGACAGGGTAAACAAAGGCCTGCTTGGGGAGCAGCTGTGGAGAAAGAAGAAACACCTTTGTCCCCAAGCAATCTGGGATGGAATCTCCTAGCCCCTCTCTACCTTGACCTTGGGTAGAGCAGGCCATAGGGAAAGACGAGGGCAGAGAGTGAGCCCAGCAATCCACCGAGCTAGCTAGGAGAACAGAAACAGGCAGGAAACGACTCCTGGACACCCCTATAAATCACCCCGAGGGGAGGGGTCTCCTAGAGTGAGATCTAGAGCAGCTTGGGGAGGGGAGGGAGGCTTTCTTCCTGGTGCAGGACCTCTGGCGAGGTCAGGCCTGGATCTGATTAGACAGGCTCCAGGGGGACGCCGAGGGGCAGCGAAGGGTCGAGGCAGAGCGCTGGGAAGGAAGCGGTCAGCTCCCCCGAGCCCAGCCTCCCACCCTGTGGCTATAGCCAGACTCTTATCCGGTGTGTGATGACAAAAAGATCAATGGGCGTGTTGGGATGCAGAGTTCAAAACAGCCTTTGCAAAAGCCGTGCCACTGGGGGTCCACGGCACAGACTGTCTGCACTCACAGTCACTTGAGAGGAACAACCACAAGCTCCACGCTCTTCCCAAGGTCATCAAGGCTAGCCCCTCCCGGAGCCCATCCCTGCCAAGGACCAAGGACACGCAGCCTCCTGGGTGCCCAGCCCCTTCTCAGGCAGCTTGGGTCACCATAATGTCCCTCCATACACCAGGGATGTGTCTGAATCCCACATGTTTCTACCCGCTGCTCCAACTTCCCCTCCAGAATCACATTTTCCAACATAGTAGCAGCCAGCTGTGAAGCCCCTAAAATGTGGCGGTCCGACCTGAGATGGTCGTCAGGATAAAATATACCCTGGATGTCAAAGACTGTGCATAAATAAAAAGACACTAAACATCAGGGAAAAGCACATCAAAATCATAATGAGATGCTACCCCATTGCCATTAGGATGGCTACTATTAAAAAAAAAGGGGGGGGAAACCAGAAACAACAGAAAATAAGCATGTAGAGAAACTCGTGCCCCTGTGTGCGGTTGGTGGGGATGGAGAATGCTACAGCCGCTGCGGAAAACAGTATGGTGGGTCCTTAAAACAAATAAATAGAATTACATATAACCCTGCAATTCTGTTTCTTGTTATATACCCGAAGAATCAAAAGACACACACTGTGTGACTCCACTTGTTCGAGGCACCCAGGACCGTGACATTCACAGAGACAGAAAGGAGAAGGCCGGCCACCAGGGGCCGGGGGAGGGGCGGGGAGGGTGACTCAGGGTCCTGGAGACGAGGCAGGGATGGTGTTCACAACAACACAAATGGACTGATGCCACAGAACGGGGACGCTTAAACACAGTCAGGGCAGTACGTGTTCCACTGTGTGTATTTTTACCAGAATAAGACAATGCATAATTTAAGTTGATAATAATAAACAATTAAAAATGTTGACTTTAAGTTGAAATAATATTTAAAATGTTAAAGACAGCCCCAAAGTATAAAAATATTATTAGTAATTACAAATAATGATTACAAATGGATAATGCTTTGCATATATTAAGTCAAATAAAATTTACTATTAAAATTGACTTCATCTGTTTCTTTTTAAACGTTTTTTGTAACTGCGACTATCAGGAAGTGTGAAATGCCCCGCGGTGGCTCGCACCCCACTTGCACCACACGGTGCTGCTCTAGAAGACACGGATAACCCTATTCTTCACACGAGAGCCCTTCAAACACTCGAGGTCTGGGCTGCTCCCCGAGAAACACCTCCTGAGGTAAAACACCCTTTTCAGCCACTTGTGATGTGAAATGACGAGAAGATGCCTCTGGCCGCCAGCCCCGCTCTGAGCAAGCACGGTCCCCTATGATGAACGTGGCCCCTGCATGTGGCCGGAGCCCCGCGGGGAGGTGCCCACAGGAGAACTCTGAGCAGCTGTCAGCCACCAGCAGCAGTGGGCATCCCCTAGTGCTGTCCCACATGGTAGCCACTAGCCACAGGTGGCCATTTGAATCAAAGTTAAGTAAAATTTTAAAATTCCATCTCTCTGATTCACTAGTCACATTCAAGTGCTCAACAGCCACAGGTGGCTACTGGCCACGCTGTGGGACGGCACCAGCAGTGCCTTCCCATCGTCACAGAAAACCCTGCTGGGCAGTGCTGGTCCAGGCCCTGGGCTGGGCTCAGGCTCCAGCTGCCTTCTCTCTTGCCCCCCCCCCCAACTTCCTCACCAGCCTGGTCTCACTGGCACCCTGACAGCTGTCTCCACACGACCGACCGACCGATGCAGAGACCTCGGACTAGGCCCACAGCCGATCAGCATCCCAGGGCTGTCCCACTGCGGGGCAGAGAGGGGCTCGTGGGGCAAGATTCCACTGCTAGCGGGGAAACGCCTGCCCAGAGCTCTTCAAAGTAGTGTCACAGGGAGAAGTTAACAGTGCAGGCCCCAGAATCATGCTGAACGGAGCTTGAACTCAACGCCGCCACTGTCAGCTGTGTGCCCGTGGGCAACGCAGCCTCCCAGAACCTCTCTTTTCTTGTTTCCATAAAGCAGGGAGAACAGCAGGCCACGGCGCCAGAGCTGCAGCACTGGGAAGGTTCAATGAGCTGTATTTGCAAAGTGTTCAGCACAGTCCTCAGCAAACAGCAACTACTTGCTGGCTACGGCTGAGGGGAAATAGTAGGATCTTGAGTCAAAAGGGAGCTGAGAGGTTATGAAAGGGTAGAGTTGGGGGTTGTGGGCGGGGGGAGGGGGTAGCAGCTACTTTCTCCAAGGGAGCATCCATCTCCCCCAGGAAAGGCTAAGGCCCACAGAGTTACAGGTAGAGCCTTCTGCTCTCTGGAGATGTGAGTCAAGTTAGAATCTGCGAGATCAGAATGCTGAGGGGGCCGGGGGGGGGGGGCCGGGGGCAGTTGGGTACAAACCAGAGTGGGGCTTCTATCGCACTTCTGCCTGGGGGCTTCACGGAGGCCGCGATACACTGAGCTGTCAGTGGGAAGGGGCCATTGGGTAATTGAGGCCTTGATTTCTCTAGTAAAATGTTTATGAAGCCCATAAACTCATGCCTTTATAGGCCAGGCTCATTCCAGGGGATGGATGTGACTCTCCGAGGTGTCGTTAAAGCACCTGCTGAACTCAGGCACCCGATGACAACTCTGGCCTCCACCCAGACCCACCGGGCAGAGCCACTGGTGGGCTGCAGCTGGGGCGGAGTGGCCCTCAGAGGGCAAGGAGGCCAGCCAAGGCGCACCTCACACGACCCTTAAACTCCTCAAGTCGCTTGTAAATGTCCTCTTTCTAAGTGTCTATGGGAAAGAGGGAAGCAAGGGCAGAGAATCCTGAGTCCCGGGGCGGCTGGTGACTTGCCCATACTCCCTAGTGGGGTATTGGCCTTGTTCTCAGGGTTCTCCCGCCCAGGATCACCCTCTCCAGCACTCTGCCTCTCTCTCCCCGTCACCTGGTCCTCACCTTGCCCTTAAACCTGTAAGGGAAGAACCCCCATACTGACTGGCTGTAGGCTGTTCAACTGTATGAACTGAAAAGACCCACGTTTACTTCCCTGGGCTTCCAGAGGGCAGTCTGAGAGCTGAATTGAGGTTCCGAGTCCAGAGTGTGTTTTGAGGAGGAAGGGAGGGGTGTGTGTCGGGTTTGGGTGTTGCAGGGATCTGGGCAGACAGTGTCTAGCACTTAGAAACGGGCCCCGGAGGGCTTTGATGGCTCAGAGGCCCTGCTCAGCTTCCCTGGGTGCGGGGGGTGCGGGTGATTGATTCATCTGGGCCTTTGCCGGGTGACCCTGCTCCGAGAAGCCTCTGGATCCCTTTGTCTGTCTCCTCAAGCCCCTCACCCCCCTCTTTGGGCTCCTGAACCCCAACCCCTCCCTGCCACCCTCCCACTCCACCACCAGCTCAGCACTCCCCCCACCGCCGCAATTCTAACACAAAAGACAACTTTGTCTTTCAAGTCAGCAGCCATAAATCCATGTCTCTCCCCTCCCTCCCAGCAGCCACCTCTGACAAATGGGGGCCTGGATGGGGGAGAGCTGGGAGGCAGTGAGTGGGGGGGGGGGCTGGCCTTGGCTTGGGAAAGTCCCTGTATCCAGCTGTTGGCCCATGGCAGAACTTGTGAGCCTCGAACCTTTATGGTCTGATCTTTGATTCCAATGGACTGTAAGGCCCGATGCATGGCTTCAGGGGAGGCAATCTGGGGCTCTCTGCAGTCCCTGGGTTGGGCTTTTACAACCCAAGGAAAAGAAAACCTCCCAAAGCCCTACTTTTAATTACTCAGCCCGTAATTGGGAGGCTCCGGTTCTTCCTCCAGATCGAGTCGCGAGCTCCTCCCCCTGCAGCCTCCAGTCTGCAGAGCCCCTCCCCCGGCAGCCTCCAGTCTGCAGCGAGGTGTATAAAGTGTGCTCGGGGCGTCTGCCTGAGGGATGCGGGCCTGCCAGCCTGCTTAAGTGACAAATTGGATGTGCCACCGGGTGGGTGTGCCCCACGGCTTTCAGTGGTGGCCTCCTACACATTCCGGGAACAGGAAAGGGAGAGAAGCACACCTACCCCATGTGACTGCCCTGCCCTCCCCACTGACAGGTTTGCAAAAGCAGTACCCGTTTCAAAATATTTGTTTTCATCCCAGGTATCAGACAAGGAGTGAGAAGGTGTGTCCCAGTTTTCGGTTTGGGAAATGCAGCCCTCTCTCCTATTTACACAGCAGACTCACTGAGGCGGCTCAAAGCCCTCATTCAACGGATAGTTACTGACCGCTAATGCGTCATCCCACGAGCAAACTCTTTCCATCTCACAAGCCCTGTCCTCAGTGTTCCCACTCAGGCTCGTGAGAAATGTCAGAAGAGCCCTGGCTGGTGTGGCTCAGTGGCTCAAGCTCCGGCCTGCCAACCAAAAGATCCCCAGTTCAATTCCCAGTCAGGGCACATGCCTGGGTGGCAGCCAGGTCCCCAGTTGGGGGCATTTGAGAGGCAAACCAATCAGTGTTTTTCTCTCACACATCGCTGTTTCTCTCCCTTTCTTCTTCCCTTCCCCTCTTTCTAAACATAAATAAATAAAATCTTTTAAAAAAAGAAAGAAATGTCAGAAGAGGGGGTGGAGATATAAGGGGCTAAATGACAATGGAAAAAATGCATACACACAAGAAAGGAAGGATGAAGGAAGGAATGTCAGAAGGGTGAAAGCACCAAGGTCAGGGTCTTAGGTCTGCAGTAATCTGCAGGAGCCAATGATTAATCAGTATACTTCTGGTAAGTAGGGATTACTAGCCCTTCTCCGGCTCAGAGAGGTTAAGTAACTTGCCCAAGGTCACACAGCTAGTTAGTGGTGTTAAGGTGGGCGTTTGAACTTAGAGTGCTCTCCAAATCCAGTGTTTTTTCCCTGCACCACAGCTGCCTTGGGGAGTGGGGGAGACAAACTCGGGCAAACGTCATTGATAATACCTAGGGACATTCACACCGAGAAACACGGAGGCACACAGTATCCTAGACCCGTATAAACACCACGCCTACTCACATTCAGGTACCCGTGACATAGGAGGCTTCACTTTAATTGAACTCCCCCAGGGCCTGGGGTAGGTTTCATAGTGTAACTAAGGCAGATAAGCACCATGATAAGGTGCTGTTATCACCCTACTGAGCCAGGCACGTTTCCCATCAACACAGGTGAATAAACAACAAAGACCATTAGCCAAGGGCACTCTTCCCTGAGCACTTCCAACTTGGCAATTCAGGAAGTCCAGGCTACAGGGCTACTCCTCTTGGGGCCTTATAAAAGAGAGAAGCAATTTATTTTCCTGGTTTTGGTGGGGAGGGTAAAGCACTGTGAGATGCCAGTGGCTTCTGTGGAGTGAGTTGTGGGGAGGAGGTGGTGGAATTGCTAAAGGGGGGTCACAGGGAACTGATTTAATCCTTTTAATAACTGGATGTGTGATTTTTTAAATTTTATTTTTATTTTCTAAGTTGAGGTATAATTGGCACATTTTGTTCATTTCAGGGGTACAACATAATGATTTGATACTTGTATAGAATGTAAAATAATCACCACAATGTGTCAACATCCATCACCATAAACACAGTTACTGAATTGTTTTTTCTTGTAATGAGAACTTTCAAGATCTTTTCCCTTAGCAACGTTCAAAACTGCACTACAGTATCATTAACTATAGTTGCCATGCTGTACATCACATCCCCGGGAAGCTATGAGCTTATTTTTAGATTCCACATAGGAGTGAATAGAATTTGTTTTTCTCTGGCCCATGTCACTTAGCATAATACTCTCCAGGTCATTCGCATTGTTGCAAATCTGGATGTGTGATCTTGATAAAGCCAAAGCCCCTCTCCCGGCCTCTCCTTCCTTCTCTGGAAAATGGGGGAGTTGAGTTGGTCAAGTGATAAAGTCTCACCCAGTTGCAGCCTTTGAGGCACATCTGCGTACCGGCGCCGGCCAAGGGTGCAGGGTCAGGCGCTGGGAACGGACTTGGGAATCACTCTCTGCCTTAGACTTGAAAATGTCCAGGCCCAGCAGAGCCCCTCTCCACAGACTGCCTGTCTCCACCCGTGTCAGGGTCACCGATCTTCCTTATGTAAACCTGCCCGGGCCCACAACATCCTTAACTTCCGTCCTTCTGGTCAGGACACCGGATCTCCCTCACCTCCCGGAAGGGCCTCTGGTTAGGGGGCTCAGGCTGGAGCTATTAAGTAAATTGCTTTCACATGACCATGAGGTTTACTCAACAAAAACAGATACTTCCCCCAAATTTCCAGAGCCATATACAGTATTAGAGTTTGTAAGGACTAATGTAGTAGGGGTTAGGTCATGCAGAGGTGACCTGGGGTCATGCGGGCCTCTGTCACAGACTCCTCCTACATGACCCTTTAATTCCAATCTGTGAAATGGGAGTGGGGCAGGACAGACAGAACCATCTCTAAGGCCCATCCCAACATTAAGACTCTAAGATAACAGGGGCTAGAATGGTCCCTCTCCACCCATCAGAGGACCTGTCCTGTTCTTGAACCTGGATCTGGTGCTGCGCTCCTGTTCACGGCTGTACACAATCTCTGATGACTCAACGCCAATCCACAAGAGTAGGGCCTGCCGTTCCTCTGCCCCAATACCACTCCAGGATAAGCTTTATCTGTCTGGGGGGCGATGCGGCCCTACATTCCATGGCAGGATAGGGGGCCTGAGGGGGCCACCGCCCCATCCTCCCCCTTTACCTCTCCCACAACAGCTGAGTGGTCACTGAACCCCAGTCTACCCTCCTTTTCCCATTCCATTGCCTTGGCTTCAGTTCTTATCCCTCTTAACTGTTACTCTTTCTGTAACAGCTTCCCCTTTCCAGCCTTCTAGATCTCTTGCATCCTCTTTCTCCCATCATCCTCTTCCAGAATACCAGCTGTGCTCATTACACATCTTCCGTGGTTCTCCATTGCCTCGGTCAAGGTGCTCTCCTTGGGGTGACATTCACGCTCTCGGTTATTAGGTCCTGCTTCCCCTTTCCGCCTCAAATGCCAGCCAGTCCTCTCTCTGCGGGGACTGTCCTCTGACCGTGTGACATAAATGTGCCTTCTCTGGACATGACATCACGTTCATGCTTGCATTTCCTCTGCTGTCCCCTCTGCCTGAAACTCTTTTGCTTCTTCCTGTGTGAGCACCTCCATCCTCCGCCTCCCCCAGAGGAGGCAGAATGCACTCCTGCCTGGACCGCGCTGCCTCCTACTTCTGTCCCAGCATTACCAGACTGTGTCAGTCGGCAGTTCCGCGAGTCAATCCTTCCACTAGCCCTTAGGGGCAGAGAAGAGTCTAATTTACTTTTCTACTTTCCAGCACCTAGAACAAATGAATAATAAGGTAAATAAGAAGTCCCCACAAACGGTGTCCTGAATGGTGATGACCTTAAAGGTCCTACAATCTCGGGGTGGAGGGTCATTCCTTCCACCCTACCCTGACACAATTCCATGCCTATCACTGGGTAAGTTCCGTCCTCCACCTGGGTCTCCACTTCAACAAAACGAAGGAGCTGGACGAGGCTCCCCCATCAGCAAACTCGGCTGCACCCAGGAAGAACCCAGGGAGCTGCGAGGCAGTGCGGCTGGACCCCACTGCCAGAGAGTCGGATCCCGGGGTCTGGCGCGCTGCTCCGGAGTCTCCATTCCTGTTAAAGCTCCGGGTGGGTCCCGCAGGCATGGTCAGGGCTGGGAACCCCTGTTCCGTCAGGTTCTCCAGATTCCGCAGCGTGGGCTCCAGCGCCAGAAAAGGGCAGACTCTCCGCCCGGCGCTCGCGCCCCGCGGGAGGCCGGCGGGCCCGGGCAGTCCGGCCGCCGCTGCAGAGGCGCGCAGCGGGCCGCGCGGCGGGCGGAGGCGCCTGCGGGCGGGAGCGCAGCCCCCGCGGGGCCCCAGTCCAGGCATTCGGACCGCGGGCGGGGTCGGCCCGGAGCCTGAGGCCCTTCGAGTCGCTGGCTCGGCGGCGGGAGTAAGTGGGACCATCTGCTCCGCTCCTCTGAGGTCAGCGCTGTGTGTCAAGCTCCCATCCCCCCGGCTCCTCCCGCTCCTTCCCCTCCTTGCCCTCTGACTCCCGGGACTCAAAAGAGAAAAAGCACTTGAGGTCCTGATGAAAGTGCGAGTGTGATGGGGGGCGACAGCGGCCGCGGGAGCTCGGGCCGAGCACCGGGGACAGCGGAGGGCGCGGCGGCGGCGGCGGGCGGAGCAGGACCCGCGGGGCCCCTCCGCGGCGGCCCCGGGGCGGGGTGGCGGGCAGCGCGGGTTCCCACCGCCGGCCCGCCCGCCCGGCCCCTTTGAAGTGGCCGCAGCTGCGCACCCCGGCCCGCGGCTAATCCCCCCGACGCGGGCGTCCTCGCCCCCCCGCATAGCAATAGTGTCCGCGGTGAATGGCGCTGGCTAATTACCTCGCTCGCACCGCCGCGGGTGAATGAGAGAATCCGGCATTGTGCGCGGCGAATGGAGAAAATAAGACAGCCATTGTCCTCGCACGCCAAACGAGGGTTTGATGTCGCTGGGGCGAGCGAGGCACCATTTCCCGCCACCCCCTCCCCTTCCCAGCGGTGCAAATTCCCCAGCTGGGCCTGGCCGGTCGGACTAGGCTGCGGCCCCGGGGAAACTGAGAAAGGGGCGCCCGTCTGTGTCCTTCAGTGCAAGACGGGCGGGCAGACACACAACCGCTCTCCCACCCCCACCACCAGTCTCCTCACCAGGCTTTCTCCGCCAGCAGGTTCTTAGGGACACCTACTGAGCCCGCCTAGTGCTGTCCCGGACTCAGAAAAACAGGCATGGCCCTGCATTCAGCAGACTAATTAGATTTCGTTCTGAACACATGAAACAAACTGGTGGAGTTGGAATTTCATACCTCGGTGCCCAACTGTGTGCCGCCAACAGAAAGGGCTGGAGACGTTCAAAGAATGGCTGGGAGAGATTTGAGCAGAGAAGGCCGTAGAGAAAGGCTCAGAAAAGAAGGGGAAGGAAGGTGGGGCGTGGTGGGGAGCCTGGACTGAGGAAGGGACTGGAGCACTCAGGAAGGGAAAGGGCCATGACTGGAAAGGGGGACCCAAGTTTCAGAGGAACTGCAAGCCGGAGTCCGGCTGGGATGTAATGCTCAGAGCTCGGAGGCCGCCGCTTTGATCCAGGAAGAGCGGTGGTTGGTAGGTAGGACAGGAGTTCCATGGACCCTGGCTCATTGTCAGAAAGGGGACTAGCCCGGTGCATGTCACCCTTTTCACACGTAAGGATGTGAAATAGCTCAGCTTAGAAATCAGACCTAAAGAAAACCACAGTGCAGATGGACAAGCTGATTCTGTGCTCCCTCAGGCTGCCTGCCTTCTCTTTCCCACCACCAAATAAGCTTGGTTTTTCTCTGGGGGCGGGGGAGGAGAAGAAGATTACATCCTTCAAGATCAGGAAGTGTCTCATTTTTCTGTTCCTGAGAGTAGTTAGCTTACAGGAAGGTAGGTACAGGATACATCTATCCATTTATACAGTCTTGGAGACTGATGTATTTGAGAACTGACCTGCTTTAATATCCCTCAATCCCACATATCCTTTCCCCAGAAACATGCACTTCCTACTCCCTTCTGATGGACCCTTAGACTATTTTTGCCCAAAGAAGAATGCAATACACGGGGGTCATCCAGCGGTGAAAGGTCTGGTTTGCCGCTCAGACCAACATCAGGCCACTGGTCTGAGCCAGCAGCCCTCGGGGACACCACACCTGTGATGCGGACCACAGAGCTCTTTCTGAGGTGACAGTCCTTTCCAATGCCCATGTCACCACAGCTAGACCACAAACGCTTTGTGGCTCATAAACAGGACCATTCATCTACCCATCCATCCATCCATCCATCCATCCATCCATCCATCCATCCATCCATCCACTTATTTAAGAACAAAACTAAAAATGGACAACAATGTTGAGCAACTGAGTGACCAGTGGCCAAAACTGTTCCTTGCTCTGCCCCATCAACCATATTTAAAACCACCAGGCACCAGTCATGAGAGTGATAGATGAGAAGCATGATTTCACTTTTTTAAAAAGATTTTATTTATTTTTAGAGAAAGGGAAAGGGAGGGAGAAAGAGAGGGAGAGAAACATCAATGTGTGGTTGTCTCTCAACGCGCCCCCTACTGGGGACCTGGCCTGCAACCCACGCATGTGTCCTGACTGGGAATCGAACTGGTAACTCTTTGGTCTGCAGGCTAGTACTCAATCCACTGAGCCACACCAACCAGGGCAAGAAGCATGATTTTAAAGGTGAAAAAAATGTAAGTATAGCTCTTTGTTTTTCTGATCCAATCCTGAATCAACCCTGGTCATAACTTCGGATGTGATCCATAATGTTTTTCTTTATAATTCTCCTAAATCTTCATCTTAGCATCGTATTTCTTCTGCCTAAGGCTCTAGCTGACATCATAGCACCTGCTGCTGCTGAAGTGCTACTCTACTTAGGCCAATCAGCCTAGTTAACTGATCTGCTCCGTTGGTTGGTTTAGAAACCTCCGAAACAAAACCAAAAGACAAAGCAGAGCTGCTGTGGATGGGAGAGATGTGGGAGGCCTGGAGCCCCACCAATCTAACCCCCCTTCCCCCCACTTCCAGCCCCTCAGCTCCCTCCACAGACCCAAGGACCCTGAGGAAGGATACTTAAAGTCTCCTGTTCTAGAAAAAAAATATTATCCAAAGAAACAACAGCTAGTTAGCAGATCAGAGTTCCTTCTAATGCTATACAGACCACCAGCTTCATTTCACAAGACTAAAATGACCATTCAGGTTCTGGCTGGGTAGCTCAGTTGGTGAGAGCATCACTCTCCCCACCCTGGCCCGTATGGCAAGGTTGCAGATTCTACCTCCAATAAGGGTACACACAGCAATCAACCAATGAATTTATAAATAAGGAGGACAACAAATCAATGTCTTGCTCTGAAATCAATAAATAAAATGACCATTCAAACAGGAACTACAAGTATAATTGTTACTATATATTATTCTATGTGTCTTTATGGTTTGCCCAGATTTCAGCAAGAGTGCCTGAATGTCTAATCCTCAGATAAATTGTACTTTGGAAAATGATCCCCTATTCAAAAAGCAAGAGCCGCCTCCAGGCCTAAATTAGAGACTCAATACTTTTAACTGAAAAAGTGCTTTCAAAGGAAGCCTATTTCCGCTCACATCTCTTCTTTCTCCAAACCCAAGACCATAAGTAACTTTAAAAATAATGCTCTGTGGGGGAGTATTCCGATAGGAAGATAATGAGTATAATAATGAGGGTGTGTTTTTTCCTCTCCTTTTACCATTTCCGCAGTGACCTGCATTCACAGAATGCTTTGTTACCCAGCTCTGACTTTCCAAGATAACAGAAAGGTGGGCATGTACGTGTAAGGCTAGTGCTTCCAAAGAGGATGCACAAGTACTGGAGGGTGGAGGGATGCTTCTTAGCATGGAACCTGGCCTATCAGCTCTTTGGTGGGTGAGGCCCGTGGTCTGGCATTCTGGGACTTTCTCCAGCTTGCCTGGGAAGGTGTCCCACCCTGAGATGACTGATTACCAGTAGCCACCCTCCTGGGGTGGCAAGACTGAGGTCTGGACTCGCCAGGCCAAGTCCTTCCCACTTAGCACTGAGTCATTGCCTTCCACTCAGTCTAACCCCTCTTCTCCCCGAGGTGGCCCTTGGGAGAAGGGTGTTTCAAAGGAACAGAACAGGGAGATGGGGTGCTTTTTAATACCAGGAGGTTGTGGGACAGGAGACTTAGGACACAGTTAGATGCACACATGCCTGTTCTCGGCTCCTGACATAGGGACTCTGGAGCCTGGGAGAACGGCTAGGTGAAACCACGCTGCAGGCCCTTGGGGAGTAGTATCTGATTCAACAGCCCTCCCCCAGCCCTAGGCTGTTAGCTACAGGGGGTGAGGGACCCACAGCAGGCAGGAGGTGTTCATATACCTACAGGTCCCCATTCTCTCATCCTCTCCAGGTACCAATTCCAGGCCAAGTCCCACCCTCAGCACTGAGGATGCAGAGGAGCTGGCCCCTCCCTTCAAGGAGTCCGCAGACCAGTGAGAGAGACAAGCTATACGCGCACTGCCTCTGACTAGACTGTCTTCCGATTCCTCCCACCCCCCACAAGTGAAGCTGGGCACACAGACCCATGCACCTTTCTTGAACTGATGTAATGAGAGCTCTGTTGCTTTACTTCAGGAAAGCCTTGATCTTATCAATATCACCGTTACCAGCTCGCTTGTAATTATCTTGATTTTTGTCACAGTTTGATGAGAAAATGACTGATTTGAGAAGCAAAATCAGAAACACAGGAGGGCAGGAATATCAAGCAGGCTCAATCCAGAGACTCATTCTATGTAATATCATTATTGGTAATCTGACATAATAGAAGGAAGAACATTCTAATCCAACCTGCAAGTGGGACTAAATTAGGGCTTCTCTAAGGTACTGGAGGTTGGAATACCACTTTAAGAGGCCTCCAAAAATGAGGGTGAAGGGAACTACTGCAGAAAGAGGGTGCCATTCCATATAGCCAAGACGTAGGAGACGAAACAAAAGTAACCGAACAAGAGGTGAGGATGGCAGAACAAGATCCAAGAATTGTTTATCACAAACCAAATACTGGGTTTCAATTTTTCAAGATCCTGGCTCTGAAGTTGGAGCCCAAATCCCATCCGGCCAATCAACCTGTTTGCTGGAAAGGGCACCTGGACCTTCCCCTCCCAGCTCTGTGCACCCAGGCCTCGGGCAGGGCCCTCTCTGCCTCTGCTTCCAGCGCAGTGATAACAGAAACTGGGCAGGAGGCTGGGGAGAGGGGAGAGTAGGAGGGTCACCACATCCTGGAAGGCTTTACCCCCTCCCAGCCCTGTCTGCCCGGGAGGTGAGAACACTCCCAACCACTGTTTAAGCGACAAGCACCCACCAGTATGTTCAAGTCTGCTACTGGAAAACGCTCTGAGACTTTCTTTTCTTCCTTTTCCTCGCAGAGTTGGCTTGTGGAGAAAGGTCTGCCCACAAACTTTTGTCTGGTTCTGGCTCCTCAGTAGTCCCTGGACTGCACCCCAAGCCAATGAGGAAAAAGGGAGCTGGGAACCCAGTTCTGGCTCCTGGATGGGGGCGGGGAGGGGCACGGTGGGGCGAAGTGAATCCCGGAGTTCGCCAGCGATAGTCCCTTCCCGCCCTGGCCAGGGTCGGCCAGGGAAGTAGTGACCCTCAAGTGCTGAGCCGAGGGCTCCAGGAAGCAAGACACACGTACGTTCACAGACAACATATACTCACACGCACTTCCACACGCACACACCTCTTCACACCCACAGACACACGGGGGAGCGGTGACCTGGCACCTCTGCCGCAGCGCGGTGCGGGGTTGAATGCACGTTGATTCTGCTGCACATCTGGCCACGGAGCTCTACTGGGCCAGAAGCAGCCGCTCTGTGCTGAAGGGAGGGGTCGTACCTCCTGTCCCCTGCAAGGGACAGAGGTCGTTTGCGGAGCCGGCTCCTCCCCAGCCACTCTCTTTCCGCCGCCCTCGGTCCTGCGCGGAATGGGCTTCACAGGAGACCGGGCACCAGGAGCGCACGCGGGACGGGCGAGTTCACCGCAACGTCCCGCGGGGGCACGGTCCCGCGGGCCCCAAGGCCCTGCCCGCAGCTTTGGACACCTGAGCTGGCAGAAGTGAGAGGAGGGCGGCCCCCACGTAGGGGCAGCGAAAGAGGGTAGAATGATTAGAGCTTTTTCTGCAAAACTTTGATCTTGACATTTGCGAAGGGAGGAGGCCCACCCGGCTCAGCCCTTCAGGAGAGCTCGAGATAGGAATGGAGGGAGAGGGAGGAGAGAACTGGAGAAAGCCTGGAGGCAGGGAGGGGAGGGACGGGGAGGAGGAACCACGCTGAAAGACGGACAGTGTCTCAGAATTGTAGAAGTGGGGAGCGGCTTTAGGAATCTTTTTTTTTTTTTTTAAGATTTTATTCATTTATTTTTAGAGAGGGAAAGGAGGAAGGGAGGGAGAAAGAGAGAGAGAGAAACATCAACGTGCGGTTGCTGGGGGCCATGGCCCGCAACCCAGGCATGTGCCCTGACTGGGAATCGAACCTGCGATGCTTTGGTTCGCAGCCCGAGCTCAATCCACTGAGCTACGCTAGCAAGGGCGGGACTTTAGGAATCTTTTAAGGTGGTCCTCTCCACACCACCTGCTGCCTATGAGGAAACTGAGGCTCAGGGAGGTGAACTTGTGGATCCGTCATCACAGAGGGATGAGTTGAATATATACATTTTAAAGCAGTTTCTTGCCGAAGTGGGAGCGAGGGAGGGCACAGAAGTAAGCACGATGGTATCTGAGCCAAGGCTAAGCTCTTCTCATGACCCTCGGGCAGTAATGGTGGGATTAGGGGATGTGCCCCCTACCCCACCCCAAGCCTGGCATTTCCTGTGGGGTCCTGTCTCTGCCCTGCTGAAACAAACTGATGGTGCCTCTCTTGGTGGACGGGCGGCAGGATCCTACTCATCTTCTCCCCACCAGCAGACAGGCAGGACCATGCTCCCACCCATTTCCCACAAAGACAAACTGAGGCCTTTAAGGGAAAGAGAAAGTTTGAACCCAGAATCAGCCCTCAGTGCAAGTCTCTGTGCATCTTGCACAAGCTTCGGATCCTTGAGGGGGACCATAGTCGCCCACGGTCCTAGGCGAGAACGCTGGGGTTTCATGACAAGTAAGGTTTGGGGATGAATTCTGGGCTGTCCCCAATTTCTCCCCACAAAAGTGCATAGTCTCTGCAGACACAGTCCCAGGTGGGAAGGGGCTGGTTTGAGAAGGGGACATGGAGGGCTGCTGTGGCAGGCAGGGCCACGTGCCCTAGGAATTAGTAGTCCACTAAATCAAGGTCCTCTGGGCGAGGGATGGGAGCTGGAAGCAAGGCCCTCACCAGAAGTCAGACTGCAGAGAAGTGCATGTGAAAGCCCGAGTTTCCAGGGCTCCTACAGGCTCTGAGAGGGTCTGGTTTGGTGCTCCCTGGAAGTAACAGTCCCTTTACGGGTTCTCGCCTCTGAGACCCAGTGCCTGCCCTTCTTCCAGGGACCCACAACCGCCCCACTCCTCTTGCAAATAAGGACCCCTGAGCCAAGGACGTGTCCTTGGGGCTGCCCCTGCCTGCTGTGCGGCTCAGGTTACTGCGCCTTCGCCCAACCCATTGTTCGGTGGGGCCGAGAGGGCAGAGAACCCTCCGGTTGGCATGGGGCAGAGTCTCCCAGCCACCACGGCACGTAGGGACTGTGGCCTGGGGTGGGGGTGGGGGCACGTAACTCCAGGAGGCCCTAGGCCACCTTGCCCAGGCAACGACAATCAGCAAGCAGCCTGGCTCCTCCAGCCTAACTGTGGCTTTTCCCGCTACCCCTCCGCACCAACAGAACCCCTGGGGAGAGGGATCCTTCCCGAGTCACACCAGTTCCTCTCCCGTGATTTGTTCTGAATTTTCAAACAAAGAGTAATTATGACAGATGTGGAGCAATCAGCATCATTATTCTGGGAAACTAGAAAGGGAAAGGGAGCTGAGGGGGCCCCAGGGGGAGGGTAACTAGTCTTCCCTCCTGGGAGAGAAGCAACTCCTACCTCCACCTCCAGCAGCCCCAGCACTCTCCCTCCCAATTTCCTTTCCTGCCAGCCAGCTCCGCCCCAGCCAGCCCTGCCCAACCTCACAGGTAGGGCAAGACTCCACGCAGAGCCCAGCATCCCAGCCCAACTGGCCCTGCAGAGTCTCCAAGGGCCTCCAGCAGTGCCTGGGGATAGTGGGGGGCACGGGTAGCCCTGCCTGGCCTGCCCAGAAGTGGCTCCCACTTTGGCCAGAGTTCTAAGCTGTCCTCTACTCCCAACACTCCCCCACCCCAACCCTGCACATGCCCATGTACCTGCTTCTATTTCTGAGGCATTAATACTGATTATGTTCTCAAAGGGCTCTAGCCCCTTCTCAGGAACTCCAGCCATTGAATTTTGGGTCAGACAGACCTGGGTTTAAATCCCAGTTCATCTACATACTCTGTACCCTTGGGCAAGTTAATTAATCATTCTGGGCTTCTGTTTACTCATCTGTAAAGTAGGACTAGTAATACCTATTAGTGAAATTGTGGGAATTAACTAAATTAACACATAAAGCGCTTAAGACAATGTAGCTCCATAATACTAGGACGGCTTCTACGACTACGAGTTAGTCCACCACCAACACCGACACACAGGTGGCCCTCACACCGCTCAGCTCAGCATCCAGCGTGCCCGGGAAACTCAGAGACCCTCTGTCGTGGGTGGCAGGAGCCCCCACCCAAGGTTTGCTGGTCAAAACTCACACCCAGAACTGCAACCGCTGACAAAGCCTGGGCACAGCAGGACCCGAGAAAAACAGAAATATGCCCGCCAGCCTGCTCTGGGAAATACAGAAGGATACTCCCTTTTCCAGCCAGAGAGAAGAGAAGCTCCAGGGGCCCAAGTGGCTCGCTTACCTGCCCAGACTGGAAGACCAGCCGGGCTTCGGCAGGTTACCTTCCCAGGGCCTCAGTGTTTGAGTCTATAAAATGAGAAGATCAGACCGGAAGAGCCCCAAGGTCTCTCTCACAGCTCTGGACGCCTGGGATTCGACCTGGAGGCTGGGAAGACCCCCAAGGTCCTGCGTGGACTGGGAATTTCAGGATGCTTTTGTTGCAGCCTGCAATTCAGTGACAGGGCTGGAACTTGGTCCTCGCTGCCGGTGGTCTGTCCCCTCCTCCCCATTGAGGTGGTCTGGTCTCCATCTGCCCACCCCAAGTCCCTGGGGCCTCTTGCTTGTTCCCCCTCACATTCCAATGGCCTTGGGGGCAGCAGCCAGACCAGAAAGTCCAGTTCCTGCCCATTATCACTGCTCACATCTGCACTGCAACCCAACACCAGCATTCCAGAGAGCTGCCCCCACCACCCACTGTGGTCAGTGTCCAGGCTCACAGACAGGCCCCAAGCAGGGGCCAGTGTTCTCAGATTCCTCTCAGTGAAGGTCTGCCCCAGGGGAGGCTTCAACTTGCTGGGGAGGCCAGGGACCCCTTCCTCTGGGGTCCTCTATGAACCTGACGTTCTCTGCCCTTTTCCTGTCTCTTTGCTCTGTGCTGAGGCCCGAGCTCACCTACTTTGCTCCTGAAACAGAAAGGTCTCCCTCCAAGCGCAGCAGAGGCTGGTGGACCCAGAAATCAGCACAAATGGAGAAAGAGGCAGGAAGAAGGAAAGGACAACAGAAAGAGAGGAGCTGGAGAAAGGAAGACAGTAGGCAGGAGAAACTGGGGAGGTGGGATGATAGACAAAGACCCTAAACGTGGTCCCACAGGAAGGCAGAGGTGAGGGGCAGCGTATGTGGGGTGCGAAGAGCACTGAGACCCAGATCAAGAGAAGAGATGGAGAAGGGTAAGTGGGAGGTAACGGCTGGGACGTGAGCCGTTGGCATGGAATTCTTCTCCCACTGCCTCAATCAGGTGGCTGGCTGGCCTGGATTAAGCCCCCTCCACCTCCCTGTGAGCTGGCTGGGAGCCCCTACTGCTTGGCCCTCTTCGGGACTTGGTTTGGCCTGCCCTTTCCACATTCACTGGGTCCCAGCATCACTGTCCACTTGTCCCCTCAGGAGGCCACTGGGACTGCTCCAGCCTGCAGAGATGGCTCTCTCGTCTGCCCTTGCCTTACATTTGAGGGCCGTCACAAAGGGTTAGCATTTCTTGGAACTGGGTGAACAAAGTTGGGGGTAGAGGAGGCAAGCTCAGAAATCGAAGAGCGGTCCTTTGGGGAGGATGCAGCAGCACAGGGCAGCAGGCTCCAACTGCAGCCAGACAGTCAGCATGCACCTCATGGATGAGAAAACTACGGCCTAGACTCCCCAGGTACTGTGGCCACGCCTGTGCGCCCATCATGGAAGCCGCCGCCCTCCGCCCTCCCCCAGTGACCTGGGACTCACCCCCCTCCTCTTCTCTCATTTCAGGAGGCTGGGTAGGTGTCAGCCCCCTGCTAGACCTAATAAAACTATCTACCACTGCCTCTGGCCTGGCACCAGCTCTGTCCACTCTGGCTCTCTAGCCTGGCCACAAAGCTCGAGGGGAGACGGATTCCCACAAGAAGACCCTTCAAGGAGAGCCGGACCCTAAACCCAGGTTCCATGCACATCCTTCAGGTATGCACTGGTATGCTCAGGTCCCCACATGGGTACATGTGGCAATACGCAAGCACAGCTGCGCACGCGTACACACACGTACACCCCTACCCCCTGGTCTCGACCCCAGGTTCCTTATTGCATCAAGACTATGGCCAGAGAATCTTAAGGAGCCATAGGTTAGTTACACAAGGCAGACATTTTTGGAATCACTCAGTCCAGTTTAAACAAAGACAGCAGTGAGCTGTTTGGTTTTCCATCCTGGGTGCCCTTGTATTCCACCCTGTTATTGAAGACTGTGTAGAACAGACTTCAGGCTGCTGTGAAAAGTATCTCTCTCTCTCTCTCTCTCCCTCTCCCTCTCTCTCTCTCAGACACACACACACACACACACACACACACACACACACACACGCCTGCAGGGACTCTGTACAGCGAGAGAAAGGCAATACAAGAAGGCCAGGAGTGAAAAAGTCCTTTCTCCCTGGGGGTGGGGAGAGGACAGGGAATTGAGGGGGGCTGGGGGCCTGTTTCATTTGCAGGCTGCAAATGCCTCTCCTATTCACCGGCCCGCATTCCCAGCCAAGGCGCCTGGCCAGGGACAATGCCGGGAACAGGAACAGAGAAGATTTGCACATTGTGTTCAAGGGGCCAGCTGGCTGCCCGAGCCAGTGCAGCCAAGGTGTGGGAACCAGAAGCATTCGACTTCCACACTCCAGTCCTGCGGGTGGAAGTGAGGGGGGCCCTCCCCAAACAACTGGGGGCCGATGGGCCTGGGGATATAGGCCTCATTCAGCTAGGGAATAAAGTCCAAGGCTGGAGACCCCAAGACCCAGCCATGAGGGACACCAAGCAATTTGGTCTCTGATTCACACCCCATCTGGCAAGGAAAAGAGTCTCAGTTCCTCCAGAGATAAACACGCAGCAGCAGCCGCCCCGTGGCCGTGCGCGCCCTGAGACTGTTATGTCCCCCGCCGATCCTCCCTGCTCACAAGCTTCTGCTCCTTTGAGCTATGCTATCAATTATGAGCCAGGGAGAGACAGACGGGGGGGGGGGGGAGAGGAGGGAGAGAGAGAAGGCAAAAAAGAAGCAGAGAGAAACAAGAGAGCCAGAGCTTTGCACCCGGAAGGCCACATGTCCATTTAGTTTTTACCAGGCTCCACAGGCAGGGGATGTGAGAAATACAAAAGAAAGAGAAGTGAGAAATACAAAAGAAACAGAAGCCCTTTAGGAGCTTAAAATCTAGTGGAGGAGACAGATGGAATATCCAGCCACAAAACAGTTACTTAGCAATGCAAGCAGCCATCTCTGAGAGGGAGGTTGAGCCTGAATGCCCCAGACCACAAATACTGCCTGCCTTAGCAGGGTGGTGGTGGTGGTGGGGGGAGAAGAAATGACTGCAAGACTGCAAACTAAGTGGTCCTTAGGGAAGGACTGGATCATGAGAAGCAGGCTCAAGAATAGACTGGGAAAAGGCCCTAAGAAGGTAGGCATATCCCGGGGGCTGGTGGATGACAAGAAAGCCTTAACACCTTAGGGCAGAGATGAACCTCAGTCCAACTGTCCGATTTTACAATGAGAAAAGAAAAGCCCAGAGAGGGTGAGTGACTTGCCCAGAGCTACCCAGGACGCCTGGTATCCATGCAATGGTCTTTCCTTCACACCTCACAGCCTCTCAGGAGTGTCGGAAGGGGCCTGTCTGTGGAGTGCTGACTCTCAGGTCAAAGGGCCTGAACCTCACCCATCTGGACCCACCTCTGTGCCATGGCGTGTGTATGGGGAAGCCACCTAGGCATGGCCACTCACTCATCACACCAGTGACACTTCCTCTGCAGCACCTGATTGCTGTCCTCGTGGGGAAGCAGACGTCCGTGTTTGAGGGCCAGCGGAGGAGGCTTCCTCAGGGCTCCCTCCGCTGAGCTGCTGGTGCGGGAGAGAAGAACCTGGGTCCCACGTACCAGGTCTAAGCATACAACCTCCAAGTGGCAAAGGTCTCCAGGGCCACCAGCCACTGCTCCAGGAACCACTTCCCTCCACAACCCACTGCGCTGGACAGAGGCCCTCCTCCAGGGCCCCCTGCATCCAGTGAGCCCCCACACAAACTGTGCTGCCAGCCGCTCCAGCCCATAGTTTGCCCGCCCCCACCTGGACCCGTTCCACAGACCTGTGCCAGACTCTGCCCGCAGACGTGCACGACCACGGGTCTTGCTGCTGCGAGAGGATTTCAGAGTAGCTGGTTAAACTGTCCTCCCTCGGGCAGGCTGAGAGTGATCTGGACCTTAGAAGTGGGTGCCTGAGGGCCTGAGAAGTAGGACTTACTGATGTGGAGACAGCAGGGACTACAGCTGGACTGTCTCTGCTCTCAGCCCACCCCACCGCCTCTCTCTAGGGGTCTGGGCTCACCAGGGGCCTTGCTGGAACCACCACAATCAACAGAGTTTAGTACTTCACATTTCTCCCCTCGAATACTTCCCCGCCTCCCCGGAACAGTGACAGTTACTCTTTAAGGAACACTTTCTATGTGCCCGGTAGCTGCTAAATTCTTTACCATATTATCCTAGGTGATCCTCACAAGATTTCTCCTTGCTAAGTACTATTTCCCCATTCTGATGAAAGATGACGAAACTGAGCCCTGGCTGGTGTGGCCCAGTGGACTGAGTGTTGGCCTGCAGACCGGAAGTTTGCCAGTTCGATTCCCAGTTGGGACGCAAGCCTGGACTGTGGGCCAGATCCCCAGCTGGCGACGTGAGAGAAGCAACCGATTGCGGTTTCTCCCACACATCACGCTTCTCTCCTTTTCTTTCTCCCTCCTTTTTCCTCACTCTGAAAATAAACAAATACATTCTTTAAAAAAGGAAATGAGACTCAGAGAGGGTACGTGACTTGGCCAAGCCCATCTAGCCAGAGTCTCCTGACCTCCATGCTCCATAGCCCACCCTCATAACCACCACTGAGCATGCCCAGTCGGGACGGCCCCCCGGCGCAGACGGAGGCACTGAAACAGGCCGGACCCCATCCTAAACTAGTGGGCAGTACCTAACACGGACAATAGCACTTAACGAACATTTCCTAGATGCCAAACCTGTGCCAGGTGCTTTACACCCAACACCTCATTCAATCCTCCAACAGCCCTGATAGGCTGATGGGACATTACGCCAACTTTTGTCAGAGGTCAAGAGGATTAAGTAACTTGTGCTGGGAACACATGACCAGGCATGGCAGAAATGGGTTTAAGCCCACCCACCTGGGCCTGGCCCTGGAGCCCACGTGCTCCCACATGTTTCAGACTGCGCTATGCTGCCCACAGACCCCACACCAGTGACTACGGCCTGGGAGCGGACTCTGCTCCAGCACCTGTGGGCCAGCAGCGGCAGCATCACTGGGGCTCCTGTGAGATGTGCAGAACCTCCTCGGCCTGGCCCCGCTGATTCAAAATCTGAATTTCATCACGATCCTCAGGTAATTAATTCCCAGGCACAGGCAGGTTTAAGAAGTCCTGCTCTAAATCCCATAGCTCTTCACTCCAGTCCCTCCGAGGGCCTGCCACTAAAACCCGAGGCTGGGACCTTAAGGGCAGGAACTGAGGGCTTCTGCCTGAGGGGAGCTGGGGGTGTCCCCCCAGTATCACCCTTCCTGTAGCTAGCCCATCCCTCTTTGGAGTCATCCAGGCACTTAGACCTCAACAGGTATGAATCAGTGCTCGTGTTCCCTGGGTCAGGTGACCCACACGCCCGCCCTGAGCCCCTCCAGAGGGACAGCAGAGGGTCTCAACAACCCAGCTTCAGCCAGTACCCAAAGGCTTGGGAAAATCCCCAGGCCCTCCCAGGAAGGGGCTAAAACAGAACAAGTCCCGCTCGGGCTCCAGTAATTCCACCCCCTGAGAGCTTTCCCTACAGGCTCCTGACCTGAGTCCCAGGGAGGGAGGAAGCTGCAGGCCCGGGCAGTTTGCTTTTGTTAGTCAGTCAGTGAAGCCACCTTTACGTGGAGATTAAAGTACTGGCCCCCACTACTGAGTGCCTGCGGGCCAGGCAATGTGAGGGGTGTGCTAATCCCCATACCCCTCTCACGAAGTAGGATGTCCATTTCACAGGTGAGGAAACCGGGCCACGGAGAGGAGAGCGTGTCCAGGGTCTCCATGTTCAGCCCCCAAACCATAAGCACACGGAGCAGAGCAGCAAGGCAGCGAAACCAGGCATGCTGGAGGCCTGAGTACTCTGAGACCCTGACCCACTCCATCCTAAAGGGGGATACTTGGAACTGAAGCCCCCAGGCAATCAGCCCATTGTTTGGCCCACCCTGGTCAGGTCATTTTCCAAAGGTGGCATCCGAGCCCACTGGGACAGAAGGGGCGTGCTCCCAGCAGTCAGGCCAGATGCCCCTGCGGGCCTGCCCACGCAGACCTGGACCCCCGGCGCACTGGGTCAGTCCGCCAGGGGGCTTGTGTGTCTGTGAGGGGTGCTTAGCATGCCCCCTCCCCATCAGCCTCTGGGGAGCAGGCGGGGGAAGCAGGGGGCTTCAGAGGGCTCCTCACACCTCTTCAGCAAAGCACCCTCCCATGTCACACAACATCTGTAGTGCCTGCGGGCACCCGGGCAGGGTGTTGTCACTGAAGGAGGAAACCTAGGCCACTAAGCAGCTTCGGAGGATTCTAGAGACATCAGCCTGTGAAGTGAGAAAAGGGGTCCAGCCTCTTGGTTGGTTATCCCCTGGGGCCACCAGCCTTGTGTGGAGAGAGAGGGGCCGTATCAGACTGCCAGTGTCTGAGGGCAACATGCCCAGCTGTTGCCAGGACGCCAAAGGCTTAACTGGGCTGACCTTACCCACCACCGCTTCCCCCAGCCAGAGCCCTCAGTGCGATTTTTTTTTATACTGCTAGGAGTTTAAGGAAACCAAACATCTTGAAAGTATTACCATTTATAGAAAAGCACACTTACAATTAACTATATAGAAACACCTGGGGATTTATCTTCCAGCATTCCGGGCTGGGGGGGCAGAGGTCATCTATCCCTTGGCACAGACGCAGGCCAGGGTGTGGGGTCGTCTCCCAACCACAAACTTCCTCAGGTCCCTACCCTCTGTCCACGCTTCTCTCCCTCACACCCAGCCATCTGCTCAGAGGCTGCACCAGCCGTCCCCTGCACTTCCAGGAGGGCCAGGCGACGAGGGGTCACGGAGCCAGAAGTGCTGCAGTCTCGAGGTCCAGAGCTGCCTCCCAGAGAGCTCCATATGGGGGCCTGCTCAGCCGTCCTCAGAACAAAGGGGCATCTCAGACTCAACGAGAAGGCTCCTGCCTCGGAACGATTCATCACTCACCAGCCGTTCAGAGCAACTGTGCAAATGCCCACAGAGCCAGGAAGAAGTCTGCCAGCGATCAGACAGGAAAGAGGCAGCGTGCCACAGGAGGGGTAGGGGTCAGACTGCCTGAGCTGCAGTCCCGACTCCTCTGCTTACCAGAACATCCCCAAATCTCCCTACATGTCAGTGTCCTCATCTGTAAAAGGGGTTTCTGCCTTTCTTCCTGGGTCGCTGCGATGACAAAATGGGATAGTTCATGCAGAGCACTCAGGGGGCCCCTCATGCAGCAAGGGCTAAATGAGCATCAGCTAGAATTCCTGTCAGCCCAAGTCAAAGCGGCCTCTCGAAGGGAGCCCCTCCCGGAGCAGCACAGAGGTAGGGGACAGAGACCATATGCCCCTGCCGCGATGTCTGTCATTTCTCAGGAGCCGTGGTTCTCGTCCCCCTGTCCCCACAAGTAGCCTGCCATCTCCCCAAGATACGGAGCTAACTGTGGTTTACACAACACATTCCCATGAGTATTCACAGATGACACTCGACAGCAACAGAATTTGGCAGGACAGGACAGCAAAACACAGCCATCCCCCCCCCCACACACACACACATACACACCCCACCCCCATCGGTGCAGGCAGGGCACAGCTCCAGCGCCGAGACACCTGGCCTGGCCTCTCCTCTCCCGTCCCAAAAAGCACATCAGATATCAGGTCATCATAATGTACACTTTAAGTAGCTTATGCTTTTATTGTTAACTCTACCTCGATAAAACTACAATTTAAAAAAAGACACGTCTTCATGAAGGTGAGTGGGAGCAGTGTGACACCATTATTGTAATAACTCTGAAATCATTCTACCGATTTTTTTGCAAAGCAAATTTTTGACAAGTTTCAGAATGTCATTGCTGGTATAATGAGGTTTTATCCTACCCAAAAGGTTTAAGGTCAGCACATAATTTAAAATTCCATGTAGCCAAAAATTTCTCTTCAAAAATCTCTTAAATAACCCAAAGGTATGACAACTGTTTATCTTGAAACACCAGACCCATTCGCAATGGACCAGGAAGCTCACAGCATCCGGGCACATGGGAGCGAAGTCACACAAAGCTGGATGAAGGGCTCACTCTCTCTCTCTCTCTCCCCTCCAGTGTTTGGCTATATTCTGGCCAAATCACATTCCAATCAGTTAAGTGAGTATATGATATCATTTCGCCACCATAACATTACAGCTACACCTGTCTCAACTGACCCGTCAGAAATGAGTCCTCCAGAAGGCCGCGTAGGATGGAATGGCTTCCCTGCTCCCCATGCCCCCCACTCCTGGTCTGGGAAAGAAAAGTAAAGGACGCCCACTTACTTGCAGCCTGGATGCGAGCCTTCCGGCTGACCACCAGCCCAAAGCGGTTCTGAGCCACACACTCATAGTCCCCTTCGTCTGAAGGGCCGCCTCCTCGATCCAGCAGGAAGTGACGGATCACCAAGGACCCATTGGCCAGCACGGCGGAGTGGGCGCTCTCTGGCAGCTCCACCCCATTCTTCCTCCAGGTGATTCGCACTGGGGGCGTCCCCTCCACCCTGCAGCCCAGCACTACAGGCTGCCCGGGGACAGCCACATCGTCGCTGGGCTCCACAGCAAACGCCAGTTCGGCGGAGTGGTCCAGACCTGCATCGTGCAGGGGAGAGAAGGGGAAAAGGAGAGGTCAGTGTGGAATGAGCAGACAGAAAAAACTCCATGCACAGGAAGTCTAAGTTCTCTGGATCTGTACATCCCCACCCCCATCTTTCTGTAATGTTAATAGGAATCTCTATTAATATGTAGAACTTTATGCATTATGAAGTGTCATCTCATGCAATATTTTACTTAATCAGCACACCATCTCAGAGAGATAGATGTTATTTACACTACTTCTTCTCTTACAAGGAAATTGAAGCCCAGAGATAATTAAGCAACTTCTCCCGAGTCTCACAGTTAACAGTTGCAAATCTGGGATCCCAAAGCAAGACTGATGCCAACACAGCTGCTGCCACTTCTGTGGTCACCGTGGTTAAGCAATGAAGTGTCACAGACTTTCAGAGTGGGACCTTAGGCAAAGTATTCAACCTGTCCTGGCTTCCCATTCCTCATCTGTTTAAATCAGGAACAACAACGATACAGCTTGAGTCACAAGGTTGTTACATATGATTAACAGACTTAAAGGCACTATGAAAAGTGTCCTGGGTCAGGGCATATACAAAAATCAATGAATGAAGGAAGGAATAAGTGGAACAACAAACCAATGTTTCTCTCTCTCTAAAATCCATAAAAAAAAAAACCTTTAAAATGTTCTAGATGAATATAAAGTGAGATAGAAATAAAACAGTGCTTCTTTTTGCTTGCAAAACCATCTGAGGCCTGGTGGCTGCCTGGCAGGGTGCAGGGTTGGTGGGTCCAGTACCAAGTACAGGCTCGGCTAAGGCCCAACTCCACTGCCCCTCCCCTAGGACGTGCTGGGCGTCTCCCCAGCACACCTCCCCAAGCCGGGCTTTTGTCTTAAGGAGAGATGAGGGTACCAAACATCAACTCAGATTTCCCGAAGTTCAGAGAGAGGGGATTCTAGAACCTTTACTCGCAGCAACAGATTCATTCCTGCAGGATAGAGAAGAGCTGGAAGAAGAGGGGAAGGAGGGAAGGGAGAAGAGCGTGATGGAGAAATCAGGAAAAGCCTTAAGGGAAAGAAGCAGCCCAATCCCAGTCATGATGCCAAGTCGCCAACTTCTCCAACAAGCAACTCACCAGACCAGTTACAATTTCACTGTGGAGATATGAACCCACCTGGGCTGAAAGGGTGGCCACAGACCCCTCCTCACATTGGCAGAAAACTAGTGGTCCTGGAGCTGTTCCTCCCTAACAGACCAGTGCGCCCTCTCGGGTGGAGAGAAAGGAAGAGGGCTGGGATGATGGGCGGTCCCCACATCCTCGTGGATACGTAACATTTTAAGACATTTGAGGATCAAACCCCTTCAAACCCCTACCCATCTTTTCCGTGACCTGTGTTTCAACTGGTTCAGCCCCCAGACCAACCCTGTATAGCAACTGGGGAATAAAGTTTCTGCTAGATGCGGACCCGATGGCAGCTTCTCCGAGCTGAGGGGAGAAAGAATTGGGCCCAGATGCGTGTCTGCTTAGAGTTTGTGGTGGGAGGAGAAAGGACAAGATTTGCGCCCATTACAGCCACTGAGAGGACAGAGAGTCGTTACGCTCTGGGCAGCAAAGCCAGCAGATGCCGGAGCCCGGGGACAGGGCCGCTGTGTTGGCGCACACTCCGGGGAAGGGCAGGCACGTGGGCATCCCCGCGCTCGCTCCGTCGCTCTCGGTCAGCTTCTATCCCCCTTCTCAGCTCTCAGGGGGTCTCTGGATGTCCTCCCCCTGCGCGGCGTCCGGGAATCTTCTTCTCTCTCTCTTCCTCCGTCCCTCCCGCGCACCCCTCGTCCGGGTCCTACCTCCAGATCCAGTCCTGGCAGTCCCCTGGGCCCCGGCCTCGGTCCCCAGATCTGCAGTCTCCAGTCTCCGTCTCGGTCACTTCGGACTACTCCGTGCCCGCCGCCGGAGCACCACAGCTCGTCCTCTCCGACGGGACTCAGCCCTGCGCCCCCCTCCCCCGGGCTGGTTTCTCCCGCTCCCCAACTCTGGTCTGTCTGCCTAGCTCCCGCTTTGCCGCGCTCCTTGACCCTCGGCCCCGGGTCGCGTTGGTCCCCACGTCCTAGACCCGCCTCGGGCTAAGCCGTGTCTCTCCCGAAGGGTTCCGTCCTCAGCACACCCCTGCCGCCGCCAGCAGCCCAGCCTCGGAGCCCTCTCCCGGGCTCCGCCCCGCCCGCCTCCGCTCCCCTTCCAGGGCAAGTCGCTCCTGCCGGGGCTGAGGGTCCGCCCGCAGGTCCGCCCCTCGTGCCCGCTCACTCCCTTCGGTCCCTGCCCGGGGCTCGGTCCGCAGCCGCGCAGGAGCGGCGCCCTCGCTCACCGGCGCTCGGCGCGGGCGGCGGCAGCAGCAGCAGCAGCAGCAGCAGGAGCGGCAGCGGGAGCTTGGGCCGGCGCGGCGCGGGCGGGCGGCGCGGGGACGCGGCGCGCGGAGCAGCCATCGGCTCTCCGTCCGCTCGGCTCGGCGCTGCGCGGCTCCGGGGCCTCTCGCGGCTCACAGCGTCCCGCGGGGCCGGCGCCGGGGCCGGGGCCGGGGCTCCGGCCGGGGCCGAGCCCGAGCGGCGGGGGGCTGGGGCCACATGTCTGCCTAGGAGCTCCGGGGGCGCCGGGGGAGCGCCGCTTGCGCCATCTTGCACCTACCCCGACGATCTGTCAGCCTCGCCCGGGGTGCGCGCTCCGCACTCACACTGCCCGCGCCCGCCCCGCCCTCCTCCGCCGCCCCCCTTCCCTCCCCTCCGATCCCCTCCCCCAGCCCCCTCTCCCCGGAGGCCGGGTCTGGGGAACAAAAGAGCCGGCGAGCGCTTTAAGCGGCCGGACATTCCCGGCTGCTGGGCAGACGCGCCCCCCTGCTCTTTGAACTGTGGCTGGAGCGGCCGGCACTGTCCCAGGCTGCAGTCCGGTACCCACCCCAGCTCGGGCCAGCCTGGGACTTGGGGAGCTGGAAATTGGAGACCCAGAGGACTGTAAAGTGGGTTCGGGCTGCGGAGAAACATTGAAAGCTGCGGAATTTGCTCTGACCACCTCTTTCATCTGCGCCCTCCTCCACCGTGTCCAAGTCCATATTTTCGAGATAATTCCCTAAAAACTGCATAAAGTTGTCAAAGATTCGGTTTTCCATGGGTTTCGGGTCCTTCCCCTCAAAGGCTAGGACGTTTAACTTCAAGACTGGCCTCTCTAGACCGAAGCGTTCTGGCGCTTAGGTGAACGGGAGGTAGGGAGGGGTGGGAAAGCAGTTTCTTCCAGGCTGGGGAGAGCCGGCCCAACAGGACGCTGAGAACGCTTAAGTGACCAGGGTTCCAACCCAATTCTGCCTGCTGTGTAGCCCAGCCAACCCAGGCAGTCCCTCTCTGAGCTCACCTAAAAAATAATAATAATCATATCTCTCTTACCCCTAGAGACCTTTAAACCACACAGGTCCTGACAAATGACCTGGGAACTGGAAAAGCAAATTGAAAGTTAAAATTCCCAGTAATATTTCTAGGCCCAAAGAAGATTCAAAGTTTCACATCAGAGAGAAAATGAGACAACACAGGTCCTGTGTGGGAATGTTGTGGATGCAGGCATGCCTCCTAGGAGATCACACGTGCATGTTAGCCCTCGGAGGCCTTGAATCTTCCCCACTCACTATCACATGACCTTCTGCTGGGTCCAGCATGATGGGCTAGTCCATCCAAATTATTGAGGGCCTACTAAGCTCTAGGAGCAGGGAATTTAAAGGGAGTAGTCTCTGCCTCACTCAGCTATTTGCTCCTCAGCTATTTGCAGAAGACTAACCAAATCTCTCTTTTGACAGCAACTCTGCAGTCTTGGGATCAAGAGTGTTCCCCATATATGAAACGAACCTCTGTGCAGGCGAGTGAAGAAGTGCAGGCCTCCAGAAACCACACAAGCTTATCAGTGATGGGGCTTGTGCAGCCCTGGCACTCCTGACTCTGCAGCAGTGATTGGAATCTGCATCCGAGAGGCAAGCACTTGAGGTGTGTGAACAGCGGGAGCAATGGAGAAATTCAGGGTCAGTGGACACAAACCCACCAGAGCCCCAAACTGATATTGTAGGGAAGGGCGGGAATGATGGGCCTCTACTGGCCATGGAACAGGGAGGGGGCCCCTCCTGGGCCCAAAGTCCTGGAACTCCCTCCCACAGGCTGGAATTCTCAACAACCCCTTCTGGGCTTGTGCTGGACTTGGAGAGGTCAAATTGGTGTCCTGAGCTGCTGTCATTTTAAATTCATTTTGACAAGTGTTTAATTCTTCTTTATCACAACCCTTGGTCTGAGAGTGATATGCAAATAATGGCTATTCTGCCGCATGCAAAATGTTCAGTATCTCTCCATATGATCTGTCAATTAACTCGGGTCTGGCCCACCAGCCGCTTCAGGGGTGGTCCTAGGCAGGGCAGCCCCGGCTTTTGGTTCCTTCCAGTAGGAAAGCCTGCACCTTCTACGCTGTCAAGAACTTGGCAGAGAGCAGCTGCCAACATGCTCCAGAGATGAGTGTGGAGCACTAGTGTGGTTTTGCACGTGACCGGGTGCCATATGTGAGTTAATGGACACAAAGGTATTTCTGAACACAAGTGCACACACGCAGGTCTCGGAGCACTCCTATATGCGTGTTAATGTGCAGCCACAAGCAGTTTTGGAGACCAGAGTGACACGGAAGAATAACGAAAAATCTTCTGGAGTTGTCTGTTCCCTCCTCTCTTACACCCAAGAAAGTTAAAAAGAGAATGCGTGTCCAGATGGAAGGAGATCCTCAGAGAGTCTGAAAGAGTGCCGTCAATGAACGCATCTTCCCTGAGTTTATGTGCTTCTCCTAAGCACCTGTGGAGGGAGGAAGGCGGTTCCTTTCTTTCCCCAAACCACCTGCTCTCCACTCTCAGGAAGAAACATTTCCCATCTGGTAGGAAATACGTTCTCTATGCAGAAAGGCTGAGGAAATTCTAGACATTAGTTCCAAAAGAGAATTCCACATTTCTGGAAAATAGTTTATTAATTCATTGTAAGGACAGATACATGATCAATGCCTTGGTTTAACACTAAAAAAAATGTCATATTTGGAAAGGGAACAAATGCTGGGAAAATAATTAAATAATACAGCGTAAACTCAATACGGACAGATAAATGAGCAGATACCGATTACTCTTGTCATGCATCGAAAAGAAGAAAGGTTTTAAAATGAGACTCAAAAAACGTAAGGCATCAATGGTAGGTGACAATGGGATTAATACCCTGTAAAAGGCCAATAGACTCCTTTCTAATAAAAATACTGCTACAAAGACACAAACCTAACACTTCCAAATTACCCAGAGCCCAAATCATATATAATACTAGTGAGTAATGGCCACTTGCTTATCAAATGTGAGTTATAGGCAGATACCAGATTTATTACTTATTTGCTTTTGAGAAACAATTTTCCACCCAACCTAATGGGTTATAAATTGTCTCATTTGCAGCTATTTAATTTAAACCAGAACCTCAGTGCCTGTTAAACAAGAACATGAAAAATGACTATGCGGTGTAATGCTAAGAGCCTACTGTTAAAACAGCC
This sequence comes from Tonatia bakeri, assembly GCA_004024845.1. NCBI lineage: Eukaryota > Metazoa > Chordata > Mammalia > Chiroptera > Phyllostomidae > Tonatia > Tonatia bakeri. Next base: position 138,510 of record PVIA01001658.1, on the reverse strand, counting down.
ATTTAATTCAGGGCAGGGTTTTTTTTTCCCCCTTTAGGAAAAAAAAATCAAACCAGCAAAATAAAACGAGGCTTTTGACCTTCAGAGCGATGATGAAACATACAGAGTGGTGTCAGCCACAGCAATGCTGAATGCTACAGAAATAGTACAAGTGACAATTCTGTGCTTAACAAGATACAAAAGCAACATTAATAATCTCTAGTGTTATCATGGGCTGGTTGAAGGAGGGGGCGGAGGAGGAAATGTAGGTGGGATGTCAAATGTGAGTGACACCCCAGTGTAATAAACACGATGCTGAAAGGGTCTGAGGAGGCTGCAACTCCGCTGAAAGACGCCTCACCATTTGCAAAAGGGTGGTGGTGGTGGAGGAGACAGACTAGTCATTTCTAATTTAGCCCAGAAGCCAGTGTTAACCCCTGATATGCCAATCAGTTAGAAAGATGCCTTTCTCGAGAAAAGACCTGGCATTCTATGCTCCTATGAGAGGCTGAGGTGCAAAATCAAATAAATTACATTGTTTTCTCTACACGGGATATAGAAGTCAAGCTTGTCCTTCTATGGTAGGTCAACAGAAAATGACCTCAGGACTGAATTAAAAACAAAAGAAAATAAAACAAAATGAGCCAGTTGCCCTTGTCCTGGGCAAAGACCTCCCTTCCAGCACCTCAGAGGAATGAAATTCCTCTCACCCCTACCCCATCAGCTCATGTTCAAGGCGCACAGTGGGAAGCTACTGGGCTGCAGAGCCCCTACTTCCCCTTCCCCCTTTTCCCCTTCAGCTTCAGCTGGAAAGGAAGGTCCCAAACCCCCTCCACCAGTAAATGGGCCTGCCTGCACAGAATTTTATACCGAGCCTCTGGGTCACGTTCTGCTTTCCCCATCTCAAAAGTCTCCTTGTGTGACTTGGATTCACCACCTCCAAGAAGAACCCTCCCATCTTTGCCCCAGGGAGAAAGATACTAGGGAAGCTGGAAGGTCCTCTCCAGCCCTGCACTGGGGGTGGGGCAGGGGGCAGTCTGCCTGGGGAGGAGGCGTTCGGAGGCACAGAAAGAAGGGGGCGGGAGGGTAACGGGGAAAGGGAATGGGCAGATGGAGGAGTCGTGCTACGGCCTTGAGGCAGACATGAGGTAGTCATGTTGTTGGGGAAGGAAAGCAGGAGAACCACATGACACAGTCTGGGAGAGGCGTGAGAGACGTCAGAGGCACAGAAAGAGGAGACACAGAAACAGCAGAGAGGAAAGGAAGGCACATGGCGGGGAGTGAAGGGCGCTGGAAGTGGGGGAGCAAGCTGGCTGGGGGAGAGGCCACTGGAGTAGTGAAGGAGAAGGAAGGGGGTAGAGCAAGAAAAAGCAGGTGTTCAAAACCAGGCACTTCCCACATTACAAAATTAAATGCATACTTGCTCTGAGCGGAACTGGAGTCACCCTCTCGATTTGGGCAGCAGACTGTGGTGGGAGATGGGCAGCAACGAAAACATTAGGCGTTCAGAGTCTACTTGCACTCAGCCCAGCCAGACGGGAAAATGGGCTGGGGCTGTCTTTGTCAGACAGGGCACTGCAGACACTCTCAGAGTGTGTAATAAAAGGCTGGGTGATAGAGGTGGGGGACCCTCAGGGCCAGGTACTGACCGCTCTGGGGCACTGTCCTGACCTGGAGGACCAGTTAGGCTGCAGTGACCACTGCCTGGACTAAGGTTTCCCAGCTCACCAGCCAGCACACACACACATGTGCTTCACATATGTGTACATCACATGTAGCCATGCCTCACTCATCTCTCACATGTCACATGTGTCACAGAGTATGGGGGTGTGTGAATAATCCATTTCTTCCTCTCCCTCTAGCCAAAGCACTCTAGGAGGCTCTCCAAATGGCTTGATGCTCTTCAGTATCTGCAGGTACCCAGGTATCAAATCCCACGAGCCATAAGAGCCTGCCCCAAACTGCGCCCTCCAGGGGAGCTAAGCAGAGGAGGAGACCGGGGCTCTGGGCAAGCCTGGGCTGGCTCCTAGAGGGCCAACCTTTGACTGGCAGCTGTTCCTAGGGGCCTCCTCCAGAGCCTCCCTGGGCTGGAGGTCTAGGTAGGTGCGGGAAGGTGCCTCTGGCAAGCAGGTAAGTCTGTCTGGCCCAGTGGTCGTCTGCTCACACCCCCCCAACTCCCCGTCCAGCCACTCTTCCCCTTGCCCTAGATCCAAAACACCCGAAGTGAGGTCAGCAGCCTCTGAAGGCCGGAAGTCCTCAGGTTCCAAGTCTTGGAGGTGGAGGTCAGGGTTCCCTTTGGAGGCACCAAAGTCAGAGTGAACAATAACTTCAGCCTCCACCTGGTTCCTGCAGACCGGGGGCGGTTTCTTCTTCCCGTTGCCCTGGTCAGAGCAGAGAACACAAAGGCAGGTGACGACCCCTGGGAGTGATCAGGAGACGAATGACCAATGTACCTGGGGTGGAGAGAGACACCCACCTCCGCCTCCAGTGCCCCAGAGCACATTGGGAGTTGGTAAAGGAAGCTGGCTGTCCTGCAAGAGGCGGTGACGGCCCATGGGGAGGCAGGGAAAGTGGAAAACTACTATTCGCCCATGTCCGGGAGTTCCAGAAGTACAGTACTCAGTCCGGGCCTCAGTGAGTGGAAAGAGAGGCTGAAGATACTCAGGCCCACGGTAACTCTGCTGTGGCTTGCTTAGGTCTAAGCAGGACTGTCCCCCAACCAGGTGAAACACAGATTCCTGAGAAGGAGGCTCCAGTGATCTCCTGGCTAGACTTCTGTCCCCAGGGAAGTTACCAGCAGGGGTCTCCAGAGAACTAACAACCTGCTCCTCACAAACATGGGGACACTTCTCTCCTTTCCTCCCCTTTCCTCCCAGGACACTGACCTTTATGGCGTCATACACCAGAGCCTGCAGCAACAGCGTCTGCCCAGTTCCAGAAGGGGGCAGCAGGGCCCGGGTCAGAGAAGGCACAGGGCCTGCCTGGGGCAGCTCACAGCCTGCCCAGGAACCTGCCCAGCTGGGCCCACAGGGCTGAGCCCACGAGATCTGCAAGGGGGAGAGAAGTGGGAGCACTGAGGGGCTGGCTGGGAAAGGGAGGGGGATGGAGCCATCTCCACGGACTCTGGCACCCCTGTCTTCTCGCTCCCCGAGGCTGTGGGGAGGAGCACAGAATATAGGCTGAGTCTGGAGGGAACTGAGGATGAAGTCCTTCTGCAGAAAAGCTCGATATCACTGCTTTGGCAAAGCCCCTCCTTCAGCAGAGGGGCAGGGAAAAGGGTGAGGAAGGACTCAAGTTTGAACAGACTGGTCAGGAAAAGGTGGGATGAGCCCCCACTGCCAGCACGGAGGGAGCGTGTCCTGTCCCGCATGGCCCACCGTATCCAGGTCCCAGTCCCACTGGGCTAGCCGAACTGACCACCTTCTTTTTCCCATATCGGGGAGGGCTGGATCTTAGAGGTCTCCCCAGCTTCCAGAATGAGGGGGGATCTGGGTGTTCTGGCTGCCCAAGGTCACCAGGAAACAGCCCATCGGGGGCCCTTCCCTCCTTCCATAAGAGCCAAGCTAACCTATTCTGTTTCCCCACCCTGCCAACGTTTTCAGGGAGGGAGAGATAGTGCCTTTTCTTCTGCATCTGGCCCACAGGAAAGTGGGGAGGAGGTGTGCTGATGGTGGGGGGTGGGCGGGGTTATCTCACAAGGTCACCCGTTATGCTCTCGCGCCCCCTGGCGACCTATGCGGGAGTGCGCCGCAGTGTGGGACTAACCTGCGCAGGATCCAGGCTCACCTTTCTCTTGGAGTGACCCCGGCAGTCGGAAGCTCCGCCACCCATGAGGCTGTGCACTTCAGCCCTGTCCTCGATGTCCGAGGGTGGTGGGGACCAGTCCTTGGGACGGGGGTGCACAAGGGACTCCAGTTCATGGGTAGCTGGGGAGCTGGGGGGTCCAAGGTGGGCTCGAGAGTACAGCGTGGGGTTCCCAGTGGCAGCCGTAGAAGACAGGCCTGGGAGGGCTTCCCTGGAAAGGAAGATCGACATAGTGGTGAAAAAGTGAGGGTGTAGGTAAGACTGGGGTCCAGTCTAGCCCATGTCCCTGGGCAGGTTCCTGTCCCTCTCTGGGACTTGAGTAGGAAACTGTTCAAAAAAGCCATGACACTGCAAATGGGTCCCTTCCTCCCTTGACTCCAGGCATCTGGAGATCTGGGGTCCCTCTTTCTAAGATGCTAGCAGCTACAGGGGAAGTGGGAGACAGGCAGCTCTGCCTCTGTCTGCCCTTACTGAGGGGGTATGCTGGGGGCCTTCCTAAAGTCACCCCCCTCTCTCATGAGGACATCCCCCACAAACCCTTCACCCAGAGCCCCAGCTTTAAGGGGGTGGGTGGGGGTGCCTGGGGCAAGTCCTGGCCACTTTTCCCGTTTCTCTCATCACAGCTCAGGCAGTAGCTTCTGCCTGTTCCTCCTTGAAACCCCCAGAAGCTCAGCGTCACTCTCGCTACCAATGCTTCTGGACATGTCTCCTCTCTGCGGGGCAGACTGGCTCCGCCTACCTGTGGGGGCCACGGCGCAGGCCAGCACACATGCAGGCCAGGAGGCAGAGGAGGCCCAGGCAGACGCCCACGATGATGCCGGTGACTGAGTGCACGTCCAGGGAGTCTGGTCGGGGGAGAGAGAGAGGACAGGACAGGTCAAGGACAGGAGGAGACCCAGGGTTCATACACAGATCAGGACTCTGTGGTTTCCTCAGGGGACCGCTGGCTTGAGTCTCACTCTTTGGACCCTCAGAAGCATCTGATGCAAGGAGAGCAGGGCCCCACAGCCTCACGGAGAGCACAGCTACCTCTCTATCCAGCGGTCCTCCCCACCGGACACTTGGAAGTTCTGGTCCCTCCCCATCAACCTGCCTGCCCACCAGGGCTGGTTTCAGGGTTGTGCAGAAAGCCCATGCTGAGAAGGGCCCCATGCTTGGTTTCATGCTGTGCTGTCACCATCTTGAAATTCTTCCTAGTTTTTTAATAAGAAACCCCTCATTTTCATTGCACAGCAGGCCCTGCAAATTATACAGCGGGTCCTGCTGCCCGCCAGCACCCCAGAAAGCTCCTCCCCTCTCCAAGCAAACCCTCCAATCAAAGCAATCTCCCAAAGAAACCAAGATCTGCTCTCTTAGCCACTGAATCACCACTGAACCACCACTGAACCAACCCACACCTATTTCCCTTCAAGTCTGTCCTCTCTGCACCAAACTAGGAGGGCAGCCACCCAAAACAAGGCCCTGGCAGCCAGGGCTTGGAAGAGATGATGCTAGGGTTAGAAGTCAATTCCTGGGGCCTCTGGGGCCCTCAGGATGGACCCCACTCCTCCCTTCCTGCCTTCATACCTGAGAGCTTCTCCTGGAGAGTGATCACGTCCTGCAGGCCTGAGAAGGGCCCGGGCCCCACCTCTGTGCGCGCCCCCATCTTGAAGAAATACCTGGTGTCACTCTCAAGGCCACGCACCTCAGCACTGAAGATGTTTCCTGGCAGGTGGGGGAAGCAGGGAGAGCAGGGCTAGTGGGCTGGGCAGGGGTGGGACCGGGACAGGCTGGGCAGCAGGACTGAGAAAGTCCACTCCTCCTACTCAGGCAGTAGCTTCTGCCCTGTTTCTCCCCGAAACCCTTGCACCTCAGCGGCACTCTCACTACTAACCCAACCACTGGAGAAGCTGGAGCGGGGAAGAGGGTGGGGACGCTCTTGCTCCCGCAGCCTAGGGGCAGGAGCCCTCACCCTCCGTGGTGAGCAGCGTCCACTGGTGTTCAGGCTGAGTGTGGTTGTTGCTGTACAGGATCAGGTACTCCACGATCTCCCCGTTGGGCTCCGTGGGGGGGCACCAGTGCAGCAGGACAGTGGACGGCGTCAGGGAGCTCAGGCGCAGGTCAGATGGGGGTGTCGAGGGCCCTGCGGTGCAGGGGAGGAGAAAGGGAGAGGCAGGGTCACTGGGAGCCCCAGCGCTGGGGGCAGTTGTGAGACAGGGCGTGAGGATGTGGCCTCTCTTCTTCCTCCTTCACGGGAACAAGCCACAGAGCAAGACGAGGTCTGATCTCCGATGGGGGATTTCTGGAAAATGGCTGGGGAGGGGGGACAGCTTCACCACTGTGCCTCCCCTCCCCTCCTTGGAGCAGAGCCCCCTAAACCCCCACACCCAGAGATGTCCACGGGCTGAGGAGACTGTCGGGTATTCTAGGGACCTGGGGGCGGAGCTCAAAAGTTTTTGGAAGGCTTTTTGTATTTTAACTGTCACACTAAGTTTGCCAGCTATTCCATGGTAACGTTTAATATAAAGATAGTGTTTAAAATTATTTAGCATTTAAAGTTCCTAACTCCCTTTGCCACCTAAGTCTTAAGTAAACTTGACTGATGCTCCGTGTAGCCTGCGTCTGTGCCCCCTGGTCCTCCACAGTCATGGGCACCCTGGCATGAGAAGTGCCACCTTGGCAGACTTCATGGTTTGTTTTCAGAGAAAAGCTGATCCCAGCAGGTGGGGGTGAATGAGGAAGGCTGAGAAGGAGGGGCACAAGGTGACTGGTGAGTTGGGAAAGACAGAGATTTGGAGTTCAGGTCTTCAAGGCCTGACAGAAGGTGGGATGGGGACCCAGGCCGCTAAGGGGTAACAGAGCCACCTCTTGGACCCCACATGACTCTCCACTTCTCGGGCTCCAGTGTCCCCATCTGAAGGAGAGACTGCCCCCCTTTCTAACCGCCCCCCGTCACTTGTGTGGTGGATCCAATGTCATAAAGTCAACTTCAAGAAAACACTGGGTCTCCCTGGATTCTGTATGCAATTTAAGACCGCAATAACGGAGGTCATAGTCGGGTGAGGAACAATTTGAAAGCAGTTTCTTAAGAAGCAAATTCCTGAGAGCAGAGGGTCTCCACAGCCCAGCCCGCACACATCTTCCAGTTTCAGGTCCCGGGACAGAGGTCTTCTGTGGCTGGGAAGGTGAGCAGCGTCAGGGCAGGCAGGACCGCAGAGCCTCTGCTGTGAGGACAACAGTCCTTTCGTCTTGAAATGCCATTTCCAGAAGGTTCCAGAGTCACAGGCTTGCAGGGTGGGGAAGGAACCTGCCCAAGTTTACAACCTGTGTGTGTACAGGTGGATGGGAACCCATCTGCAGAATCCAGGACACCTGCCCCCTTCCCCCGACCCTCTTCATGGGCTCCAAGGGGCTTGGCACAACCTCTCAAAGGAAGCTGCTTCTCTAAATCCTACGTTCCTGCCTTTAGGGGAAAATGGTTAGGACAGCACAGGACCGACCTACGTCAATGTGAGCAAATGACACCCCCTTGAGGGGTTCTGAGGGGCATTTCAGAGAAGAGGGTTTCTGGGCAAGAAGGAGTTGGGTATAAGAGGGGAGGCGGCAAGAGGGCTGAGGGGCCACTCACGGTCGGGCAGGGTGGAGCGCTCCACCACGGAGCCGAAGGGCCCATCCATGTCCACGCCGTGGGACTGTACCGCAAACTCGTATTTGGTGAATGGCTTCAGCCCACCAATGAGGATGTCTTCTCCAGAGCTGCCGAGGCAAGAAAGGTGACGTGGTCTCAGGCATACCCTCCTAGCAGGGTGGCTCCTCCAAACCTGCTCCCCTACCCCTGGCCCTAGCCCCAGGCCCTGCCCTGGGAAGGGAGCCACTAACTCTAGCCTGAGAACCTACAGAGAGGTCTGGATGGCTGTGTGCTGCTCCTAGGGTATCATGTTCCATGTCCACTCTCCAAGCCAGGCCTCCTCCTCCAGGATGCCTTCCTGGATTAATCCAAGTCATCCTTCACCCGAGGAACCATCTCTGATGCATCTTTTCCTTGATTTAATTTTACTTGAGATGCAACATCTATTGCTTTTTATACGATGTTCCCTTTCCCAAACCGGCAGCTCCTGAAGACAGGGGCTCTGTCTCTCCCTCTGACTGGGGGCCCTCTTAGGACAGCAGCTGGGCTGTCTCTTCGTCATCATATTGGGAGCCCTCTGAGGTTACAGAAATAGGTCTTTCTGCATCATGTCACCAAGCGTTCAGCACAAGGCTCTGTTGTGCGGGGATAGGAGCACATGGTCTGTCCTTTTCTGCCACCAGCCCACCTGACCCTCAGTGTTCCCTGGGCATAACACATGACCCCTGAAGGTTTCTGAATCTCCCAGGCTCCCTCTCCTCATCACCACCTGCTGCCTCCCCCACCTTATAGCATTAACCCCCATTCCCACCTGGTGTAATAAGTGACCAGGGAGGCATTCCTGAGCCCCCAGGGGCTGAAGCGTACAGTGTAGTTGACAATCTTGACTGTGGTGAAGTCGGGCTTTTTCCACCGAAGCCAAATGGATGTGGAGCTATTTGATTCCGCGTGAACGTGGGCGGGGGGTAAGGGTGGCCCCCTCTGGATGGGCAGGTCTGGAAGGTGAAAATGAGAGTGTGGGGAGGGAGGGACGCCCACCCTAAAGACACATGGTGCTTTACAGTGCCCAGTCCACCGGCATCTTCTTCTGCCCTTTCTCCTCTGATCCTGTGGGCTGGGCAGTGTCACTCCCACTTTGCAGAGGGGGAAACTGAGGCTCCCAAATATTTAAGTGACTTTTTCTTTTTGCCAAGGTCTTATATATAGCAGACTGTAAAAGAGAGAGGAAGCAAATCATGGCAATTAGGAGCACAGATTCTAGAGCCAGCCTGCTCTGGTTCAAATCCAGCTCTGCCACTTACGTGCTGTGTGACCCTGGAGAAGTAACTTACCTCCCTCTGTCTCCATTCCCTACTCGGTTAGTGGGGCTTATAATAGTACGTACTTCATAGTATTGTTGTGAGGCTTAAGTTAGCTAATATTTGCAAGGTATTGAGAAAAGTGTCTGGCATATTATGTTATGTTTTGTTTTTGAGATATAATTCACATACCATAAAATTCAGTTTTTAAATGTACAATTCAGTGGTTTTTAGTACATTCATAAGGTTGTGTAGCCATCCGCACTAATTTCATAAAATTTTTATCACCCCAAAAAGAAACCCTGTTCCTTTTACCCGTGAGTCACCATTTCACCTTTCCTCCAGCCCCTGGCAACCACAAACCTACTTTATGTCTGTATGGATTTGCCCACTCTGGATATTTTGTATCGGTGGAATCATACAATGCGTAGAGGGTTTTTTTGTGTGTGTGCCTGGCTTCTTTCACTTCTCACAATGTTTTTAAGGTTCCTCCACATTGAATGACGCATCGGTCCGTGCTCCTTTTTGTGGTATACGGCGTCTGTTAGGAACCGAATGTTTACGTCCACCCCATGGCCCCCCTCCCCAGATTCATGTGTTGGAATTTGAACAAATGGTGGAGCGCTCACTAACGGCATTGGTGCCCGTCTTTTCCCACTCGGGCTGCCGTAACAAAGCCCCATAGACTAGCTGGCTTATGAACAACAGAAGTTTCCTTTTCGCAGCTCTGGAGGCAGGAGTCCGAGATGCGGCACCAGCGTGGTGCATGATGCTCAGGCGAGCGCCCTCTCCCTGTTGCAGGTTGCAGAGGGCCGACTGCTCAAGGCACAGTCACGTGGTGAAGAGTAGCAAGAGGACACTCCTCTCCTGTGGCTCTTATAAGGGCACTAATTCCATTCGTGAGGGCTCCACATCAGGACCGCATCTAATTCCTGATTATCTCCTAACACATCAGAGCGGAGTGTAGGGTTTCAACATACGAATTTTGGGGGCGTCCCACACTCTCCGCCCTACCTTATGTAAGGGAGAGAGCCGGGGGGGCCCTCCAGCCACAGTGAGAAGACGCGGATGGTCAGGAAGTGGGCTCTCACCAGAAACTGACTACCGACATGTCGGCGCCTCGATCCTGGACTTCCTAGCCTCCAGAACGTGAGACATGAACATTAGTGGTTTAAGTCCTCAGCGTTTTTGCTATAGCCGCCTAAACTAAGACACATACAGCAAGCCCTCTACCATGAGTATATGAACGATGGGTTCATTACATAAACACAAACTAAAATGAACCGCACGAGAGCAGGTCCCTTCCTTGTGTCGTTCACTGCTAAATTCCCAGAAGAGCGCACGAGCATTAGGCACTCAGGAAAAGATTTGCTGAGTGAGCAAACGGGAATCAGAACCCAGGTTTCTCGGCCCTGGGTGAGCGTTCTTTCCACTAGCCACATGGTTAAAAACCGGCCTGAGACGTTAGCGGTGAGGGGACATCGTGATGGGCAATGGCGGTGTCCAGTACAGGGCCCCAGGCAGTGCAGCACACCTCGGTGGAGAGGCTCCTGCCTGGGACCCAGGGGTCTTGGTTCCCGTCCAGGCTCTGTGTGACCTTGGACAAGACCCTTTACACCTCTGAGCCTCAGCTTCCCCGTGGGCCGCACAGGGATCATATCTCTGCCTGGAGTGGAGGGATGGACAATCCGACAGTGTAATGTAGCCGCACGTGTTTTAAAAACTGTCTGAAGGTCAAACTCGGGGTCTGGAGTCACTGACCAACCACGGGTTTCTCTGCCCAGACCTTCCAGATTAGCCCTGCTCACACATGATGGAAATACAGCAGCAGACCCAGAAGACAGTGCGCAGGCTAGAGCTGCTTTCTACGACAGAGGCCGTCTGCATCTAGAAGAGGACCCCTGAGCCTAGGAGAAGGGCTCTGGGGACAGCTGAGGCTACCAGAAAGCCTGACCACCGAGGCCCAGAGGAAAGAGAAAGGGAGCCGTACGCAGACCCCTCACCTGAGCCCCCCTCACCTGGTGTGGGAGCCTTCTCCGTCTTGCCCTTCCACACGGCTGCGTAGCCGTCCTCATGTTTGTTGAAGGCCACAAGCTTCACCTCATACAGCCGGCCGGGGACTGGGGAGGAAGGTCACAGGGGTCACTCACGAGCTAGAGGAGCCTGTGGGGTCATACTCTCCTCCCCAGAAAGGAGTCCATCTCCAGCTCCGCACCTGGCGTGTCCAGTCCCCACCGAAGCCACAGTGTCCCGTTCCCTCCCTGCAGCCCCCTCACCTAGCTGGGTCAGCTCATACTGCTTCACCTTCTTCTTGAGCCGGACAGGCCCCACATCCCAAGTCTGGCCTCCGCGGCCCGCTGGGGTGCTCTCACCGTCAGCCTCCTCCTCGGCTCCTACCTCCCGCCAGTACAGTTTGTAGCCGGAGATCTGGGCGGGGTGAGGGGGCGGCTGCCAGGACACAACCAGGGACTCCATCCTGGCCCGTACCTTCAACTCTGCAGGGGCAAAAGGGACTGGGGAGCAGGATGGCGGGGAGGGGGGAAGGAGGAGGAGGAGGATGTGAATGGGGAATGAGGAGAAGGAGGCCAGGGACAGGAGAGGGGAAGAGGCAGGAGGAAGCAAAAAGGAGGAAGATGGTATTGAGTGACAGCCTTGCCAGCCTTCTCCCAAAATCACCACTCACCACCACTCTAAGTGCCAGGCCAGGGCTGCTCTAGAGGTGAGCTCACTGCTCCAGGAGCCTAGAGCGCAGGCCATGGAGGGTGTCTCCTGGGCATTACGCAGGGTTAGCAAGGAGCGTCTCTGTGGCAGGGCTGACGGTCTCAGCACAGTGACGCTTCCGTAAGTTTTCCAAAGGAATGCATGCATGAGTGCTGGCAAGGCAAGGGGGTCACAGGGGTTGCTGAGGCCAGGAAGGAGGGGTGGAGCTATTGGAGTGGGGATCCTACTTGGAGCCTAAATGTGGGGAGCTTACTGTGTGCTAGACGCTATTCTAAGTACCTCATACTTATATTTTAACTTCATTCTCCCAACCCTAGAAAATAATGAAATACCATTATCCCCATTTTACAAGCAAGAAGCTGAGGCTTGGAGAAGTAACTTGTCCAAGGTCACTCAGATAGTATATGCACCAGGGTTTGTCTGCATGTAATCACCCTACTATTGGGCCTTTCAACAAAACCAGTAACAATCATAATCATGGAACAGCTGCTATTTACCAGCTATTGTGTACTAAACACTTTGTTTACAGTACACTCATTATCAATCTTCATGCCTGGCTTGCAAGTGAATGAAGCCTCAGAGCTGTGAATGGTTTGTAGGAGCGCACACAGCAGAAGGGGCACTCGAGCCCAGATGTGTCTGCAAAGGCCAGCCCTTTGCCTCTACACCCACCCTCCCTGTCTGGCACACAGGGGGTGCCATGGCAGCCTCTGGTGGAGAGGGTGGCTGGGTTCCAGGGTCACACACACAGAGTCACTCATGCCCTCTGGCCCCTCTGAACCTGTACCGTGGCTCTGGTTGTGCACACTGGGTGTCCTGTGCTGCATCCACTGGGAGGGTGCCCCATAGCCGGCGCCCGTGCCCGCCGAAATCCGGACTCGATACACCTTGTTGGGCAGAAGTGAGTTCAGCGTAAGCTGCGTCTCATTCCCTGGCACTTCGGTGGAGAAAATCTGATCTGTGGGACAGAAAAGACTGGCTGCTGGGAGGCCACCTAAAGACAATGCCCCCTGAAGTCCCCCACACAGACTCTTCTGCCTCAGCCGCTGGTGCCTCAGTGCCCATCAGAGCCCGAGGCCCTCTCAGCACTGGCTCCAAGGTGCTCAGATGAGCCCCATGGCTCCAGGGCCGACCCTGGGCCTCCTGCCCTGGCTGACACAGCCATCAGCCTCAGCTCTGAGTGGGGTGAACCATGGCATGCGACCCCCACTCCCCACAAGTGGTCATTGACACCTCCCTCCAACACACACCAGGGCGCAAGCAAAGGAGTTGGCTGTGAGGGCCATGGGGCACCGCCTGCCTTCCAGAGCCCCGACAACCACCCAAGCCCCCTGGTTCACCTTTCCCTCCCTCTGCACCCTCACCTGGGCCCCCAGCAACTCACCTCCTCCTAACTCTTTCTCCCTTTCAAACTCCTATCCTAGATTACCGACACCTGCCCTAATACACCTTCCCCGGTGCTCCATTCTCCCTATCCCACAAGCATCCCCCCCCGCCTCCCTATCCCTCATCTACTCTTTGGGCTGGAAGGGACCCCAGGGATCACATAGGCCACCTGCCTCACCTCACAGATAGGGAAACTGAGGCAGGGATTCAGCAAGATGATGCACTGCAAATGTAGAGGAGGCGGGGCCAGAACCCAGGCCTCCCTCCCCCTGCCTTGAGCGAGCCCTCTTTTCAGTTCTGCCGCCTCTACCCTTAGCCCGCCTCCTCTTTTCCAGGCTCACCTTCCCCTATTTCCCTGCACCACCTAACTTCCTCAGACACCGCCCCCTGTGACCCCCCCTGCCCCCCCGCTACTCTGCTCAGCTCCTCAGAGGCTCTGACCAGCTCTTCGCAGACCCAATTCCCAGCCAGGTAGAGCCCGCACCCTGCCTCCACTCACCTTCCTTTCCCAAACTGTACTCTATCTTGTACTTCATCACCTGCCCATTGCTCAGGCTGGGAGGCAGGGGCAGCCACGACGCCCTGATGTCCGAGGGGTTGGGGCTGGACAGGGAGAGCTGGGGCGCTGCACTGGGGACTGAGACAGAAGAACATCAGCATGAGCTCTGCTCCACCGACGTGGAAGGTGAGGCCCAGGAGCGGTCAGAGACTTGCCCAGGTCACACAGCAAGTCAGAAGCAGGCTCAGGACCAGGATCTGAGGGAGGAAAGGGAGCCTCTCAGGGGAGCCCCAAGCTGGAGAGGAGGAGACATCCTTCCCACCCTGAAAACGGTCTGGGGCACAATCTCCCACACCCAGCGGGCTGCAGTCACACGGGTCCCTGCCTGACTGGGCGGCTCATGGGGGTTGGGAAAAAGGGCCACGTGATATAGGAAATCTCAAGCCCAGATCTCAAGTCCCAGTTGTCCTACTGACCCTGGGCAAGCCACTCTCATTTTCTGGGCTTCGGTTTCCCCAAGTGTAAATTGGGGAGAAGAACCCCTGCCCACCCCTTTCAGGGTACAGAAGACGAGACAGGGCAGGTGAAGGAGCGTGCCTGATGTTCGCTAGTAAGGAGAGGCCCAGCTACCACTGCTAGGGAATTCTCTGGACCCCAAGGTGCCTGTTGAGGGTACGGAGGCCCTACCATCATCCAGTGTGTGGACCAGCGCCGGGGTGGAGGTGCGGCTGGCCCCCAGCTGAGAGTAGGCCACCACGTAGAACTCGTAATCCGTGTTGGGTTCCAGGTCCCGCACCTGCAGCTCTGTTGTGTCATTGTTCACCGCAAACTGGTACTCCACATTGTCCATGCCTGGGACGATGACACAGGGGACAGAGGGACTGTCACAGGAACACCACCAGGGGCCCACCAGCTGGAGGCTGTTATACAGTCCCAGTCTCAGGAACAGTCTGTTTATAGCTAAATCATCCTAGATGATCTGCATTGGCGAGTATAAACTTCCCTGGCTCCTAGTTCCTTCGCATTAATTCCTCCACTGGTTAGGAAGTTCTTTCTGGCACCTAACTGAAGCGGCTCCCACTGCATTTAACAGCTGGCTCCAGGAATCCCTGGGGGGAGAAGGTCCTCTCCCTCTTCTCCGGTATACCGTGAGTGAGGAGTAATGTGCCGCATGGACCCCTCGAGCACCAGGCCCACCCCCCCTACGTGGTGTCTCCTGTGGGCTCCCACCTCATCCCACCCAAACCCCAAAGGTAGCGACGGGCGCTCTTCAGTCACCCAACTTGTCCCCGCCCTCAGGGCATTCCCGCTTGGGCCTTCGCTGGGACGTCCCCTCCCACTCCCCACCACCCCAACCCCGCAGACGTACCCCGAGCCTTCTGGTAGTGGAGGGAGAAGCCGATGATCTGGTCGCTGTGCAGCTCGGGCCGCTCCCAGGCCACGAGGACGGTGGAGCTGCTCAGCGGTGTGGCAGTGACCCGCGTGGGGGCGCTGGGCAGCCCCTCGCGCACAACTACCGCCAGCGGCGCCGCGGCGCACGCTGTGCCGGCGCCGTTCTCAGCCACGCACTGGTAGTAGCCGGCGTCCTGCAGGCCGATCTGCGTGATGACCAGGCTGCCGCCGCCGCCCTGCACCTTCACGCGCCCGTTGGGCCGCAGCGGCACCCCATTGTGCAGCCAGCGCAGCGCGGGCCGCGGCTCTCCGGACGCGCGGCACACGAAGCGCGCGGTACTGGCCCGCGTCCGAGACAGCGCCTCGGGCGCCTGCGAGATGGCAGGGGCCGCTGGGGGCGAGCAGGAGGAAGCTGACAGTGCGCTCTGGCCGCTGGGGACTGTGCCGCTCCCACATCCCTTCCGATCTCTCTAACCTCTCCCTGGTTCACCCCTCTACCTTTACTGCTCCCCACTTACCCCAGCCCCACGCTGCCCAGGCCTCCTCGGCCTCCCCTCCTCCTGGGTCTAACCCACTTCCTCGTTTATCTCCTCCTCTTCGCCCACCAGATTTACTCCTGTCTACAGTTACCTCTCTCCGGAGCAACCTCGTCCCCTTGTTTTCTTAGTACCACTCCGAGTTCCACTATCCCCTACACCTCTGCCCCTTCCCCCACACACACTAACCTCAGTCCTACGCCTCCCCGTTTACCTAAGTTCCACCCAGACCACCCCTTCCCACCCTCCAATCACCCGGGAGCTAACCACCCCTCCTACGACCTAGTCCGTCCCCTCCAAGACCCCGCCTTACGAAGAACTCCCACCAGCTCGACACCCCCACCGCCAACCGCTACTCGTTTCTCATGCTCCAGGATGTCTCTCCATCCCTCCAGCACGCCCAATGCCCACTCCCAATCCCGCCCCACTCTGTTTTTCCCTCGGTCCCGACTAGCCCACCCCAATCCGGCGTCCTGCACGTCTACTCCCCCAGCCTCCCCGCTGCCTCACCCAGTATGCGAAGCTCGGCGGCGGCGGTGGCGAAGTCGCGCGTGCGGGGCTTGTTGGCACGGCACACGTAGACGCCAGAGTGCCGGGGCTGCGCGCTGGCGATCAGCAGGTTGGTGCGGCCCAGGACGATGACATCGGTGGAGATGGGCTTCCCATCTGGGGAACAGAAGGGAGAGCGCTGGAGCGGGGAGGTGAGGATTGTCCATCCACTCCCGGGACCTCGGGGCCTCTCTGCACTGGGGTTATGAGTCCATAAGAGTCACCAGTTCGAGTCTCAGTTCTTCCACTTGCTGGCCTAGTGACCCTCTCTGGATCTTGGTGTCCCCCTCTGTAAAATGAGGAGACAGTCCCTCACTGGAAGGACCGCTGTGGAGGTGGAATGAATAAGGCGCATGAGAACCCCCGGCACAACGCAGACACATAAATAAGTGCTGGGCACACTAGTTAGTGATTACTACGTCCACTGTTGAAACTGATTTTCCCAAGGAGGCCACATCCCTGTATGGCCCTGGCCCAGTCCCTGTGATGAAATGTGGCTGGCGAGGTCTGACCAAAACCAAAGATTTGAATATGTGCAGGGACTTTCATCTTGACATGATAGGGAAACCATTTTTAAAGTCCTTGCCTTATGGACACGAACAGAAAATTCAGGAAAAACGCAAATGGCTAAGAAACACACAAAAAAATTGTTCAGCTTTACATAATCAAAGAAATGCATATCAATAAATAGTTATTCTTCACCGATCATAATGGGAAGGGTTAAAAACAGTGAGCTGCAATGCAGGAGAAAGGGCCAGGGCTAATAGGGCTCCACCTGAACCTCGAGGTCAGGGATTCTACTGTGGGCACCGGTCCCGGGGGGGTGTGAACAGGGCTGGTCACTGTGGTGTTGACTGCAGTGGTGGACAACTGGAAAGACTTAAAAATTCACCAGTAGGACCTGGAAAATTACACTGCAGCTATACTCAAATGATGGAATATCCTATAGTCATAAGGTGTGAACAAACTGTGAAGATGGGGAAGTGCTTATGAGATGCCAATGAATGAAAACGGGACCTGGAACGGTACATTCAACAGGCTCTCAATTTCAGGGAGAAATGTGCAAGTGCATAGACAAAAATCTTGAAAAAATACGTACGTTAACAATTTTTACCTCTGAGTGGTGAGATGTTTTGTTTCTGCTTCTCCCTAGTTCCCTACAATGAGCACACACAACTTCTGCAGTCAGAAGAGAAGGAAGCAAGAGGCCCTTCCCTGACTTAGTGGAGCAGGGGCAGGAATGAGGTCCCTCTGCGGCCTCTCTCCTCCCAGCCTCCGTCCAGCTGTGTTGTTAGCAGAGTTTCTCTAAGTGAGCTCCCGAAACTACCGGTGTCGGGATCCTCTGGGACAGCGGTTCTCAGATCCTCTTGTGCACACAAGGCATGGGATGTCAGGGGACCCTAAGATGCAGAGGCCTAGGGCAAGGCCCAGATTCTGCATTTCTGACCAGGCCTCCAGGCAGTGGACGCACAGACCGCTGGCTCAGTGCTCTCCTGGCAGGAAGGGAGGAAGTCCGCGGTTTTCTCTCTAAGCGCCCAGGTGCACGGTCAGTGTTTGAGAAACACTCATATTAGACCTTCTAGGCAACATTACAGCCTTACCCAATAATAGTCTGAGGTCCCTGCTGCCCTGGGACCCCCCTAACTAGGCAAATGTCACACATCCAATGAGGCCATGCAGGTAAAGGAGGTGCAAAGATTTCAGAACTGTTCTGTCTCATCAGATCAGTGGGAGAAGGTATACAGTTGTTTGGTTTATTATTTTACTTTTTTTTTTATCCTTAGCTGAGGATACATTGAGAGAGAAAGACATCGATGTGAGAGAGAAACATCGATCAGTTGCCTCCCACCCGAGCCCTGACCAGGGATCAAAGGTCCCAGGGCACGAACTAGGTACGTGCCCTGACCAGGAACCTGCAACCTTTAGGCGCACAGGATGACGCTCCAACCAACTTAGACACCAGACCAAGGCTGGTTTATTATTTTTCTTTAAACTCTATTATTCATTATGTACTCTTGAATTTGAGATACAAACTTACAATAAGGAGGCAGTGTAGGGTAACAGACTGAGCCAGGAAAGAAGGGTTAGGAGGGCTAAGTTTAAGATTTACCTCTGCCAACAGCTTGGGACAAATCACTTCTTATCAACAAATGGAAACAAGGATAATCCTTGCTTTTCTCCCATACAGAACAGTAGGGAATGGCATGCCGGAGAGAGGACTGGCTCTACGGTCTGGGCCCTGGCTTTCGACTTGCCTCTCAGCCTCAGCTTCCTCACCTGCTCACGGGGAATAATAGTCCTGGCCTCTCCCCTCCTCCACAGGCTCTCGGAAGCCCAGGCAAGAGCCCAGTGTGTGTTCAGCAGACTGCAAGATGACGGTTGGCCCAGCGCCCTCGTTACGCTGATAGCGTCTCCAGTAACACAGTCCCACTTGGCACTTATCACTTGCTGTCTGATACCGTCAAGCCTCTCTTCGCAGCTGTGGGTCTTATCTCCCTCGCCCAGACCATGAGGGTCCTGTGTCTCTCATCTGGGTATTCTATTCCCTGTGCCCAGCATGAAGCCAGGCACGCAAAGGAGAGGCGCCCTGGGTAGAGACGGCTTTGTGATTACACAGAGCGGCAGTGGTTCCACCTGACCTGCTGGCTGTGTGGCACCTTTCCAGCTCTCACTCACTCCTCTGCCACACTGTTGTGAGGAATGAAGCAAGTCAGAGAAGCCGGCCTGGGGCCCACACTGACTAAGGTCTCAATGACAATGTCGTGAGTAGCAAATTCCAAGCACCTTATAACGGGAAGGTGCTATGCAGATTGATGACTAAGGGTGTCCAGGTCCCCCACCCATACTCAGCCCTGGGAGAGGAGTCCCTGCCACACCAAAGGTTGGTGACTATGAAGTGGTCACCATTACAGCTTCCTGACTTGGGGACACATGAGATGCCACACCCCTCCTTTCCCATGCCCTTCCAGTGCCCTCCCTCCACTTACCCTGTCGGACCCAGGACACGAAAGGGGTGGGGTCAGCGGAAGCCACACATTCCATCACCACACTCTGGCCAGATACCACCGTGGTGTTCTCTGGAGCTGCCACAATGACCACGTCCTGCTCCCTGGTGGACAGCAGGGACCCTGGAGAGAGGGCAGACCAGCAGGCAGTCTTACCGTTCGGCATCTTCACAGGGGAACCTCCCCTGGCGCCCCTGGTGAGGCAGGTGGGGCAGGGAGCAGCCAGCTCCCACCGACAGGCAGGGGGAGCAGCCACATAGTTCCGCAGAGCTGGGACTGGGACTCAGAGCTCTTTCCCTCGGAGCCAGGAGAGGAATAACCTGGTCTCCAACACACCAGCCCCGCTCTTCCCTGCCAAACCCAAACCACGCTCCAGGTAGAGGACAGTCAGGGTCATGAGTAAACTTGTAAGTCAACAGTCACAGTTTCTAGTTTTAGCACTTATTAGCATCATCATCATCCTGCAGTGTGACCTTAGACAGGTCCCTTCCCCAAAGGGTCTCGGGTTTCCATGTGCGAGAGGGTGAGGGTGGACCCAGATTTCTGCCCACTTAGCAGCTCCCTGAGCACCGATTCCTGCCCAGTTCTCAGTGCAACTCGGCGCCCTGGATCAGCATGGTGAATACCTAGTTTGTCCAGCAGGTGGAGGCAGAGACCCCAGGCGCTGGAGGG
The DNA here is from genome assembly GCA_004024845.1 of Tonatia bakeri. Lineage (NCBI taxonomy): Eukaryota > Metazoa > Chordata > Mammalia > Chiroptera > Phyllostomidae > Tonatia > Tonatia bakeri. The sequence goes on along the minus strand of PVIA01001658.1, from coordinate 119,062 downwards.
AGAGCAGACCAGACTCCAGAGCGCAGCTCACTAGCTAGGCCCCCAGGAAGCGGGGTGGAATTGGCCGCTGGGGAGTGGGAGATGTGCAGAGGGGCAAGGGGGGTGGGGAGATGCCCATGGCGGAGGGAGGCAAGTGAGAGGCCTGAAGTAAGATCCGTGGAGCGTTGCTAGGTGCCAGGCACTTTCTGTTCTCACAGCCTCCCAGAGCTGGACATTTGATAACTGGCTCATGGCCACACAGATGGTGAGTAAAGCAGCCAGGATTCAAATCAGGTCTTTCTGACCCCAAAGCCCGTGACCTTCCCACTGCATCACCCTGGGACGGGAGCTTTTCCGAGAAACACCGGACTGCAGGGAGTCAGTCTTTTAGGGCACGGCAAGCAGTAAGGGGCAAATCCCACCGTGCCCAGAGCCCCCGGGGCACACAGAGGGGCAAGGACCGAGGCTTCAGATGCCTGACCTCCTCACCCATCTGCAGCCCTGGGTGCTCCAACCCACCCAAGGGAACACAGGATCTCCACGGGAAGGGAGCACTGCGTTGGGAGTCCAGCCCCAAGTCTCTTCCGGACTTGCTGGGTGGCCCTGCCTGCTCTGGACTTTGTCACCTCACCCGTCTGAACGGCAGTGATGCCCCACCACCTGTAGGAGGCACAGCTGGGACCTCGTGGGATCCCTCCAAACTCAGAGGCAGCTGACTCCAGAAACACCCTGGTTTCCCCCACCTGCCAGCCCCCTTACCTCTGTGGGCCACGCTGAGTAGGGCCTCCTGGCTAAAGCGCTGCTGGGCTGAGTTGGTGGCCACGCAGCGGTAGGAGCCTGCGTCACTCTCCCGGACGTCCAGGATCTGGAGAACGCCGTTGGGAAGCGTGATGAGCCTTGGGAAGGGGGAGAGAGCACCTGTGAGGTGGGCAAGAGCTCTGCAGAGGGGCGGCACGCCCAAACAGACCTCCTCACTCCAGCCTGAAATACCTACAGTGTCTCACTTTCAAGCTTAATTCATAATTTGAAAAATGCAAATTAGAACTATACCATCTTCATCTATCAGATGGGCAAAGGTCAAAAGGTTCAAGAACAGCCTACTTGGATGAAGGAATGTGGGGGGGGAAGGCTCTCTTGCCTTGTCAGGAGCCATGCCAATCAATGCGGCCTCTCCAGGGCAGGCTGGTGATAGTTTAACCTCGCACCTCTTGTGTACCCAGCAGCACCACTTTGAGGACTCTGTCCCACAGATATTCTCGGACATGTACACAAAAATGTGTGTTTAACAATATTCACTCCAGCGTGGTCTTTAATAGCACAAGACTGGAAACAATCCAGTGTCCATCTGTAGGGTGGGGACTAGGTAAATCAGTGTGGGTCTCTTCGTACAATGGAATGCTAGGCAGCCGTTACAAAGGAGGCAGCTACACATGCGCTGGCATAGGGAGATCTCCAAAATGTGTGAGTGCAGAACAGTGTGTGTGTGTGTGTATGGGGGGGTGGATATGTGCACGGACACGCTGGCACTGAATGCCCCTGGTGATGGTGGCTGTCTCTAGGAAGGGACCCTGGGGTCCTGGGAGCTGGAAGTGGGAGAGAACTCCTGTTTACTATAGAGCCGTTTGTACCTCCTTCCTCCCCTGACAAAGTCCCTTTTATTTGCACCACTTCATCTGACCCTCAAAACACGCCCAAGAAACAGAGGGGGTCACAACCTTCGTTATATTGGTGACGACACTAAGGCACAGAGGGAGCTGGGGATTTCCCCAGGGTCTCACAGCTGGAGCAGAGTTAAAACTTGAATCCAGGTCTTCTGGTAACAAATCCTACATTCTTCCTGCCCGCCTGTCTCAGCAGCCCTTAGATGGCTGGGAATGACAAGGAAAGGGGGTGGTCCCCAGCAAGCCCCGATCCACATGTACGTTACTGAGGAGCAGGATGGACGAGGGTACTGTTCTCTGCCCTCCTGGAGAGAGGGCTGGGATGTGGCTCGGGCTAGGGAAGACACAGAGCAATCCAGGGCGGGGCAGTGTCCATGGTGGTGGGCTCCGGCCCACATAGGGAGTGAGTGAGTGCTCCTGGACTCTTCAGCTGTGCCCCTGCAGGGCCAGTTCGTGGTTGAGAGTTCTCAATTTCTCAAGAGAGCAAACAGTGCTGGATCCTGGATTAGGTTGGACCAAGGTCAAAGAGGAAATAGGATGGCTGTGCTCTCGGTGCAGGAATCCCTGAGCTTGTGGGGAAACAGGGTATAGTAAAACCTAGACACGGGAGACCAGAACTAGCACATGGGTGTGGGGAGAGAATCCTGGCCGTGGCTCTGGAAACCTACTGTGGCCCAAAGACTTTGAGAAAGAAACATTAGTCCCTTCCTCACCCCAAAGGCAAACCCACCCCTACCAGCGTCTTATCCCCGGCTCCAACAGTTGCCCACGCCCATGCTAGGCCGGTGGGGGAGAAGGCACAAGGAGGCAAAGTGTGATTGGAGGCAGAATTCTGGGCCCTGGCCCAGCCTGCAGCCATAGAAAGTTTAATGGGAAAGGCCAGGTGGGGAAGGATAAGCAGGACTCGTCTGGGAAATAAAGCCCCCGGTCCCACCCAGGTCTCGTCCACCTGAGATATTCTTCCTTCAAAACCCCTTGTCCTCCCTCAGTCCAGCTGGCTGACTGCCTGCAGGTTCCTGCCAGGAGCGGCCCACACTTCCTAACCCCAAAGGGCCTTGGTCTTTACAGGGAAAATGTGCTCCAGGTACCCGAGAACTAATATCTCCTTTGACAAGTAACATTTCCTTAATTATGTGTGTGGAATGAATGAATGAATGAATATCTTTCCTCAGATGTGCTGTGGTTACAGCTAACAGAGCGAAATGGAACCACTGTTAGTGTTCACCTAAAATCTTTTCTGTTTTGTTAAAATGTGTTTTTTAGCCCTGGCTGGTGTGGCTCAGTGGATTGAGTGCCAGTCTGCGAACCAAAGAGTCACCAGTTCGATTCCTAGTCAGGGCACAAGCCTGGGTTTCAGGCCAGGTTCCCGGGGGTGGGGGGGGCGGTGTTCGAAACACAGCCACACAGTGATGTTTCTCTTCCTCTCTCTCTCCTTCCCTTCCCCTCTGTCTAAAAACAAACAAATACAATCTTCGGTTAGTGGGGAAAACAGTCACAAGACAGTGTCTGTGAAGCAATTCCATCTTTGGAACGTAAATAAACGACATGTTAGGATATGCACAAAAACGCCTAGGGTGGTAAAGCTCCCATCAGTGCTAGAGGTTTTCTCTGGAAGCGGGATTACTGGGGACTTCCTTGTTGTGTTTTTAAAAAGTGTTTTGCAGTGAGTATTTATTAGTTTAGAAACATAAAACTTAAAAAAAATTAAATAGCAGACAGTGCTTGCTCTGGCACTTTGATTTGTGGCTGCCGTGCTGTGGGGAGAGCGGGCGCTGGCACGGGCCGGCGCGTGTGGGTTTAGCGGGTGGCATCGCACGCCGCCGCCTGGGATTCCCGCCTGAGAAGCGGGCGAGGTAATTTCTGTCCTGCCTTCTTCGCAGCCCTGCCCCTTTTTACGTCTCAGGAGCTCACATTCACTCATGGACACAAACACCACCTACGAACCACAAGCTCAAACACATCTGCACAAATGGTGCAGACTGTGCACGTATTTAAAGAGACTGGAAGGAATACTCAAAATGGTAATAGTGGTCTGTGTTCAGGTGGTAGGTGATTTTTTTCCCTGTTAAGTTAGTATATATTACCATTTAAGCACTTAATTCAAATTTCAAATAGAACAAAATAGCTACTTGTAGAATGAAAAGAAACTTCTATCCAAAAGGAAGGACTCATTCTCTCCAAGCCTGACCTTGAGCCTGCTCCCACTCCCCCAAAAGGCCACGTGGCCCCAGGGGTTCAAGAACACAGAAGAAATGACACAGCTGCTCTGAATTCCTGAGGGCCAGAGAGCCCCCACCCTAAGCCCTACAGAGACCCCCCTGGGGGAAGAGGAACACTAGCTGAGGGCCACTCAGTGTCCGCATACTCGCTGGACACTGGGAGGTGGGTTGGGCTGAAGACTGGATGAGGGGGCCCACGGCACTTAAGTCCATCAGGGCCGTGTTTTTAAAGTGTGAGTGGATGGCGATAACAAAGCAATTTCAAAGGGGTCTAGACACACACTTTCTTACTTCACTGGTTATGTATTTATTTTTACGGCCACCTTCTATTTATGGTAAGTGTTGCTGGTTTTCCATTTTACTGCTGTGAGATAACGTTCCTTTTTAGTATGTGTTAAGTTACAAAAGAGAGAGTTGATTTAAAGAAATGAACTAAGTGAGTGATTGTATAAACGGTTTAGGGACAGCCAAAATTACAAAGGGGGTTTATGAATGCCCGGATTTGGGGGAACATTGCTCTCATTGATGACTAATTCCCATGGAAGAAAAATGATCCCCTATCATTAGAAATTAGTATAAGTACCGGGGAATTGCCTCAGGGTCCAGTCTGCACCATCAGTTTCAAAACTGTGCGCACCGCCCCCCCCAACAGAGAGTGTTTATTAACTGCACATGTGTGCACCCCACGCCAAGGCACATGGCCTCCCTCGAGCTGCTGGCCGGGTCTATGAATAGCATATTTGTGCATGTGCTATATCTGGGCACGTGTGAAAGTGCATACCTTGGGCATAATCACGTTGCTGTTTTAAACATTTCTTTATTCCCCCCACACAATGTGCTGGGACATGTGAGCCCGGCTTATTTATAGATGAGGATCACTTTTCAGAGGACTTGGGGGCAAACACTGCCAGAGCTCAGAAACTGGCAGCTCCAGGCTCCTGGGAGCAGCCTGCGGCTTCATGGAATGAGGCCTGAACGAGATGAGGGAGGTGGGAGGCGAGGTCTGAATCCCACTGTTTGCTGACGAACTTTGGGGAAGCAACCTCCCTGCCCTGAACCGCAGTTGGACCACATGACCTCTGAGCACACCCCGGCCCCCCCCCCCACCCTGCCCTGCAACAGGGGCCTCCTCAGACCCGGCAGCTGGCCTACCCCGGCTGCTGAAGCCCGAGAGGCCGGTGTGCCATCCACGCGGGGGCAACGGCCGGCACCTGGCACTCTGAGCGCCCGCTGTGTGGCCTGGGCAGAGGCATCTCTGTCTCTGGTCCCCTAGGCCCCTCATTTAACCGTCTGGGTAATAATATCTGCCATCGGCGTTCATTCTGTGTTAAGTGGAAGGATGTTTATTCTATGTTGAGTGGGAAAAAAGTAGAAGTTGAAACAGAACCCCATTTCTGCTTTGGAAAAAAGGTGACTGAACAACAACAAAAGCCAGTGTGTACAATCCCATCCAAGTTTTCAAAGGGAATTTTTAGGAGCGGACAGGGGAGAAGTCCAGCGGACAGCCACCGAAGCTAACAGTGGCTTTCTATGGGTGGACAGGTTGATGAGTAATTCTTGTTCTTTTCTACTTACATGAATTTGAGAGACGCATTTCTAGGAGCATACACTAAAAGAGGACAATGTGACAAATAAGAATACCTACCTTGAACGATGGTGGGAATCATTAAGTGAGAGGACGGCTCTCACTAAGTGGCACCGGTTGTGACTTTGAACTCGGGGAGATTGCCTGTTCTCTCCCATTCTCTCTGGGGGCTGCCGGCAGGAGGCTCTCACTCCGGTCTTGCCCAGCAACCCCGAGGAAGCCTCCACCCAAGAGCAGCAAGAAGCCCCACATTAGGAAGGCATAGACCTCGAAGCGTCAGTATTCCCATGGCCCACTCCCTAGAATGCTCATTCGGGGAACGCTGCAAGAGGGGGCCTGGGGACATGGGCCCAGGGAGCGTGTGGTTAAAGGAGGCAAACAGGTTTCGGCAGTACACGGCTTCTCCGTGCCCTGTCAGCTCCAAGAGGGAGACTTACAGGCGTTTCTTGGCCTTGACTACAGAACCGTTTTTTTCAAAGAGCCTCTTTAGGGACTAATTTTTACAAAGAACACACTTTGGGAAACCATGATCTAATCCAATCCATTCTTTTTTCCCCTTTAATTTCACGGATGGGGGAATGGAGCTGAGTGACAAGTGACATGCTGAGGACCAATGGGGCCAACTGCTCACCCAAGCCAACGGGGTCGCTTACATCGTGACCTCTTGCCCTTCTTCCTCCTTCACAACTGTTACAGAGGTGTGACCACCTAGAAGTTTCTCGTACACTTCCACCCCAATGTAGACATGTGCAAAAGTCACAGAAGCTGGGACAACCCAACACACTCAAGACAGGTCAGTCCCAGTGCGGGGAGAACTGAATGAAAGCCAGCACTTCTGAGCCTAAGGAGCCCTGCTCCACCGGGAGAGAGCGAGGTGGGCAGTGCAGCCGGAGAGGCGCTGGGGTCAGGACCGTGGGGCGGCTCGGGAAGGCCCGCGGAGCCACATTTCCGAAGACTTAAGAAAGCAGGGAGGGAGAACCGAGTCAGGAAGTCAACTCAGAGGCCACAGATGCGAACGAGCCTCGTGCTCGCCGGCCACGCTCGGGTCCATCTGGGCCTGCCCGGGGGCCACGAGGGGGCCTAGCCTCCGCTTCCTCTCCACCTTAGAAACTGCCCTGGCCTGGCTCCAGGGGCCCACGGTCTCTGGGGGAGGGAGGAGGGTGAAACAGGAAGGACCTCCGCAGCCCATTTATCAGAGGCTGCACCCTACAGGAGGGACCGGGGAGAGGAAGACAGGTAGAAGCTTCAGAAGAACCTTGTAAGGAGGATACCTTTCCAGCGGCCTTGGGACCCTGAACGAACAACCAACATTTGCCAGTGACTCACGGTGCGGCCTTGGATAAGCCACGGCACCTCTCTGGCCCCCAGTCTCCTCCGTAAAGTGAGTGGTGGGACCAGAGACACTCTCAGGGACTCTGTCACTACTCCCTGCCCAAGCTCCGCAGCTTCAGAGGCAGCATTCCTCCCAGGAGCAGAGACTTCTCACCCGACTTCTCTCTGGGGCCAGAAATGAGCTGAGAGTTGAGCGATGCTTGGCTCCTGAGTCAGTATGAGCAAATGGAGCCACTCTGACCCTGCAGACCCCTGCGCCCTCCCCAGCCTGCCCACGGGGGCCCACTCTCCACTCCCCCGCAGGGCACTCACCGAGGCTCCTTAGGCACTGTCGCCTGGTCCTTCTCCCAAGTAATGACGGGTGCCGGCAGCCCTTCAATGTGGCACTCAAATCGAGCTGTCCCATTCTCCTCCACTGTCTGAGACTCCGGGTGCAGAGAGAAGCCTGCGAGGGCTGAGGATGAGGACAGGGACACACAGGCAGGTGGGTGAGAACGGAACACACAGGCAGGGGCAGGAGAGGAGCAGGGGAAGAGAGGCCACCTTGAGCACAGACAGCAAAGCACACCCACACAGAAACACGGGGTTTTAGAAACTCAGAGACACAGCTGGAGAGAGGCCATCGGGGGAAAGAGGTGGTCATAACTGGCCAGAGGCTGTGAATTCCAAAGGCCCCAGGCTTAACGTCAGCATCATGGTCAGATTAGAGTAAGATGCGTGTTTCTTCTGGCCTGAAAATTACTTCTTGGTGATCTGTGCCTCCTGAGAGCCCCCACAGAAGGTGGGCTGGCCAGTGGGGCTTGATTCCACACACTCCACCTGCTGTAGGGTGGGGAGCTCCCTGGGGAGGCACCTGTGCCCCTCACACTCTTACAAGTCTCTCTGGCAGGCTTCCTGGAGGAGAACACAATGCTAGACTTTCGAACTCCATGGAAAGGAAAAGGAGAAAGAACAGATGGGTGCAGAGATGGGACTAACGAATGGTGAAGCAGACATGCCAGGGAGGGACTCACTGGGCAGGACAGGAGGCAGGGACAGGGGGCCTGGGCTCAAGAGACAGGCCTTTGTGCAGGTAACTAATCAGGATCCCACATCCCACACCACGGGCTTCCTGGGTCTTAGCTCGGACCCCAGACACAAGCACTTACTGGCGAGCTTGATGACTGCCGGCTGGCTGGCCACTACTCCAAGGGGCCCGTGGGCCAGGCAGGAATAGCTGCCCTCAATGACATCTGAGGCCCCAGGGGCTGCCTCCTCACTGCCGTTGCGTGCCAGAGGCTGGGACAGCCACAGGGAGCCATTGGGCAGCAGGCGCAGGTGGCTGTGCTCCAGCAGGGCATCTCCGTCTTTGCTCCATGTGACACTGGTGGGGGGTCCGGCAGCAGTGGCCCCCAGACTGCAGTCCAGCACCGCCACCTGTGCTGGGGCCAGAATCACTTGCACTGGCCCTGTTCCACAGCTCAGCTCCACGGTTGTCTCCTGGGGCAACGGCAGCTCCCCTGCATAGAGGAGGGGGCGCCAGGGCCATCAGTGTGTGTCCTCCCACCGCCACCGTCCCCAGCTCCCGATTCGCCCACCCCCGAGCTGGGGCAAATCGTGGAGAGAGCCTCCGAGAAAGACCTGAGTCTGGATCCTGACTCTCGCCCTCGCTGACTAAGGTCTTGCACAAACCGCCGCGCTTCCCCATGCCCGCCTTCCCCAGCTGCCCGATGTCCCTACCCACTGAAACACAGTTCTTAGCAACGTTACTCATAACAGGCAATAAGTGGAAATGACCCAAATGCCCGTCATCTGATGAATGGGTAAATACATTACTCAGCCATCGAAAGGCAAAAAGTACTGGTACATGTTGCAACGTGGATGAAGCTTGAAAACTATATGGTGAGTATAAGAAGATAGTCACAAAATGCCATATGTTGTATGACCTCATTTCTGTAAAATGTCCAGAATAGGCAAATCATAGAGACAGAAAGTAGATCAGTGGCTGCCAGGGACTGGGGAGAGGGAAGGGGAGTGACAGTTAAGGGACACGAGGTTTCTTCGTGGGATGATGAAAATCTTCTAGAATTGGATAGTGGTGAGGTTGCACAGCCTTGTGAATACCCTAAACCACTGACTTGTACTCATTAAACGGTGAATTTTGTGGTACGTGAACTGTATCTCAATAAAAAGGACACAGTGACGGCTTCCTGCTGGGGCTGCTGCGAGCACTGAATGAGAGGAGGCTCAGAAAGGAGTACGGCCCGGTGCCTGACCTGGCACGGGACTGGTGCTCAGCAATGCCACTCCCTCCCCGAAACCGCATGGGTCATCTGGACCCCTTCCGCCCCAGTGGCTGGAGGAGCAAGGAACTCCTCCCTGCAGCTGATGTCCCCAAGGCCACCAGCAAGCTGGAGCCAGCGCCCAGACTCCTGCCAAAGCCAGGGATCTGTTCTCTGCAGAGGCCCCCGGAGAGCCTGCAGCTCCAGCCCTGCCCTTGGCACAAAGGGAAGAGGAGGGGACAGTGGGGGGAGGAAATGCCACCCCACAGTCAAAACTAAAACACACAGAGGCCGTGTATATATAATATACATTATATATACTATATACCATACACAACACAGTACATATTACATATGTAATATATGTGCTATACAGTATGCACTATACATATACAGTTCTATGTGTACTACAGAACTATGCAATATGCACTATATGTACATACAATATAGTATATATTAGTTTAGTATGTAGTATATATTACATTATAATATACTTTTAAAATATACTATTATAATGTATGTAATGACATACTATTAGTATACTATTATACTATACAATATGCTATAATATACCATTATATAATACACTATATTACATACACAACACATGCTATTGTACATATATAACATGTGTAATATGTACTATATTACATATATAATATATAATTATTATAAATATATATCTGTGGTATGTGATGTGTGATATAAATATGTGATATATTATTATAAATATATAGTACGTATACATTTAAAGAGTTTGTTTAGTTTTAGGGAGCAGGGGAGGGAGGGAGAGAAGCACTGGTGTGTGAGAGACATTATCAATCGGTCGCCTCTCACACGTCCCCAGCTGGGAGCTGGCCCGAAACCCAGGCATGTGCCCAGGCTGGGAATGGAACAGGCAAATTCACAGTTCGCAGGCCCGCGCTCAGTCCGCTATGCCACACCAGCCAGGGCACCAGTTTTTATTGTTTTCACCAACATTTCAGCAGCGCCCAGGAACCATCGTTCCCAGAGCACTGGTTGGTTCTCCTGCTGTGTCTCCCATCAGGCTGACCTGCTGCCTCCCTGTCCCGTGAAAACTTCTCATCCTTTGACCTGACTCCTTGTTTCCGAGCAGAGTGGGGTATCTGAGAGTGAACCAGGGACTGTGGCCCGTGCTCATTCCGAGGCAGATCTGTGTGGACAGGGCCATGTGAGGCAAACGGAAAGCACAATGGCTAGGGAATCGGGGACCCTCGGTCCTAGACTCAGCCCTGTTGGTCTAGCTGTGTGGCCTGGGTCAGTCACTGCTCTTTCTCACCTTAGTTTTCTCAGATGTAGCGGGTGATGTCTGAAATTCTATGATTTCAGGATTATTAATGAACTAGACACACCTATTGCCGAAGAAACACAGAGCATCATCCAGACATGCACAAACTGCAGATAAAACCTGCCACACCGGAACACATGCACCCCAATCTCTGCCACACTTGTCAAAACCCGGACACACGTGCCCACCCACACTGGGAACCCCGGTCTCTCCCGAGGCTGCTTTCTCACTGCCCTTGGAGAGGATCAGGTCTGGGGGAGAAGTCTGTCTGGCTAAGATAAGGGGGCCAGGGCAGCAGCCGGGGCTCTGATGCTGCAGTGGGAAGGACAGATAGATAGACGAGGCCTGAACCAGGTCTCCACCTTTGTTCATCTATGAGAAAGGCTCTACTGGCACCCCCAGCCACACAGCTGGGCTCAGCACCACCGACAGGCACAGGAGGCAGAAGGCAGCCAGCCCTTGCCCTCACCCAGTTTCCATTCTAATTGGAGAAACCAAACTGGCATCCACGTCATGGTGAGCCATTTGTTGTGGTGAAAAGAGCATTTGACCTTGGTACAGAAGATCAAGGTTCCAGTCCTTTCTTCTGCCTACCAGCGGTGTGACAGGCCACTTCACCTCTCCGGGCCTCAGTTTCCACGGCTGTAAAGTGAAGATGATCATCGCCAGGCTTGGGAGGGTTAGACCAGACGATGGAAGTCAGGGCTCCAGCTCAGAGCCTAGCCAGTGTCGGCCAAGGAGTGGGAGCACATCACTAAAGGCACTGGAGGGGCTGCATAAATGCTAATCACTGTTCTCAACGTCCAGTCCCCACTATCTGAGGCCCTCGATTCTAGGATTCAAACGCAGGCAAGCCCAGGCTCTCAGCCCAGCGGCTTCCAAACTGCCGGGTTCCAGCAGCCGAGCAGTCAGTTTGCGTTTCAGGGGAGAAAAGCCCCACATGAGAGGAATCCCTGCGCCCTCCGACAGCCTCCCCGCCCCCCAAAGCACGTCCGGGGCTTGGAAAATCCCCTGCCGCTCTGAACAAACAATGTGAACAGTTGGGGCCTGAGCAGCTGCTGGGTATGTCAGCAGCCTGGGCTCTGGCAGGCAGGACGGCGGCCAGAGGGGCCGGGCGGCTGGCTGGGGAGCCCAGAGGAGGCTCCGGTTCCCTTCCTGAATATTCATGGATCAGCAGATGTCTGGCTTCCCCACCTCTGAGGAGCCCAGCAGCGCCCAATAAGGCAGAGCAGGGAGACCAGCAGGGAGGTACATGCGGAGAGAGCACAGGAGAGGACAGGGCTGAGCCTGGGGCTCCAGCTGGCCCATGCTGGGAAGCCTGAGATCCCTCACTTTATAGATGGGGAAACTGAGGTCCAGAAGGAGGGTCTCGTCTCTCTGCAAGGCGGTTGCTCTTAACAAGAGGCATCTCTCCGTCTCAGTGCCCCACCCAACTTCTGTGGTCAGCACCTTCGTCATCCTCAGGGGCTCAGCTCAGGCACCAGACCCCCGTGAAGCCGCCCCAGTTTTCCCCAGTGAAGTCTTTCTGACTCTGACATCACACAGCCAATTGGAAACCATCCTTCCTCTTGCCCAGATGGACAATGGAACTTGGTAGAACAAGCCTTGACCTAGATCAGAGTCCTGGGCCCAGTATTTGTTGTATGACCTTGGGTCCACTACTTTCCTCCTTTCAGCCTACATTTCTGCAGGTTTAAAAATGAAGAATCTCCACATTTCTCATTTTCACCCAAACGTTCCCAGCAGCATGGAGGAGCGCACTCAGGAGGCTTGTGGACTGCCTGAAGTGGTTTTACTTTAAACCTTTGGAACAGTTTGCACTCTGCGCCATCACACAGAATGTTTGTTTTAATACAAAGTGGTTCCTATACCACCAGTCTTTTCGTCAAAGGGATGCTCTGGGGAGTGGGCCTTGTTTGTCCAGTGGCCTTGTGGCCACCCGCTTCCTGCCACTGCCAGACCACTGCCACGGCCGACCCCCGAGGCCCCTCCCACAAGCATTCCTGGTCGGCCGTCCCTCTCAGGACTGGGGCAGACGCAGTGGACACTTGCTGCCCACCAGCCCTCGGCCTCCAGGGGGCCTCCCTCTCCCACAGTCCCCCTCAGTCTCCTCGAGGAGACCCTGCCACAGACACGGGGCTTCCGTGCTTGGGAGCCCCAAGGCCATCTCTCAATCTCCTTTTCTGACAGACTGCTGTACCCATTTGCCGGATAAGTGAGATTTTATGAGACCAGTTAGAACCGAGACAGAAAGGAGCTCCACTGCTGAGCCCCAGGGTCGGAGCAGGGCTGTTTCGCAGGGGCTGCACGGGCCATGAACCAGGGTTCCATTTTTCAGTAAATGCTCAGGAAGGAGGTGCGTGAGGGGCAGGGAATGAAGCCGAGATGCCTCCGTAATTAGGCCAAGATCTCGCCACAAACATCAATGCCTTGTCACTTCTGAACTCCAGGGCCTGATAGATTTACAACTTGTTTTTGATTTAGGGCAATTCTGTATGACACCATCAGCACTCTCTTTCCCAGGGGACGAAAGTCAGTTTTTTCCAGAAACCTCCCTCCCTGCCCCCCACCCTGGCCACCTCCCTAACCAACAACAAGCCTCTCTCACTAACAGCTTGGGATGGTTGCCTGGGACACAAGGAAAGCCTGAGTACCCACTTGGCCAACTTGACAGCAGAGCCACCCTCAGCTGTCTACCTCCTGCTCCAAGACCTTCTGTCCCCACCAGACCCAGCCACCTTCAGTTCTCTGCAAGCTCACTGCTGCTCTGCGCACTGCTCCCGCTGCTCCCTCTCCCCGCAGCAGCCGTACACCCAGGATCTGATTCAGGCGCCTTTCCTTTCCCTCCCTAAAGGACCCTGTGCATCTGACCCTGGCAGCAGTCACCCACACTGTTGGTTTGCCTTTCTCCCCAACTAGGCCACAAGCTCAAGATTATATCCTACTCAGCTTTCTAATTCCCCAGGTGCCTAAAACAGTACCTGGCACATAGTAGGTGCTTAGTAAATATTCCTTGAACACATGAGTGCACATGGGGAACACAATCAGAAAGACACAGCCCAGAGCCCTCATCATATTTTCCAAGACTCGATTTCCTTATCTGCAAAAATCATAGGAACTCCCTTCAGGGCTAGAGACGGTGTGACATGAAAGTGCTTGGCTTACCCTGTGGCATCTAGTGGACACCTAACAAAATGCTTACAAAGCACAGAGACAGAACAGCAGACGCACACTGAACAACTGTACTTCAACATTACCTGGGCTAGGGAGCTCACTACTGCCCCCTCCTGCTGTGTGATTCGAATGGTTGAAGTGTCTTCCTCCTGTGCCCACTGTTTTCTCCCGGCTTGCTCCACTCCCTTGCCAGGGCTCTGTCCTCCACACTCCATGACACAGTGGTGACCCCCTTATCGAACCATCCAGAAGGCTTGTCTCTGCACTACTTTGTACCTGAGAGACAGCCTATTGAACCTTTGCTTCCCTGACCCCAATGACCCCACGGCCCCTCAAATTCAAAGGATGTTTCAGCCTCAGCAGTAAGGCGGCATTAGCTGGCAGCTTCGCTGGACCAGAGACAAGAATTCCGTTTCTCTGCATGTCAGGCCCAGAACATCCTCTCTGGCTTTCCTTCCCCTGCAGCTCCCATCAGCCCCCTCTGACCAGGCTGGGGCTGGGGTCCTCCCCAATTAGAGCTGCTCTTACTCTTCTCTCCCCCCACCCCAGGGAGCTGGGAGCCCCCAGGCAGGCCTGGCAATGACATCTGTTCTGCATCTGGAATTCTGTGTCAAATCTGGTTGCTGTACCTCAGAAACAGTGGAGGCCGAACAGGAGACAGTGCGGGGAGGGGAGGGGTGGAAAAGTGTGGATTCCAGAGCCCAGCCCCACCAATGGAGGGGGGCCAAGCCCAGAGTGATAACTTCTCATGTGAGGGGGAGGGGGTGCAGAGAGGTTGAACTGGGGTATATGTGTGCCAAACCCCAGGAAAGTTTGGCTGCTCCGAGAGCCAGGAGACTGGTTCCAGCCCCAGCTCCGTCCCTATCCATGTAACTCGGGGGAGTCACTCAGTTTTCTCATCTGTAGAATGGGTTCATGCTAAAATTGTTTCTAAGTTCCTTTTACTGCTGACATTCGCTGATGCTCTTAACTGTGAGACCACTGAACTTGAAAGAGGTACCTGGAGGACAAAAAAAGGGAATGCTAGTTTGCACATTACGTGTGACTGACTGAGCCATGAGAGTACACACAGGATCAGGGAAGGTTTCAATAGCTTCTGGCTAAGAGTCACTGTTAAGAGAAAGCTGTTTCACCTGGTTCAGGCTGGCCTCTGAGCCTCCAGACTGAGGGAGGGGTGGGAGGGTGGCGGTTACTGGGTGAGAAGGAAGACAATCCCTTTCATGTTCTTAGAGGCTTTCTATTACTGACTTCTGGCTTCTCCACCCCCCAAATTCTAACCGGGTGAGAGGGAGAGCCCCACTTTTGCATGCCATGAAAACAGCACACTAAGCCTTCCAGCACCAGCCCCATCCCTAGAAACGTCCCCCCAGTTCCCCATCCCTGACTCGAGGAAAGTGTCAGAGGAGAGGGGCAGTCAGCATCCTGACCCCAGCGCCAGCCCTTCCTTCTGCCGTGATGAGGTTGTTGAAGTGTCTATTATTTTTACCTCCCTTTCCCTCACCCTTGCAAACTCAATTTATTTTCAAGTCCTACTGATTCTACTTCCTAAATATCTTGAGAAATCCAGCTACTCTGGCCACCCCCACTGCACTACACTAGTTGCCACCATCCTCTTCTGGATTACTGTGACAGCCTCCCAAGAAGCTGGAGCTTCCCGCCTCAGTCCTGCCCAATCGATTCTCCACACTGGCTGGAGTGAGCTGACGCAGAGCTGATCTAAAAACCCACCAAGAGCTGCGAGGGCCTCAGAGACCCTGGTGGGGCTGACAGGGCCCTTCATGAGCAGGGTCCAGGCCAAACCCCCTGTTCCCTTGACACTCTCACCCTTTGTGCTCTGACCTCCAGCCAGATGGAGCTTCATTCAATGGTCTCAGCTAAGTCACCTCAGCACTTGCACATGCTGTTGTCCCTGGAAAACTTTCCCCATCTTCACTCTCCTTCTTCAGGGCTAACGTGGGCTCTGCACTGAGCTGCGTAATTCATTGCTTCCTGAAGGCAGCCTTTCCAGAGGGCCTGTCAGTACCCACCACCCCTATCCTGCCCCACCAGACTGGAAGTTTGGCACCAGGGACCAGGTCTGTCTCCTTATTTACTTTAGTCTAGGCACCAGGTGCATTCTAGCCACACACACACACACACACACACACACACAAAGTGCTCAGTAAATATTTGTTGAATGAATGAGTGAGTGAATGAGTGACCTTGGTCCAGATAACTGTGGCTAGTCAAAACTCTGTAGGAGTGTCCCAGGTCTGACCTGCTGAACTTTGCACAGGTTTGGGACTGAAGGCTGGTGGACTAGTTGCTTTAGCTGAACATGCTGCTGTCAAGGAAGCCCCAGATCTGTCCCTGTCACTCACTGCCTTGTGCACTCTGGAGCAGACATAGGCCAGGCCTCCAAGTTGAACTGAGCCCCTTGCCAGAGGCCCCACCAGGATTCATAATGCTCCAGTGCACTTCCCAGCCCTGGTCCCGCTTTGTTGGGTGACACTGAGCCCGTGTTTGGAGCTCCTGGAAAAACCAAGGACGGGGGCACAACTATTCCTTAATCTCCTGAGTTTCAGGGGACATGCCCTTGCCCTTGTCACCTGACAACCCTGAGCCCCCCACTCCCCTGCGTCAGCCTTAGGGCCTTGCCCCCAGGCCTCCAGCCAGGTGGGCAGTCAGCCTAGAAAGGGGCGTGTCTTTGTAGCGAGAGAAGGGGTCTCAGCGGTTCCCGCACTTTTCCACCCGCTGTTTGGGTTTCCTGGAAATGGGCCTAAGACCCGCTAGGCGAGGGCTTCTTCCCGCTCCGCCATCCCTGCTCTCTCCCACGTGGCCTGGCTGAATCTCTCTGGAAAGCCGCAGCAGCTGGAGAGAAATCCCCCTCCCCACCCCCGCCTCCAAGTCCCTCCCCGACTCGCCCCGGACGTATCCTGAGCTCTCCCCTCAACAGGGAAGGCAAGAACTGGGCTAACAAAGCGGGCAGCCCATCCCCCTTCCTAGCCCTTCTACCTACCTTCCCCTTTGGCCGTCCCCAAACGCTTATGGGACAGAAAGCGACAGGGCTGGAAGCGCAAGCAGGAGCCCTAGTCATAGAGACTCCGACTCTGTTACCCCCCTCCTAGCCCTTTTTCCAGCGTGGGCAACTCTGGCTCCTACCCCAACCCCGAAATGAGGTTTGGGGGGGTCGGTTTGGAGGAGGCCTTGCTGACCTCGTCCACGCTTCCCAGACCTGCCCCCGGGGTGGGGGGGAGGAGTGACACGCGTCCAATCCGCACAACGACTGTTGGATACTTCCACGAAAGCAACTGGTTTCCTGCCCCTCCAGGCCACGGGTTTGGGGGAGCAACACTCCCTGCACACATACACCAGCCCCAGGGACCACACCCACCGGGCAAAGTCGAGTGTTGAACTACCACTTACCCGAGTCAATCAGAAATCTCCTGCTCTGTTGCTCCCCCACCACCAGCAAGGGCACTCCCCAAAAGCTAAGGCCAAATATTAGTTCAGCCCCATACACACAATTACACACGGTCTTGATACAGATGGAGGTGCAGACACCGCCCCCGCCCCCCCGGCCCCAAACAACCCTCCTCTTTCACACACACATTCAACCCCAAGACACGAACGGGCAAGGCAGAGCCCGCCCCGCGCAAGTCACCAACACCGCAGCCACAGCCCCGGGTTGCCACGCGGAGACCGTGGCACGCACTGCGGACACGTCTGCCCGCAGAAGCCCCCTCCCTACCCTCGGCAAACGCGCTCGCGCGCGCGCACACACACACACACTCACTCACTCACTCCACTCCGGACTCCGTAAACCAAGGACACACACCCCCTGCGGACAAGTAAGAGCCGCAAACGCCCCCAGTCACTGCTCGCAGACCCTTAAGCGCAAGCATCCCCGGGACCCAGACGCGCAGCCCACGCCCCACCGACCCAGTACTCGTTCGGGACGCGGGATGCACGCCAGCCCCACAGCCCCACAGCCCCACAGCCCCGCAGCCCCGCGCGGCCCCTGGCGCGGGCGCACCGACACTCCGCAGCCGCTCCGGCCGCAGGCGCAGTGCCCGCCCTTACCGCGCGCGGCCAGCAGGCAGAAGGTCAGCGCGATCAGCCCGCCGTGGCCAGCGTCCCCCTGCGCCATGGGGCCGGCCCGGGCCGCTGCCGCCGCCACCGCCGCCGCCCCGCGCCTCGGCTGCCGCCGCCGGGGGAGGGCGCGCCGGGCGTCAGTGGCCCGGGGAGGCGCGGCGCCGCGGGCGGGGGCGCGGCCTCGGGGGCCCGGGCCCGAGCGGGGGCCTGCGCGGGGGCCGGGGCTGCGGCCGCCTCGCCCGCCCCTCCATCGCCATCTTGGGCGAGCAGCCGAGGGCGGGGGCGGGAGGTGCTAAGCGAGTGCGGCCGCCGGGGCCCGGGCACCGTGACCCTGCGGCGCGCTGGGCTCTGCCCCGCTGGGGTCTGCCCCACAGTGCCTGGCCCTCTCTGGGTTGCCTTGGGTCCCTGTTGGGCCACTTGTTTCTGAGTCTGTCTCTTGGTCTCTCTGTCTCTGGGTCTCCGGGTCTCTCTGCCTTGGTGTCTGCCTTTCTTTTCCCTGTCGCCGCCTTAGAGTTCCCTCACCCCCATCTCTGTTCCAGGCTAAATGGAGGCAGGTTCAAGGCCCCTGTTTCTGTCCCGATGGCCCATCTTGCCTTCGAAGCTCAGTCCGTTCCAGCCCAGGTCCTGTCCTGAATCCTGGTTAGCTTCTCAGTGCGCTGCACCAACAGACCCACTGAGGACAGGACAGTTTCCTCTTCACCCCCATTTCCATTGCCATTCCAAGCTGAGGGCTTCTCTTGGCCTCTTCCCCTTGCTCTTGATAACCCGCCCAGGTAGGGCATTTACTCAACACTGAGCCCATTCAGACGTCTCTGCAACCCTGAAAGGGACAGAGAAAGTTTGACGGCTTTCATTTTACACATAGGGAAGCTGAGGCTGGAGGGGGTGAAGACTCCCCAAGGACCCAAGGCCGGAGCGCTGCGGAGGCAGGACCAGAACTCTGGGTTTCTGACTGCAGAAGGTCATTTCCATTCATTCTTCAACTGTGCCTCCTCTGTCCTAGTCCGATTGGTTGCCTCAGTGTCCCACAAACATTTCTGGCTCTAAAGCCAGGGATACTATCTTCAGGCTATGGTGGGGAGAGGAGTACAGATTAAAGGACCTGTGTGAGGTACCTTGCAAGACCAAGATACCGTGGTTCCCCATTCCCTGTGCTTCCGGTGTTCCCATGACCTAGAGCCATTTTGTTTCTGTGTCCAGTGGGTGCCTCACCCGTCTGTTGCTAGTTAACCCTTAATAATGACCTGTACTGTGCAGATCTAATGGGACCAGGAATTTATTCATTCATTGGCAGGCCCATCAGCAGCATTTGACTTAGCCGGTTCCTCCCACTTGCTTCTCTTGGCCATGTCTGGCCCTCAGGTCTTTAAGAGACATCTTTGTACGGAAGATGCCTGCATGTATAGCTCTGGGCTGCACCTCTCCCCTGAAGCCTGGGCTTGCCCAGCTCCCTGCTCAACATTTTCATTGGCATCTCGATTTTAACATGTCCAACACTCAGCTCTGACCTTCCTTTCCAAACCTGCTCCTCCCAGTTTCCCCCATCAGTTCCGAGCCATTCCATCCTTCCCGTTGCTCAAGTGGAAAACACTGGAGTCACACTGGATGCCTCGTTTTCACATTCGTCTGCTCTGTCTCCCGCTGCCACTGGGATCTGAGCATTTCTCACCTGGACTTCTGCATTAGCCTCCTCACGGGTCCCCTTGTTCCTGTCCTTGTCCCTTTCATCCTTTTCTCAGTACAGCATAAGTGATTCTGTTAAAATGGGAGTAAGACTGTGTCACTTCCCGGCCCCAAACCTGCCAGGGCCTCCTAGCTCAGAGCAAAAGCCAAAGTCCTTGCTAGAGTGAGAAGCTCTGATCTGGAGGACTGTGTTACCTTTCTGATCTTGACTCCTACACTACCCCCTCTGCTCACCACCTCTCCAGCCACAGGAGCCTCGTGGTTGTAACCTGATCATGACCAGCCCCCTCCCTCCTGCCTCTAGACCTTTGCCCAGCTAGTGCGAGTCTGAAACTCTGTCCCCCCACCCCTCCTGTCCTCACAACTTCCTCCATTCTCCCTGACCCTGCTTCTTTCTAACATGCTCTGCATTTTACTTATTTTATTTATAGTCTATCACCCCTCAACCAGAATGAGGGCTTCCTGAAGACTGGGATTTTTGTCTGTTAGGTTCACTGCTGAATTCTAAGCAACTGGACCAGTGGCACTGTGTAGGTGCTAAGAGCCAGGATAAAAGGTACAAGTCACTGCCCATAGGGACAACAGCATCTAGGTGGCATGGGGTAGCTGAGAGGATGGGAGCAGGAGGAGGAGGGTGTGCAGGGGGGTTGTTGAGGGAGCGGGCTTCAGAGAACTGTTGATTGTTGTAAATGTTCATCCTGGGTCCTGACGGGTTCAGGAGGGTGGAACCGCAGGGTTGAAGGGAGTAAACACCCTCTGCAGAGGCCCTGTGGCGTGAGACCACAGTAGGTACTCCGGAAATGGCAGTGCCAGTAACTGACTGACTGCAGAGATATTCATGGTCGCCTGTTGTGGGTCAGGCCCGCTCTGGGCTCCGGAGACACTGTGGTGAACATGGTTCTTGCCGGCATGACACCCGGTCTAGTGAGAAAAACAGACAAGGAGAAGAGCAACTGTAACACTGGGCGACGCAGGCTGGGGCGGGCGCAGGGAGGAGAGGCACCATGGCCAGCTTTCGGGGAGGCGGGGGAAGCTTCCGGAGAAAATGATACCTGAACCCGGTGTAAGCAAAGTGTAAGTGTGGACTGGCAGGAAGGAGGGCAGAGGTGGGAGAGGAAGCCAGACAGGGAGACTGGCACCCGATGGGGAAGGTCTTGTATGTCGCTAGAAAGCAGTTGATGATGTGGCTCTCAATTCAATGAATAAGTGAAGGAACAAGGGGTCGCCACGTAGTGTCGCTGGTCCACGAGGCACACACGAGAATCAGTGCGTCTCTGTCTTCACACCTCAGCACCCAGGGGTGGGGTACACGTGAAGCGTGGCGGGTTCAGGCCCGTAAATCCCGGGTAAGAAGGACTGAGGCATGGTTCTGGTCCCACCTCTGTTACCGGTTTGCTGTGTGACTTTGGGCCATTTCTTTCCTCTTCCTAGGCCTCCACTTGGTCAGCGAGAAAGACAAGAGGCCTGGGGTATGTATGACGCACTTTCTAACCAGCAATGCCAAAGAGTTTGCGCCATTAAAAATGGATATGGCACTTGCCTTAATTTCTCTCTTTTTAAATCCATCCTTAAAATATTCTGTTACTTCCCCCCTTCAGATGGTACCGTGGGGTGCCTCCAAACGTGTGTGGGGTGTTCACGGGTGGAGGGCCGTGGGGGGCCGGTGAACACGCTCAGGTGAACACCACTCGCCGCTGTCACGGGTTTTCACCGTTAAAGAGCTTGAACTCTTTCCCATCAAGCTCCGTAGGTGTTGTGTAGTTTGTAGCCTTGTTGGACCGTGAGAAAGACATGACAGAAGTATGAAGGAGCTCCGACAGCCAAACTACAGCACTCTGATGCTGAGGAGAAAATGATGATGTGGCAAATTTGCTTCCAATTGACAGAAAAGAATGTTATAGTCTTCTAATCAAGTCAGTATTCACGAATATATAAAAAGACTTTTTTGCCCTGGCTGGCGTAGCTCAGTGGATTGAGTGCGGGCTGCGAACCAGGCATCGCAGGTTCGATTCCCAGTCAGGGCACATGCCTAGGTTGCAGGCCATGGCCCCCAGCAACCACACATTGATGTTTCTCTCTCTCTCTCTCTCTCCCTCCCTTCCCTCTCTAAAAATAAATAAATAAAATCTTTAAAAAAAAAGACTTTTTTATTTTGTTATTATTGTGTTTTAGGGAGTTAGAGGAAGAAGGGGAGAAAGAGAGGGAGACAAACATCGGTGTGAGAGGGACGCATCGATCAGCGTCCTCTCCTAAGTTCTCCAAACCAGCACCCAGGCTTATGTGTGCCCTGACCAGGAATCGAACCAACGACCTTTAGGATTGTGGGATGATACCCAGCCAGCTGAGCCACACCAGCCAGGACGAAAAGCCAGTGTTTAAAAAAATAAAATCTAGTGATAATTCACTCTAATTTGGTGTTTTGTTTACCAGAAAGGCAGACCTATTGCATGTAAATGTTTTTTTTTTTTTTGTGGAGAAGTATTTACCAAATAGATATAAAATCTTTTATTTCACATTTCAAAATTAAAACTAAAATTTTTTAAAGTTTTTTTTTTGTTGTAGCACAAAATTGAATCGTATCATGAAAGGAGTTTTTGTGTATTTTTGATCCTGTGGTTACATTTCAATGTATATTTGGTCCTCAAATTTGATATATAGTTTTGTTTGTTGACAAATCATGTGGTTTTTTTTTTGCAATTAATTTAAAATCAGCACACATCACTTCTTAAATGGCGAGGAGGTTTTTTTAACTCATCAGCTGAAAGGTATTTACGTTTTCTTCCATTGACAATGTATTGTTATACATTTCTTTCTTTGAGGCAATTCTAAGACAGAAGTAACATCTGGGGGCAGCTCGGTGTAGGGGCTGGGAGGCTAGGAAAAGGCGGAAGGACTCCAGTTTTCATGGTCTTGACCAGGTGGGTAGGATGGGATTAAATACAGAGAATGTGGGGAGAGCGAGACAGAGCAGAGGGGAGATAATTTGCTGCCTTAATGTGTTGAGGATGAGGTGCCTTCACGGAATCCCCGTGAAGGCGTTAAAAGGACCAGAAACACCTCTCTGGTCTGAGCGGAGAGATCAGAACCAGAGAAGTGATTCTGTGAGCTGCTATGTCTCCTATCAGAACATCGAACACGCTTTATTACAATATTCTTTGTTAAACCATCTGGCACCCTGCGAGGCAGTACGCTCCTGTGGCAGGGGCTGTGCGCATTCTGCTGCCTCTGGTTTTCCTGGCGTCTACGCAGCATGCGGTAAACCCCCCAACGAGTGTTTTTGAGAAAGCTTCTCCTTTCTCATATGCCATGCAAACACGATGAAAGTTCTAAATCACTGCAGGAGCTCGAGAGAGAGCCTGTTACTGTAAAAGGGGTTTGGGCACCAGAAACTGCTGAGAGGCACTTGCCTGAGTGATCTCCAGGACCTCGCTAGGCTCCGAGACACCAAGTCAAGAACTTACGGACTGCTTGTCCCTTAGGACCCGCGGAGGGGTCTGCGGCACTTGTGTCAGTCTAGAACAGATGAAGGAATGCACCAAGGTGGGGGCCAACAATATGTGTACAAGCTCTTTGATCCTCTCCCTGCAGCGAGTAGAGTCCACTTCCCTGCCCTTTGAATACAGGCTGGCTTCAGTGACTCATTTCTAAAGGACAGAATGTAGAGAAGGTGACACTGAGTGGCTTCTTAGGTTTGTCATGAAAGAAGACACGGCTCCCATCTGGCTTTCTCTGGAGGACATGTGCCTTCGGGGCCCTGACTGCCGGGTATGAAGTCTGGCCACCGGGAGGCCGCCGTGCTAGAGACCGTGTGAGGAGACCACACGGAGAGGGAGGTGCTGCTGGTCCAGCCCAGGAGCCAAGTGTGTGAGTGCCGCCGTCCTGATGTCCAGCCTGTCGCTGTCTGACTGTGACCACACAGAGACCCTGAGCCCGGTCGACCCCGGCTGTGCAGAGGACAGGAAGAATAACAAATGGGGGTGTTGTTTCGCACCACTGTGTTTGGGATGGTTTGTACTAGTTAACCAGAACAACCGCTGGAATCTTTTTGTTTTTTATGGTTATTGATTTTAGAACAAGAGGAAGGGTGTGTGTGTGTGTGTGAGTGAAAGAGAGAGAGAGAGAGAGAGACATCTCTCAGTTGCCTCCCATATGTGCTCTGACCAGGAATCAAACCTGAAACCTTTTGGCGTATGGGACGACGCTCCAACCAACTGAGCCACCCAGCCAGGGCAGCTGCTGGAGTCTTTACTGCACTGGGCTCACTATTACACTCATTGCCTCCCCCATTCATCTGACTGTAAGGAAAATACAAAAAAATAGGTATGCTTTCATATCTTCAACCTTCATTTTCAAAGCTCTCACACTGTTTCTCGGCTCAAACTCTGAGCCCGTGGGATGGGTCTCTTCTCCCACTGGGATGCCTTTCCCCCCATTCATGCCATCACTGCAGCCAAGTTGTGGAGCTGGGGACATTTTTATTTTCATCTTTGTGCTTTTCTATGTTTTCTTCCGTATTATCTACAATGAACACATACGATTTTTGTAATCAGAAATAGCAAATGTAACCGAGAGAAAAAAATACAGTCTTTAGTTTGGGATGGTGAGAAACAGTGGTGATGGTTTCACAACGGTGTGAGTGCACTTGGTGCCACTGAGCTGTACACTTAAAAATGGCTAAAATGACAAATACTATGCACGTTTTACCACAATAAGAAGAATGTATATAATCCCTTAAAACTCAGCTCGAATCCCTGCTCCTTCCAGGTGATCATCCAGTCCTCACCCATCTGTCTGTACCACTTGATAGGTGCTGGATTATTTCTGCCTCATACAGCGATTTCTTATTTACGTAATTTATTTGTTTCAGTCTTGTATCTCAGATAACACTGGAAGCTCCTGCAGGGCAGAAACTGGCACCAAACAGGTGGCCATGCCTACAGCGCACTTAAAAATCAATTGCCTGGATCTGGCCGGGGTGGCTCCGTGGGCTGAGGGCCGGCCTGCAGACTGAAAGGTCTTCAGCTGGCGAGTCTGGGCACAGGCCTGGGTTAAGGGTTCGGTCCGCAGCTGGGGGCGTGCAAGAGACAACTGACGATGTTTCTCTCCCTCTCTTTCTCCTTCCCTTCTCCTCCCTCTAAAAAGATTAATTAAATCTTTAAAAAAATCAATTGCCTGGAAAGCAAAGCATGTTTCCCTAAAGAATCAGCAGTATACCCCTGGCTGGTGTAGCTCAGTGGATTGAGCACAGGCCGTAAACCAAAGGGTCACTGGTTCGATACCCAGTCAGGGCACATGCCTGGGCTGGGGGTGTGTAAGAAGCAACCATACACTGATGTTTCTCTCCTCCTCTTTCTCCTTCCCTTCCTCTCTCTCTAAAAATAAATAAAATCTTTTTTTTTTAAATAATCAACATTACAAATGGTGGCTATGTGCTCAGACTACCCAATCAAAACCCCTTTCACTCATTAAATATCCAAAATGTTATATATTGGCAATTAAAATATATTACAGAAAAACTTTGGTAATAGTAGCAGTTAAACAAAATGAAACAAAAATCTATAGAAAGGCACACAAGCTTAGGATTCAATTAGTATTAAATACATACACCAAAAGAAGAGAATTATTAGCCAGGTAAGACAAAGTTCTGCATGGATGAAAATGATTCAGTTTATTACATGACTCATCTCTGGATGCAGTCACACGGCGTAATGATGGGAGCCCCGAACATCAGTCTAAGTGAAATTACAATGGAACTATATGGAAAAGATGGGGGACATGGGATGTGTGTGTGTTTGGTGGAAATGGAAGGAAAGGCAGACAAATTTGAATCTTTCATAGTGGGATGCCACTAGATAATGCATAAAAAGTAAAAAAAAACACAGAATAACACATTATTTAGAGATTTTAGAACTTGACTCCTTAAGCTATGTGCCTATGTAACCATGGCAATTAAAACAAAAAAAAAACGGGGGGGTGCAGGTCTCTGCACTGTCCACACGGATGCCCTCCGCCCTGAGCCGTCTTTCCTCGTCAGCTCTCCGGGCAGACGATGTTCTTCCGTTCGCCGGCTCCCATCACCACCTCGCTGCTCCCAACGACTCGCTCCTGCCCAGAACCACGGCTGCTCAACACCCACCTCTGCTCAAGGCCAGCCTGCCCAGCCAGCCTGGGATTCAGAGGGCTCCTTTCTGGTCCCCATTTATGAGGGCCCCTGTACACACATACAGCACAACGGGCCATGCGACCTCCTCTCTCCCGAGGTCTCCGGATGCTTTGCCCGCAGCTGGGCACACCTCTCAGGATGGGTCACCTCGTTCCACAGAGCTGAAAGGCAGGTGATGCAGGTCACATTGCCTGTTGTTTCTTTGGCAGCTGCACGCTCTCTGCTGGAGGCCAGCATCCTCCCCTTAGGCCTGTCCTGCCCGATAGCCTTCTTCCTCCTCAGTTTCCCCATCCAGGTGTGTCTATTCCGGGGCCCGCCCTCACCTCTGGTCTCTCAGACTAACTAAGCTGGCTGAGGTGAAGCAAGACAAGCCGGGGGCAGATGCCTTGGCTCCCATTATTCAAGGCCCTTTACATTCCATCCCCAGCACTCCCACCTTTTCCTATTATTGCCCCAACCCCCACTCAGGATCCTGCCTCCCAGTGTGCCAGCTCCCCCGCTTTATTCCTTCGTGTCTGTTTGTAAAGCGCTCTCTCTGCCTGGACTGACTTCCCCCCACCTGGGGAAACTCAATCCTTAAGCGCTCTCTCTGCCTGGACTGACTTCCCCCCACCTGGGGAAACTCACTCCTTAACACCTAATCAAACGCCACCTCCTTTATGCAGCCTTCCCTGACCATCCCCTTTCCCACGACCAGAGAAAATAGTAGCTCCCGTTTGCTGAGTGTTGCGTGTCAGATACTAGGCGCTCTGCAAGCATTTTCTCATATCAAAGCTCAAGCAACTCCACAAAGTATTACCATCATTAGCTCTAGGTTAGAGAAGAGGAAGCTGATGCACAGAGAGGTTGAATAACTTGCCCAAGGTCACACAGCAGGAAGCGATTCAGGACAGCAGGCTCTCCGGGTCCCAGCCTGCACTCCTTCCTTACTGCTGTCCTGCTCTGCCTTCTGGGGACTCCCACAGCACTCAACACCTCTGTGTTTGCACTGACCCTCTTGTTTGCATATCCACCTCCACTTCCAGACAGACTCCGGGAGGGTGGAGAAAGAGTCTGACTCCCCCGAGGGTCCTCAGATCCCTGGAGCCCTCAGCATGAGCCTAGCCCGAGGCAGCTGCTCAATTCCCACTGCTGCCAATGGGTGAGTGACGCCAGGATCAGTATTCCACGCCTGCACTGTGACCTCAGGCAGGACATACACCATCTCTGAGCTCTAGTTTTTTCTGGGATGGGGAGACATGCGAGGAATAGTAATGCCACCTCACCGATGCCTCCTGGCCTGTTGTGAAGATGGCATGGAACATGACGCTGACATACGGAAATATTCTGTAGGTGGCGGGACACTCACCATACAAATGTTAGCAGGTTCAGAGGGAAATTTGTCACCTGCTCAAAGGTCAAACATGTTATCCCAAACAAGTTAGTAATGCCTTTATCCAAACAGTGTGAACACTGGAAGATTGGCCTTGGTCAGGCAGGTGGGAAGTATCTGAGGCCAAGACGGGCCGTCAGCCCTGTGGGGCGGAGGCTTCTGTACCCACCCTTCTCGCTCATGTCCCGGGACCTGCTGTTCTCCCAAGGTCTCGGGGCTGACTCATGCTCCTCTTCCTGCCCAGCATCTATCTTCTCAGCAGGCCTTGGGCCTGACAGCTCCGGTCCTGGAGAGCAGACTGCTCCCACTGGCAGTCTTACACGCCTTGGAGGAAGTGGAGTCAGACCAATGGCAGGAGTGCCAACTTGAACTTCGTAAATCACTTCCAAGCCCCCAACCCATGTGAGGCCTGTGCTTGGCTCGCTGGCCTCACTGCACTCTGAAGGAAGTATTAGAAAGCCATTTTAGTGTCCAAGTTTGGAGAAGCAAAAGGCTAGCTTGAAGTCATAACTGCTGGACTTGAACCCGCCTGTCAGATTCCAAATTTTCTAGTCTTTCCCATGCTCCCCTTTCCTCTCTGGGCAAGTTCAGGGAGAGTCATATCCAAGACCCACCCCAGTACATGCTTTCTCAGCATGCACTCAGTCCCTGAAGGAACTCAGATTTCAGGCAAATACCGTATTTCCTTGATTCTAAGATGTGTCCTTACTCACAATTTTATATTTCTGATACCAGGATCTTACAAACAGTAATATCTCGTATTTTAGGAAACTTAGTAGGCAACCTAGAGACTACATTCAAGTGTCTGTCAGCTACCAACTAGTTTTGTGACTCTGGGGAAGTCACTTGACCTGCCTGCACCTCCAAGGGTGCAGTCGGCCTGACTTTGGTACCCCCTCTGCCACTTGACAGCTGTATGGCTTTGCAGTCTTCTCTGGGCCTCAGTGTCCCCATCTGATGGAGGAGTCACTGATTTTTTGAGGGGTCACCTCTTCTTTGAAGCTGCCGAACATGTGCCCCTAACCACACAGAAGTATAAAAAAAGCTGAGCAGCTGTGTGTGGAGTAAGGGCTGCAGGGGCTGGAATCCCTCGGTTTCCTGGCAGATGCACTTACTCCACTCACTCACTGTGGCGAGGCCCTCTGCTGAGCTCTGGTTTGGGAGAGCGTGGCTCTGGGAGGCCAAGGCGGAGCTGGAAGACCTGCGCTCAAGCAAGGACTCTCTAAACAGCTGGGATGGCTACAGTATAATCCCTTTCTGGCTATGGCCCCTGCTCCTCATCTGCAAAGCAAAGCAGCAGATGAGATGATTTCTAAGAATCTGTTCTCTTAGAACCCGGCTCTAACGTTCTGTGAATACAGCCTTCCACTGCTCTGCCTCCCAGGCACTGTACTCTGATTGCACATTAGGATCACCTAGGGAGCTTAGTGAAAAAATAAAAATAAAAGATGGCAGGCCTACTCCCTCCCTGCCCACCCCTGCCCCACGTTGACTAATTGATCCCAGGAGGGACTCAGATACCAACATTTTTAAAAGCTCCCCAGGTAACTATGATAGCAGCCAGGGCTCAGAAGCACCACTCCTCCAGACCTCAAGTTTCAAAGAACAAAAATTCCAATGACAGTTCAAAGAAGGAGTCCGAAAAGCTTCAATTAGGGAGAATTTGGTTTCTTTGGCAGTCTTTTTTAGGTTTTTGAAAATCACTTTTTAATTTTTCTTTTGCAGTCTCACAAGTAAATTGGTAAATGAGCACTTAAAAACCTACCACTTAGCAATCAGACAACCCTAACTGAGGGAGGTCACAAGACTCTTCACTTGAGCCCTGGCTGGTGTGGCTCATGCGGTTGGCTGAGCGCCGGCCTGCAAACCAAAGGTCGCTGGTTCAATTCCGGGTCCCTGGTTGGGGGCATTGCAAGAGGCAACCGATTAATGTTTTCCCCTCTTTCTCCCTCCCTTCCCCTGTCTAAAAAATAATAAAATTGTTAAAAAAGAGATTTTTTTCTCATCTGAAAAATTTTGGGTACTCGAGAATCTAGGAAGTGATTGCTACACATCCGACTCGGTAGCAGGTGCGGTGGGGAGAATGAACTGAGCGCAATACAGTGTCCATCCGGAGTCTGCGATCTAACCGGAGAAATAAAACCGGGGGCAAATGGTACAGTATAAAGTGAAGTGCTGAACCTCAGATAATCTTTATAGAGTACTTTTACTGCATGCCAGGCACCAAAGGCTTTACAGTGTGGTAAATGAACTTAATCCTCACAATAAACCGTTAAGGAGAGTTCTGTTATGATTCCTATTTCACACCTAAGGAAACTGAGAGTCGGGATGTTATGTAAATATGCCTAAACCCATAAAGCTGGCCTGAGTCAGATGCAAGGGTTGAAGCCCGGCTACAAAGCCAATGCCGCTACCATTCCCCTGGCACCTATCCCAGGTGGGGAAGACTCCCATACGAGCTCATTAGGATGCCAGAAGGAACCTGGGTCTGACCAAGACGTTCGTGAAAAAAAGTCTCGATTCTTGGCCTGACAACCCTTTCAGGCTGATACCTGTATGATCAGTCATATGTCTGTCTCTCAGGCAACAAACAAAGGAGATTCGACTTTTGAACAAATCATTTCTTGAATGGTTTTCTCGAACAAATCAAGTTCGAGAACCAAGGCTCCACTGTATTTGCTGAGTGAAAAGTTGAGAACTGCTTCTTTGAAGTCACTTGGAATTCTTAATCTTCACCTCCAACTCCGGCTGGCGGAAGAGCTGCTGCAGCACCCCAGCCTGCACTGCCGCCCTGGACTAAGGCGGGAGCAGCACAGGAGTGAGGAGTGGACAGTGCAGACGATGCAGAGCAATGAACTGGCGTGGCAATGCATTAGTTAAGTACCCAGCTGAACTACTACAGCAGCAACGTTCACCTGTGCGCTTAGGGGTGCAACTATGACTGTGTACACGGCCAGCGGCCAAGCCAACACGGAGAGTGCACGTTACAGAAGGGCAGTGTTTTCCAGACACTAAAGGACAGCGGACCTTCCTGCAGAGAGGTATCACCTGGGACTACAATGTTAAAATAAACTATGCCCTTTCTGTAGGATGCTTTTCCAGTAATGGTGGGGAGGGGTGAGAGGGATTCCTGGGAACTGGCTAAGGACAGCTATCGTTTCCCAAACTTCTTCAAGAACTCAAGTCTGGGGGCCAATTTAGAGAGCACCTTTCAGAAAGATGCACTCAGCAAACGCAACAATTCCACTGTCTGTGTTGAAGCTCAGTCCCATCCACTCCATGTCAACGGGAGCTCAGCTTCTCCCAGAGTGGCAGTGCCAGGGCACCAGATCTGCGGACAGAACTGGGCCGCTGAACGCTTACACCCTGGTACTTCCCCGACCACTCAAAGCCCCCAATACAGTCACGGCTGGGTCTCGTGCTGCAGCTGTTCCCACTCTGCTGACCCAAACAAAACAGACCATGGGATCGAACGTTGTTTCCTCCTAACCACTGAGTGGGTGAGGTTAGGCCAAAGGGGGAGCTCTTGCTCTGATCCGACTGGGGCGCTGGAGTCCTAGAGACACGGGAAGTCTGCACCTCAGAAGTGCTTATGGCCAGATTGAATGCTGATTCTTTCTTTCTTTCTTTCTATTTATGTATTTTTTTAGAGAGGGAAGGGAGAGGGAGAGAGAAACTTCAATGTGCGGTTGCTGGGGGACATGGCCTGCAACCTAGGCATGTGCCCTGACTGGGAATTGAACCTGCGATGCCTGGTTCGCAGCCCGCGCTCAATCCACTGAGCTACGCCAGCCAGGGCTGAATGCTGATTCTTGATTAGCATTAAATCCAGGCTGGATCTGAGACCAAGGTAGTCTGTAAATTTCTCAGAATGCCATAGATTATGGGTGTGCTGAGATATTTCGTTGGAGCTGGGTGGGCCTGGCTGGTCGCTTCTGGCTGCAAGCTGTCTGTCTCAGCAGGTTACTAGGTTAATCCAGTGTGCCTCAGTTTGTTCCAGAGTGTCATATGAATGTCTTTTTTGTTTTGGTCAAGAGGTAAAAAGGTTAGGAAGCATTGCTGTTTAAAGATTTATCTCTATTCCTAATTTTGTACACAAATTAAAGTTTAAGACCCAAATACGTAATAGAGCAGTGGTTCTTTAAGATCACTATCCTTTTGAGAACCTGATAAAGCCAAGGTCCTTCTTCCCAGAATGCACCTCCACTCATTCATACAGTAATTTGCATACAGAGGGTTATAGAATCCTGGTAAAGTGTCTGTTTTGGAAGAATTATCAGATGAGTCCACATTTATTAATTTTGTAAGAGTTCATCTGTTTCTTTCCCCCTACCCTTTCTCTAGTACAGCTTCAAAAGACCAGAGAATTGTCAAAGAAAATATCTGAAGACATGATTACACTGAACTCCCTTAGAGTTTTCGGGGGAACTTGCAGAAACCACTATCTGCTCCAAGTGGTATTCCCAAGAAGTGCCCAGCTGCTCAGGGAGGACATGCCAGTTACCGGCTCCAAGCACCACCTCCCCTCGCCACTCCCAGTTGCTGCGTACTGGGAACCACTGGAAGGCACAGGTGGCTCTCTGCACACCCTTCTTCGGGATGGCTGCACTTCTGGTTAGCGGGTACAGTACCAGGAGCCCCATGTCATCACCTCAGTCTCCCTTCTCCACTGCAAGCATGTGGCCTTGCTCATGTGTGGTCACCACTCCACCCTCGCCACTGCTCAAGTCAGCGCCGTTCAAACGGAAAATGGGGAAAGGAGGACACTTACATCAATTAATTTCAGCAGCGTCTTTATTGCAACAAAGAACCTGTAATAAAATGCAGCAAAACTAATGTTTTGCTTTACATGATTAAAAGCTATGTAGCTGAAAATGAGAAAACCCATAAACTTACTGGTGTGAAACATGCAATTATTTTTATACAAGTCAATGCTTAAAGCAGCAGGCACTTTATGTCTAAAATTAAAGACCTGAACTCCAATTGTGCTGAATACAACATAAATTTGTACTTGGGTTATTTAAAAACAAACATACAAACACTACTTTTTCTGTCTGCGGGGGACTTCTGAAATGATTACCCAAAGCTGTCTCTTGACAAAATAAGCAGGAGCCAGCACCCTGCACTAACATATCTCCACGCTGTAGGCTGCGTGATGGCAGGTGAGGCTGGGAGAGGCTGGGAGAGGCTGGGGAGGCGGACGTCAGGGAGGTCTCCCTGTTCCGTTACGTCTGCTGGGGATGGCACGAACACCTTGGTTCAGGCAGGGCCACGTCTCGTCTTCAGGCGGGCTCCCAGGCTTCAGCAAGCACTCTGTATCCCAGTCCCCAGATCCCTCCACTACACCAAGGACGCATTCAGTACAATCTTAATGAACTTCAGAATGTCATAAACTAATGAGAAGTACTGCTTCATAAGCATGCTTAGCATTTACTTTAGAATGGAAAAATTAACCATTTTACGTTCTCTTTAAAATGTTTCATAGGAATATATTAATAAATATTTCTTTAAAAATTTGCCTTTTCTACATACTTCACTACCATGAGTCAGGACATCGGAATGGAGTCTAGTACCGACAGAACACCGGCCATGGGTACACATTCTTCTCTCTATGGATGTAGGTTCCTCTTCTAACAGAGTATTAGATTGTATCAACAATATGCCAGCTTGACACATGTATGATTCTGTAACAAGCAGAGATCTTACAGGGAACCACCCCACCTACAGAGAGAACAATGTTACAGAGAGGTGGGGCATACCTTCCGTAAGGAAGGAAATGGAGTAAAAGAGCGAACCTCATCACCTGCATCTCACTCTTTGAGAAGGTAATACATGCACTGTGACTTCGTCCTCTTGCATGAGGCTTTGGAAACGACCCAGGAATGGCATAGAGGGAGAGAGAGACCTTCATTCCAAAAGGACTCTCCAGACAAAAGGGATACATAGTTAACGACCCCTTCTGCTTCTTTTAGGGTGAGAAGGGACCACCAGTTATCACAGATGAGCAGCTGTCTTGACTATTGTTTTAGGTTCTTGTAAATCAGTCCAGTGTAAAAATTGCCAATTTTCTTAATCCAACTCCGTTGTCTATAGAAAAGTTTCTTCAAGCAGCCCACGAATGCCTTGCTTTAGAACCACCTGGAAAACTTCTTAGAAATACAGATTCCTGGTCTCCATCCAAATAAACCGAATCCAAGTTTCTAAGAGTGACGTTAAAGACTATATCCCTTAGTTAAGTGACCCAGACGTATCTTAGATGTTGAGTCCCACTGGCTCAACAATGCACAAGTGACCCTACCTGCCAGTGACCGAACAAGTGTGCCCACCCATCGAGCCTGCAGGAACGCCATTTCATGTTTAACCTCATGCCTTTGGCTCTCACCCAAACTGCTGCTACTAGACAGGGGACCAACAGGTTTAGTGATATTTCTACTGACTGCTTGAATTGACTGTGTCTTACACATCAGTTTAAAAAGCCACATTCAGTCAAGCTGTCTTTCTGCAAGTGAATTCAGTCAGGTGTTTCCCCTACAGAAAGAGCCTGGCATTTCAGTGGCTGAGAATTAGAACAGAAGGATTCCTTGTGACAGGAGGAAAGAAAAGGCAACATGCAAAAGGAAAATCTGTGAATTCCAGAGTGCATGAGGTTTTTTAAGGTTTGTTTTGATAAAATAAGAGATGCTATTTTAAAGAAACAGCCTTAATGGGCGAAGGGCTTCAAATATGTAGTTAACAGGTGCTGTCCAAACCATTTCTACTTGGCAGATTAGTCAGGGTGAGATTGTTGGGGCCAACCAGACCACAAAAAAACACCACTTTCAACTGTCAAATATATGGTTAAATCATGTGGGAAAATACTTTCTTGGGGAAGAAAAGTTACCCAAATCAATTTAATTTAACATTGAAAAAATAGAAACAAATCTTGGCATGGGAAAGCACCATGAACAGGAAAATCAATACATACACAGACCAAAGCGGAAAGTGTGGTGCCTGTTATACAGGACAAACATACAAATGGCAAAACCGAACCCCTTCCCAAGGACAACCCCAGGGCACCCTGCCGTTTCTGGACGCCTCCCATCTCCCACCCGGCCCTCGGTGAGAAGCCCACCTCTGACGCATAGTCACTGTTCTGACTAACCAAGGCTGTGCCCTCCACGGGAGAAAGCTACTCTGTGCAGTGGTGAGAGAGAAGAAAAGCGATTTTCCCTGGAGCGTTGTTTAAAAGTACTAGTAACAATTTCCCAAACACTGAGGCTTGTGATGAAAGAGGTCACATTCACAGGTGCGCTCTCTGCCCAAGGCTCCAATGTGACCCACCCCAGCACCCAAGACTCTAAGGGACAGACCCCAATCGGCACCTGAGGTCCTGCAGCAGTCAAGTGCTAGAGCTACCCCAGGAACTGCCGCGGCCGTTCAGGACCTCGTTCATGGGCTCTGAACACTGAAAAAGAGAGACTTGGCTTGCTGGCATCAGTTTATGCCAAAGAGGTTGTTCTGGAAATCTCTTTAAGCTCATAATACCGAAATTATGCTCAAATAATTTAAAAAGGATGAAGGCAGTTTAAATTTGTCATGTTTCTAAAACTAAAAGAATATAAAAAATTAGAACTTAGAATTATGAAAGTAACTCTTAAGAACTTTTCCTCTCCTGAATCACATTAGCCTATAACTGTGTTGGCAAGAGAGTAATTTTTAAAATCTGGTTTCCTAACATCCTAGAATTTAAATTTTACCTTCCAAACTTTTCATGAGTACTTTTGGTCAAATTATACTTCTGCTTAGTTCTCAGGCAAGCCCTTGCCTCCCCCGCCTGTCACCCTCCACAGCCGGGCCTCCCCGCCCCACTGCGATACCCACGCGTCTCCCTGAAGCCCTGGAACATTTATTGAGAAAAATACCCAACGGACCTGGCACAACTATTTTCTGAAGAATACAAGTAAATATGTACTTTCTCCCCTTTTCCTAATGGAAAAGAAACTGCCTATAAATATTCAAGCTCTAATAGTTCGATTAAAATTTTTCTGCCTGTAATTATCAGTATTGT
This sequence comes from Tonatia bakeri, assembly GCA_004024845.1. NCBI lineage: Eukaryota > Metazoa > Chordata > Mammalia > Chiroptera > Phyllostomidae > Tonatia > Tonatia bakeri. Next base: position 84,203 of record PVIA01001658.1, on the reverse strand, counting down.
AAGACTAATTAAATCCATGCTACATATAGTTACTCGCCTTTATGCGAAGGGAAAGCTCACTCTGTCATGTCATTGAAGAGAACTATTTATCCTAGATACAGTTAAAATTGGCTCAAGACTGGTTGGAGCTCGAATGAAACAATGTAAGTGTCTTTAGGAGGCCACTACGTTTTCCTTGAAAAATCATTAATGACTGGCTAAGTCATAGGTTTAATAGTGATTAATTCATAACATGCTGGATACACCCCAAGCAATGAAGCATAAGCTATTCAATTACATGTAAGTGCTATCAAATCTGTAACTAGTCAGAGATTCTGAAATTGAACCAAACCAATCACTAATATCATCATATTTTAACAAACTCGGAAGTATACTGTAAAAATACACTAATTAAGTCCATGAGGTTTATAATGCTATTAAAAGTGAAAATAAGGTAACAGGGATACATAGTGCTAATGTCTTACTTCTGTCCGTAATTCTCAAGGTATTGCTGGATCCCTCAGAAATATGTCATTCAATTTTCTGTGTGTATGGTTAAGGTATTAGATTACTATCCACGAGCTGTAGATGTCTGCATGGCACCAAATAAACTTCCGGAAGTAGATGTTATGTGGCAGGAATCAAAATGTGATGATCAATTCTATGCTCTCCACTGATTAAACCTCCTCATTTGGTTAAACAGCCAGTGTACACCAGAGTTCTACACAGGTCAAAACTATATCACTTTCAGAGCAGCAATGCGTGATCCCAGGTTTTCTTGAAGGTAGTGCAAAAGATGCAGTTCATAATGTTCTCCAGATTCAGGAACTCTTATGCTGTGTCTCTCCTGAGGATAGATCTTAACAACAAAAAAATTAAAATACAAAAAATAAGAATTTAATAATGCATCTCCTCCCAAAGTCTTCCAAAGATGTCCCCCAGGATTAACGACACAGAGCATACCCTCTCAGACATTACATACATGCATCCTACCTAAAGGCCCCTCTCTTCTTTTAAATTAATTTTTTAATGGCATGTTATTGTGTATTAGTTTCAGGTGTATAGCATAGTGGTTAGACAATCATATACTTTACAAAGTGGTCCCCTTGATGTTTCAAGAACCCAGCCGGCACCTTACATTACATCCTGTGACTATTCTGCAACTACCAATTTGTACTTCTCAATCCCTTCACCGTTCCCACCCAGCCCCATGCCCCCCTCGCTCTGGCGGCCACCCGTCTGGTTCCTGTATCTGTGAGTGTGCTCCCATTCTGCTTGTTTATGTCACTCTTTAGGTCCCACATGTAAGTGAAATCATCTGGCATTCTGTCTGTCTGACTTGGTTCACTGAGCACGATTATCCTCTAGGTCCATTCATGGTGTTGCAAGTGGTAAGATTTTATTTGTTTTTTATGTTTTTTATTTGTCTTCACTGTATATATGCATCACAACTTTTTTATCTACTTGTCTAGTGATGGTGCTTGGGTCGCTCCCATATATTGGTTGTTGTGAATAACACTGCAAGTGGAATGTTGAAAAAATTAGACAGATACATGCAAAAAAAATTAAACTAGACCACCTTCTTACACCATATAAAGAATGAACTCAAAGTGGATTAAAGGCTTAAATGTAGACCCTGTCCTCTTTTTATAATTCCCTATACACCATTAAGCTTACAGAAGGATTTGTGGGTAGACCAATGGTTCTTCCAGTGTGGTATGCAGACTTCGGGGTCCTAAGAAACACTTTCAAGGGATGCACTAAGCCAAACTGCTTTCGGGACAATACTAGAACATTATCTGCATATATTCCCTGGGTGGGCGTTCGTACTCGTAACGTGAAAGCAGTGGTAACAGCGTTGGTGCCTTAGCATGAGTCAAGGCAATGGCACTAAGTTGTAGTAGAAGTCACAGTATTCTTCACCATCACAAACTTGAAGTAAAAAGAAAGATGCTAATTTCACTTGTCTCAGTAAAAATTAGAATTTAATTTTATCACATTGCAACTCCTGAGTAGGTGTCTTTTTAATACCCTGCGGTGACGAAATGGAAGAGAGTGCATGAAGTGCTTCCGCTGCGGGCTGTCTCAAGGAAAACGACTCGTGCAGCCAAGTCGAGAGCTGAGCTGACACGTCTGAGTGGAATTTCATTTTTAACTTGAAAGAAAAGCTGATGATTAGTAGTGATTCAGACGTGGGTATGTCTGACAAACATTTTCTCAAAAATGAATGAAGTGAGCTGGTCACTTCAAGCACAACAGTGGCAGTCTATGTTTGCAATGATAAAGTGTGAGCTTTTAAGAGAAAATCAGAATTCTGGAAAACCTGCATCTAGCACTACCAGTTCACGAGCTTCCCAATATGAACTTAAGAGACTTTTCTGACGAGATCAGTGGAATTTTCATGTGAGTTTTAAAACACTATATAATGAAATGAGTCAACATTTAGAAGACTGGCATAACTCAGCGAACCAGTATTTTCCAGATGACCAATACATAAAAGATCCATTTGAAATACAAGATCCAATAGGTTATAATGTAACAACACAGTATGAAAAACTAACAGATATGGCTCAGATTCCACACGAAAACTAACCTTTAGGACACTAACATTTGTCCAGTTTTGTAGTATCAAAGAAGAATATCCACAATTATCTGAAATGGCTAAACCCTCCCAGCTCTTCAGTGCCTATTCTGTGAGGTTGAAAACAGCAACTCACAGCAGACAGTGTCTGGGAGCGGCTGTAAGGATCCAGGCGTCTTCCTTGTTACGCCAGGCATTACGGGGATTCACAAGAATGTAAAGCAGTGCTATTTTTCTGAGTAAATTCTCTTTTGTTTTGGAAAATAGTCTCCCCTCTCCATAAAAAATGTGATTTTTGTTAACGTGTAATAGTTTATTATTGTTATTTTTAAATAAATAAGTATTTTAATAGTTTTAATGTCTTACATGAGAAATATGACAGCAATAACCCACACAAACAAAAGCTGGTTGGTATGTGCAGGGGCCCAAAGTGCTTAATAACTGCGGCTGCAGACAAATATCTCACAGTTTACCTACAGAAACGCCAAATGAAACAAAAAAGGAAAAGGTAACATTTTTCATTTCTTAGGAGCATATAATCTGTGTAAGAAGTAGAAGGAGGAAAAGTTTCTCCTAAAATCTTTTTATTTGAGTAATGGAGCAATGCAATCAGGACCTAAAAATTCTCTTTACAACAATAAAGTCAAGTTATATTTTGTCACCCTTGCAGGGGAAGAAGAAAAGCAGAGGACAGTAAATGGACCCCTGTAATCTTTTCCATGATTACAAACTGAAAGCAGATACCAACACGTAAGTCATGGAATCTAACAGGCAGGTTTCAGCCTAACTTCAACAGAATCTTAACTTTTATCCAACTGGAGGCACTACTCCCTGTGCCTATCACTTTAGTTCTCTTAAGCAAAGAATGGCCACAACTGAAAATTCAGCCTTACTCCATAGTTTATTGTATTTCAAAGTAATCAATCACTAATCACTATTTATTTTAAAAATGTAGACAACCAGCCCTGGCAGGTGTGGCTCAGTGGATTGAGTGCCGGCCTGTGAACCAAAGGGTCACCAGTTCGATTCCCAGTCACAGCACATGCCTGGGTTGCAGGCCAGGTCCCCAGTCAGGGACACGTGAGAGGCAACCACACACTGACGTTTCTCTCCCTATCTTTCTCCCTCCCTTCCCCTCTGTCTAAAAATGAATAAAACCTTAAAAAAGAAAAAGAAGTAGAAAACCTCACCTGTAAATCGTATGGCTTTCCAGCCCTCACTAAAAAACTCAGTAATATACTGGTGTGTGCAAAGTGGACATTCTCATCCAAGAATCCGTGCAAGAGCAGTAAGCGATTTGGTCTGGAGAAACGAACATCACAGGATTAGGTAAGACGGAGTATTTGGGAAAACCACTCACCACCGCCTTTAAACTAACCACAATGAACTATGTTAACTTCCTTATGGTGTAATGTTAGAATGAGGACCCAAAATTTTCCATGTTATATTTGTAACATGTTAACCAGATGCTACATGTATAAAAGTTTAAAAAAATAAAAGATCACGTGTAAATTTCCTATTAAAATATTAGCATGCATCAATAGCATGTCCCAGAAAAAGAAAACTCACGAACACTATTTGTAAAATAATGCAGAAATAATTTTTCCCATCTCAAGTAGCAGTTCACTGAAACTTCTTTTAGCACAAGTGAATTGCCTCAAATATAATTTATAGAAAAAAAATACATGAACTATCCTCCAGTTCAGCTTTGAGAAACATTCATGCCATTCTAGTATTCTATAAAATAATAGTCTTGGCTATAGTATTTGTAGTTTCCATCATTATTATTAAAGACAACTTTTAAAAATACAATTTTAAACTTATAATCTTAATTTTAAAGCCTGAACTTACTCAGAGGGGAACTTTTCTGCTTGCATGGCCACAGATCCTAAGTAATAGCCCTGTTCATTTTGGTCAGGGTGGCCCATGTAACGTTCCGTGTAGCCTGTGTCATAGAAGATCCACAGGGTGACTGGGGCCCCGGCAATAGCAACCTGCACAAGGCAACAGTGATAATCAAGAGTGGTTCAGAAAAGAATGGCTAGCGATGAGAATCTGTAACTGCAAATTCACAAGCTAAAATTATCCTTAGGCTTTAGCCCCAGGACTAGAGCTACCTGGTCTCACGCCACTCAAAAAATCAAGGCAGAGTGCCAAAGTCAAGTAACTTGATACTTTGTGAGTCAGTTCGTGTTTTGTTCCACAGGCATGCTGTACACCAAACCCTTAGCCTGGGCTAGTTGAAATATAAACATGTTTGTTAAAAGGGTAGACGAACTAGGACATATGAATGAATGCCTCAGTATAAACTCATTCCTGCTCCTGGGGAAAAACTGTGCAAGAAGGGTCTGTCAGCTTTATATACATAGGAAAAGCAGTCATTTTTTAAAAAACTTCTGTTGGTAGCACAGGATTTAAAACAATGAATGAAACATATTTGAACACTAAACAGTTACCTCATTTTAAGGTTCCCACGCACAGTTTTATATTTAAATGTTACAAATACATTCCCGACAGCTATAAGCATGGGCAAATTATGACAGTTTTCAGAGTTCCTTTTGTGGTTATTTTATTAAAGGTTATCTGAATATATATGAAAGAACAAAAACCCTATTGTTTTTATTCTTAAAAAATAATCTTTCACTGTGTAAACTAAAATCACGTTATTGAAATACAGAGTGGGGCAAAAGTAGGTCTACAGTTGTGAGTACACGAAACAGTTTATCTGTATATTATTATTTATTAACTGCTGTATTATTTCCCATATGAACTGTAACCTACCCCCCATCCTAGATAAAAAGAAAACCACTACTCACAATTCCCACTCTTTTAACTGTTAGCGTTTTTATACATTTTCTTCTAGCACATTTTTCTAAGAAGTTGTTTACAGAATTGTAACTATCATCTGTAGATTTAACAGTTTGTTCATCTAATACAGACTTAATTCAGACCTATTATGTGTTAGGCATTGTGCTTAGCTGCTGAGGATACAGTGATCCTGCGTGTCTGAGTGACAGGTCCCTCGGAGCTTGCAGTCCAGCAATGAAACACGTAACTACAATCCAGGGTATATGTGTGTATGTTTTCACTAATTGTAACTAAATCTCATAACCTTTGGCATCTGTCTGCAAATAACCAACAACTGTTCACCAAGCTGACAAGCAGTTTTTTAAGAAAATCTAATACTACCAACTCTGTAAACCTTTAGAAAAAATCAGCATCTTCCTCATACCCTCGCCGTGTAGAAAACTCTATCCTTATGACCAAAACAAGTACAAGGGAAGCCACATACCCTGAAGACGTCTGATCGCTGGATTAGAGCCATCAGGGAGAGGTAACCACCGTAGGACCAGCCGTGGATGCCCACGCGATCCAAGTCGATGAAGTCGTATCGCGAGGCCAGGTACTGGAGCCCTTCCACCTGGTCGTCGATCTCTATCTGTCCCTGTCACGAAAGGGAGCATGTCACTGGCTCTGATGCATGAAGTCTCAGTGTAAGACTGCTTTTAAAGCTAATAAACGCTTTTTACTGAAAATACCTGTAGTTTTCAGATTACAATTCATGATCAATTGAGATTCTGTTGCCCGAAAAACTTTTCTAAACTCTGTTTAGAGATAGGAGTCTATAGCTTCTGTTGCTGGCCTGTCCTAGAGTTTAGTTATCCATTAGTCCTGAAGTTCTTTCCTGTTGCAACCCAAACTGCCCCTGGCCATCTGGGTCATTCCCCATTTCCATTTGTTCTGTTGTCTGCTAAGAGCCAGCATCTTCCTTGTAACAAGCCTTCCCATACCCAAAGATGAAAAATTAGCCCCCTGAAGTGGGTGACTAGTTTCATTTCTCCTTTTTAAAATGTACTGCAGTATAGCAGGAGGAATCACTCGTGAGGCCTTATCCTCCCATTTCCCCACAGTCTATACCTCTAGGAACTAAACATACTGTTTCTTTAAGGTCCTATTAAGTTTTAATTCCTACCACCACCACCCTGTCTGTATTACTAGGCCTGCCAGTGCACACAATCTCACTTCACTGAGCAAAAATAAAAATAAAAACAAAAAAAACTTACATGAGAATACAACATAAGGTCAAAGAACTGGCTGTGGGAGAAAATCCCCATGTGTTACTCAGCATGTCCAATACACTGGCAAACACAGTGACTGCCTTACTGTGCAAAAGGAACATCGGATTCTCATCATTTCCCAAAGCAGCAGAAAGGACATGGGGCATCTCTAAAAGGTAGCATTTAAAGCTTCCTGTAGAGAGAAAGAGGCTTGTCACAAGGAAGGCACTAACCAGTCGGTTTCTCTCTTCACAGAGGACAGAACAAACCTCAATTACTCCTCTCAATAGTGTACAGGATGCTGAAAGCTGAACGGTGCTGCCGTCCGGCTAAGCTGGACGTACAAAAAGCAAACAGGGACTATTTCTACGTAAAAGTGGTTCTGTCTCAGCTCCGCAAAGTTACATAACAGTAAACATGAGCTAGCCTCGTGAACATTAAGTTGCATCTGCCCCCCATCCCCAAACTCTAACACTAACACACACACACACACACACACACTCTTTCTCTCTCCCCCCACCTCTCATTCACTCAGAGCCCCTTCCCCTGACTCTCCTTCTGGGATTTCACCCCAAACAATGCACCAGAAAATGTGTCTTTAAAAGAAGAATGTTTGTATGTTCACACACCATTTTATATTTAAAGGCGCCTTCAAATTTAAGCCCTCGGTGACAGGATCCCCTGTTGTCTATCACTACAACCACATAACCCAGAGAGGCTAGCGTGTTCAAACGGAAATACTTGACTCCTTTAAACCGGTTATTCACCAGCTGCACCTGAGGAAGAAATACAACTTCAGTGACATTTATTTCATGGCAGCACACAAAAGCATAAGAGAGGGAGAACACTGCAAAGGGTAGCAAGTTTACATTTTTAATATCGTTTTTGCCTTTGAAAAGACATTTCCTTTTACTTGTGGGCAAAAACAGTTAACATGAGATCAACCCTCTTAACAAAAGTTCAAGAACACATATGTCATCACTATTCATAGGACAATGCTGCACAGCAGAATCTGGAACTCATTCATCTTGAGTGACTGGGACTTTATGCCCATTGATTAGTAACCACACACCCCCAATTTATTTTTAAATTAACTTAAACCTTTTCGTGTTTATGGTACTGCTGCTGCTGCTGCTTCATTCTGCGTGGGATGGCTGGTGCCGAGCCTGCAGGGAGCAGGCCACTCGGGTCTCCCCACGTCCACACATCTTCACCTCCGGTCCTCATGTGTCCAGACGCGGGGAGCCATGGACGCCCTTCTGAAGGGGGTGCTTCTTTTCTTTCTTTATTACGTTTTTTAAATTTTTACTGTGTTTTTCCCATTACCATTTATTGCCCTTTTCTTTCTTAACTTCACACGTAATTCAGGGCAATTACTGAACAACTAATGACTTCAAAACTGTAACCTACGTATTAATTACATATAAGAGATTTAATCTGTCCCACGGAAAGTTGCTAGAACGATTACTTCTCCCCTGAAGAACTGCGTCATTCAAATGGTACTGACAAGAACCACCAGACGGCTCTTCTTCCCCACCCATCTCTTCTGGGGCTGTCTCTGACCAGCAGCGGGAAAACTCAGTATTTTAATAAAACACCGTAACCAGTCCAGCTTCTTTTCTCCCGTTATGCAAGTCAGTGCAAAAGGTAGAATAATTCTTAAATACCTTTATCTCCCTAGAAACTGTACTTCAAAGTGACTGGGAAATTAAATGTAGTTTAGTGTTTCACGAGACATAAACTATCTAGTGAAAAGAGGACTTTAATTAGTGGGCAGAAAGTTACAGAAGTTCGAGGTTTGGTGAACACTAAGATAGATAATAGATAACAACAAAATGAACATTCTTTCAAGTGCAAAAGAAGTTTTCTCTGATTGAAACCAGTGGGAAAAACCAAGCCAGCCAGGAGTTAAACAGGAATCAACACTAGCCCTCGCCGGGCAGCTCAGATGGTTAGAGCATCGCCAAGGTTGCGCGTGTGATCTCCGGTGAGGGCACATTCAAGAATCAACCAATGAATGCATAAATAAGCGGAACAACAAACTGATGTTTCTCTATCTCTCTCCTTTCCTCTCTAAAAAAATCAATAAAAAATTAAAATAAATAAATAAACAAACACATAAATAAATAAATCAGTAAGAATCAATACTATCTTTACTCAATAGCTACTGAGCATTTGTTGGGCTAGATTTGGGGAAAGGGGTAGAGAAGCTTCTCTCTGACATTTGGATGTTAGTATCACTGGTCTTCCTGTTTCTATTCTTGTCCTGCTATACTTTAGGACCTACAGTCCGTTCACATGGTAGCACAGCAATGTTTTAAAAATGTAAATTGGGCCCTGGCTGGTGTAGCTCAGTGGATTGAGCGCGGGCTGCAAACCAGGCCTCGCAGGTTCGATTCCCAGTCAGGGCACATGCTAGGTTGCAGGCCACGGCCCCCAGCAACCGCACATTGATGTTTCTCTCTGTCTCTCTCTCTCTCCCTTCCTTCCCTCTCTAAAACTAAATAAATAAAATCTTTAAAAAAATGTAAATTGGTTATGATTTTGTAACTTAGCTCCCGCCACTGGTAAGGAGTTTAGATTTATACTCCTTACCACTGCCTCTTGAGACCCTATATTATCTGGCCTTTGGCAATTTCTCTAATCTTGTCTCATACTATTTCCTTACTTACGCAGGTCCTCTAACTGTATTATCAACTATTGATTATCAACCCCAGGACCCTGACCTCGAAACTTCCTATTCCCTCTGTCTGGAATGCTCTCCCCTCAGATCTGTAATGGGCTCATCCCTTCGCATTCTCTGCAGAGACCTTTCCTCTATCAGAACTTCCATCTTAGTCACGTTGCCATCCTTCTTTTGAACAACTGTTCATAGCACTTCCATTTATGAATGTATTTATTTTTGTCTGCTTATTATTTTCTGAATTAAGCTCTGTAACGGTGGAACATTAGTCTGACTTGTGAGAAAGTACTCTGTGCACAATGGGAACTTAAAACTCTTCAGAGACAGAGATATAAGAACGATGTTTTCCCTTCCTACCAGGACAGGAGAGGTTTGGTGGGCAGGAGTTTTTCTTTTCTGTTTCTTCTTTCTCCTCCTCTCTCGGGGAGTTGAAATAAGAAGTACTATGAATAGAACATAAATATGAGGATTTAAAGAAAACTACCTCATTTCTTTGCCTGTAGTCATACAAAGATGGCCCAAATACCTGGTAAAAAAAATTTCCCCCAGAGCCAGTGTTTCTGCCTTTGCAGTCTGGAGGCCTCTGATACTTCTGGAAGGAGGTGTTTAAACATTATGCCCTTTGATACCGAGAATTCACAAGCGCCTTCAGAATCAACTTCAAAATTTCTTCAAAACCTGTGCCCTGCTCTCACCTACTCTGCTCCTTCACGCATCTGCATTTGCAGAGAGTGTCCGGCACAGAGGCAGCATCGTAGGCATTAAACAGACATTTTTAAACATAGTGCCATTACTAAGGAAGAGCGTGAAGAACCAAGTCTTGATGACCTTAATGGGAAATATTTGTTGCTTTACTTTAGATTTTACCTTTGTTCAACTATAGACATGGTTGTATTTAGTGACAAAGTAATTCAACTCATGCTATGAACTGTGGCATTTTGATCTGAATATACACCAAGAAAGAACATGGAACACTCATATCATTTCACCAAACTTCACAAGGCCACTAGAAAGACTCGTCTCACATTACGGAGCCTCTTTGTAAGTATCTCACGCGGAGCCATCCAACAAGAGGAGGAGCGCTCTGCTCTCCCCGTGGGCGCAGTGCCAGAGGCGCTCTACCCTGCGAAGTCTCCTAGGGACATCTCCCTGTCAACCGAATGCCAGATTCTCCTAAGGCCTCGCCAAATAAGAACGTTCCCAGAAAACACTTTGAAAAAGGAACTGTTTCTACAAGAAAGTACAGTTATGTTCATAAAGTATTCCAAACAACTAAACAATTTTGTTTTCATTGCAGTGACTAAGATTTTTTCATTATGGTAAAACATACATGACACAACATTTATCATCCAACCCTTTAAGTGTACAGTCCAGGGGCAGGAAGTGCACTCACACTGCTGTGCCGTCATCACTTCTATCCATTTCCAGAATGTTTCATCATCCCAGACAGAAACTCCACACCTATTAAATAGTAATCTCCTATTTCCCCTCAGGCCCTGGCAACATCTACTCTACTTTGTTTCTATGAATTTGCTTATTCTAAGTACCTCTTACAAGTGGAACAATACAATATTTCTCCTTTTCTGTCTGACTTATTTCACTCAGCACAATGTCCTCCAGGTCATCCATGTTATATTTCCTCCTTTTTAAGGCTATATAATATTTCACTATGCACCACGTTTTGTTTACCCGTTCATCTGTCAGTGGGCACTTGATTTGCTCTGCCCTTTGGCTACTGTGACTAATACTGCAACGACCGCTGGAGAACACGCGTCTGTCCAAGCCTCCGCTTTGGGTGCACACCCAGAAACGGAACTGCTGGGTCAGGCTGCAATTCTGTTGAACTTTTAAAAAACTGCCATACTGTTTTCCATAGGAGAGTCTAATTTCGCCACACCCTTGCCAACTTTTATTCTCCCCTCCTTTTTTCCTGAAAATAGCTCTCCAGATAGGTATGATGTGGTATCTTACTGTGGCTTTGATTTGCATTTCCCTAATGACTAGTGATGTTGCGTATCTTTTCATTTGACTCAGACTTTTAAACTTAATTACTGATATAAGGTGTCTCTTAGTCTTAAAATCTAGATAACCAGATAGTTTTTATAGTATGTTTTTCACATATTTCGTATGTCATTTCTTCATTGGAAAGAAAAAACACTCTCCTTACTTAGCCTTAATATCAAAATAATGTAACAAAACATACAAAGCTTCTGAGAGTGTCCTGTAATTTTCTTTTGAATTTCTTTGTATTAAGTATTTTTTTTAAGTTTACAAAGATTTGGCTTCAAGTTTTTCTTTTTAAAGACTTTATTTATTTATTTTTAGAGAGGGAAGGGAGGGAGAAAGAGAGAGAGAGAGAAACATCAATGTGCGGTTGCTGGGGGCTGTGGCCTGCAACCCAGGCATGTGCCCTGACTGGGAATTGAACCTGTGATGCTTTGGTTCACAGCCCGCCCTCAATCCACTGAGCTACGCCAGCCAGGGCTTGGCCTCAAGTTTTTAATGGAAGTCTAATTTAACTTTTTCATGATTTTTATGTGTAGATAACTATAATACAAATGCAAATCATGTTTGTTTGCAAAACATACTTTATGATGGCAAAGTGATTTAACTTGATATATTGAATAGCTCACCACTGACATTTTATGACTTATGCAGTTATTTTACTTTCATTTTTTTGGATGGCTTAGAATCTAGATATATTTTCAGATACTAAATAAAAAGGTGTAACTATAAAGGATATTTACTGAACCCAAGAGTTAACAGTGTAAAAACAGTGCAATTATATTCTAATCTCTTCAATGGCTCAATGTAAGATATGCAATCAACAATATTTTTTTTAAGATTTTCTTTATTTATTTTTAGACAGAGGGGACAGGAGAAAGAGAAGGGGGGGAACATCCATGTGTGGTTGCCTCTAGCGTGCCCCCTGTTGGGGTCCTGGCCTGCAACCCAGGCATGTGCCCTGACTAGGAATTGAACCAGTCACCCCCCAGCCTGAAGGCCAGTGCTCAATCCACTGAGCCACACCAGCCAGGGCCAATAATAAAATTTTTAAAAAATTTCCAATGAACAAACTCACCTACTCCAAACACTTTACTTTGACAGACAATAGAATTTACTTAATACTCACATGCTATTATTTTAATAGAGGAAAAAGAAAATCGAGATTAAATTTCTTACAGTGCTAAATAGTAGTATAACAGTTGCCTTAACTAGGTAATAAAAGTATTCTAGTTTAAGAGATATAGCCTTAGAATGAAGAGGACAGAATTCATCAAGCTACCACAGCTTTCTAAAAATAGCTATTAAGATCCTTTTTCTTTACCAAGAAATTTAATTACTTAATTTCATTTTCCAAATTTCTGTAGATAGAAAACAACATGTTTACCTACAGACATGAATATTCCTTTCCCCATGACAGTCACAGTCCTTGTTGTAAACTAAGAAACCTCCAAACCCAGCTTCCTGAACTGGATAATTAGAACATAAGCCAGAGTCAACAACAGCAGAGGCTCAACAATGCTCAAATCTTAACTTAAACAACTGACTAGACATTAAAAAAATAAATAACCTTAAAAATTATATATACATATATGAATGTGTGTGTATATGTATATACATAATGAAATGTACCCACCTGGGGACCACCATATATGAACAGCACAGTGGGGTACTTCTTTCCAGGTTGTAGATCATGAGGTTTGTAAAGCATCCCATACAATGTAAATCCAGCAGTACTCTCAAAAGAGAAAATTTCTGGAGGGGTATAGTCAGGAAGAGGACCTGCAAGGAAGTAACATTCAGAGTGTGTAAGAGGAGCTGTTACTGGGAGCTCTACAATCTCAGCAAGGAAAAGGCAAATCTACAACCTCAACCTCACACACAAATAACTGACCATCTTCCCTTTAGGTGACAGGCAAAAAATTAAGTAACAACATTTATATTTTAAAAAGAGAACCCAATGAACTAATTAAGTTATCTATTTCAGAAATAAACAGTATTCTGAATAATCCTTGGCGCCTACGTGCAATACTACACAAATACTTTGTGTTTGGATCAGTGTAACTTATTGATTAGAACTGGAAGCACAAATTTAACTTAGTCAATTTAAGTTGCTCAAGGCAGGTGCTCAATAAAATTTGTTTCTGATTATTAGAGAACAGCTTAGCTAGAAGCCAGAAAAAAAGGAAGTCATCACCCTAGTCAGGTGGCTCAGCTGGATGGAATGCTGATGTTTCCCTCCCTCTTCCCCTCTCTCTCAAATCAACAAATATATCCTTAGGTGAAGATTAAAATACACACACACACACACACACACACACACACACGTGTAAAAATGAAGCTATGAACAGTCTTTGGTTTACCAAAGCTATACAGACCTATCCTAAGTCTGTATATTGGATGAGGTTACCGTTTAAGCAGAAGCCATCACCACATTACAAATTCTACTTGCTCCCATTAGAACAATTTATACTAATTCTTAATCCCTTGCAAATATTAATGCATGAAAATACCTAACAGGAAAAAAATTGGGGATATAGTGGATTAAAAGATACATAAAAGCAGTCAGTATTTTATGTTTAACAAATTAAGCATTTTGCCCTGGCTGGTGGGGCTCAGTGGACTGAGTGCTGGCCTGTAAATCAGAGGGTTGCTGGTTCGATTCCCAGTCACAGCATATGCCTGGGTTGCAGGCCAAGTAAGGTCCCCAGCAGGGGGTGTGCAAGAGACAATCACATATTGATGTTTCTGTCCCTCCCTTCCCCTCTATCTAAAATAAACTAAAAAATAAAATCTTAAAAAAAAAAATCAGGCATTTTAAAAATAAATTAATTCACAGTGCTCTTCACTCCCATACAGAACAAGTTTCTACCTTTAATAAAGATGGCCACTGCAAGTGTTTTAAAAGTTTAAGAAAGCTACTAGCTAGTTATTCCCTAAAGATGCAGCTCAAGAGTATGACTAGCTCAGGGTACATTATCCTCAAGGTCACTTGTTTATCTGAGAAATCATCCCAACGTGTGAGTAAATGGTTTCCTGACTGATATACTGACTATTTTAATCCTACTTTCAAAAAGGCCTTCCAGCCCTAGCTGGTGTGGCTCAACTGGTTGGGCAGAACCCCACAAAGCACACGGTCACTGGTTTGGTTCCTGGTCAGGGCACAGGCCTAGGTTTTGGGTTTGGTCCTCAGTTGGGGCACATAAAGAGTCAACTGATCAATGTTTCCCTCCATCTCGTTCTCCCTCCCCCTGCCTCTAAATCAATCAATCAATTGAAAAGGGGGTACCCAGCCCAGCTGAGGGTCCTAACATAAAAAATGGAAATAAAAATAAAAACAACACCCGTATTACTTGGTAGATGATAGACTAGGAGGGGTGGGATCAATCTGAAACCCAGCAGCTCAGGGACAGGTAGTGGTGAAGACAGAGATGGGACAGAGATAGGAAGACTCTGCCCAGGAAATGTGAACACACACACAGGCTTCAGAGCACTAACGTACTAATCTTACTTAAGATCAGGTTTAGAGAAATGAGTACCTGCTGAGTCCAAAATGGTGGCCCAAAATTCCTTTGTTTTGCAAGTTGGGTCATCCTCAGGACTTGACAGCTTATAAAGGGTCACAGAGTGTGGATTCTTCTGGTTACTGTACTTACTTATGAAGAAGTCACAATGCTAAAGAAAGGAGAAACAGTTACATTTTCCCAGGAACACTAACAAAGGTTATCTGCTACTACATCTGTACTGATGCTATAGAAGGAATATAAGAGTCTGGCCACTTATGTACATACACTAATGCTGAAGTTAAGGCTAATCTTTTCAATGTTTTTCCTAAAAGAATCAAACTTCTGCAGGCCAATTCTGCCAATTTCCTTATTACTCCAAAGGAGTATTCCATGAGTAGAGATTTTTTTCATATGACAGGTAAGCCTTTTCAAAGAGGGACTTAATACCTGGCTGATGCAGCAGGAGTGGGAATAGCCACGGTCCGTGAGCCTTGTCACTTCTCCAGGATTTGCGTAACTGACCACATACAGGTGATGTTCTAAAGGAGAATCTTTGGTGCCTTCAAAATACACCAGTTTTCTGACTTCATCAACCTGGATCTGCCAAAATGACAACATAAAAATCAGTGCTCGCATGACCTTGGCAAGGTCAGTAACTCAACCAACAATCCCCAATTTTGTTCAGAATCATGAGTCACCTTTTGATTTGTGCCTCTTTAAAAGAAAATTTCCAGCCCTGGCTGGCATGGCTCGGCGGACTGATCTCAGGCTGTGAACCAGCGGGTCGCAGGTTTGATTCCTGGTCAGGGCACGTGCCTGGGCCAGGTCCCCAGTGGGGGGCACATGAGAGGCAACCGCACACTGATGTTTCTTTCCCTCTCTTTCTCCCTCCCTTCCCCTCTGTCTAAAAATAAATTAAAAACCTTTAAAAAAATTCTACAAATGTTAATAAACTTGTTGGTTTTGTTTATGACTTGTAGCTAAGAATAAAATTTACCCAGGAGAGAAAAGGACAAAAGAGTTGCACACTATTGGTAGAGCTTCCTATATGGCCAGAATGTATGCTTCTCTTAAAATACAAGAATTATTCCATTAAAGTGACAACGCTATACCGGAAAAAAAAAAAAAAAAAAAGCCATAGTTCAGCTTAGGTCAACCATTCAGGCACACTTAACAGAATCTAATTTTGGCATCCTGTATATTTCCCAGTTAGTACAGTACTATCTTAGACAGTACTTTTTGGTCTTCTGCACAAATTTACAAAAATGTTTTATCTGTTGGGTTGGGGAATAGTTGAACTCAATCACAGTTTCAATACTGTTATAGTTTATAAACAAGTATTGATAACATCTGCACTGGCCTGCGAACCAAAGGGTCGCTGGTTCGATTCCCAGTCAGGGCACATGCCTGGGCTGCAGGCCAGGTTCCCCAGTGAGGGGTGCCCAAAAGGCAACCACACATTCAGGTTTCTCTCCCCCTCTTTCTCCCTCCCTTCCCCTCTGTCTAAAAATAAATAAATAAAATCTTAAAAAAAAAATGCAGTAAATTCACAGATGAATTCACTTAATATTTTCCCCAAATCACAAGACTCTAAATAAATGCCTTCTACTGTTTCTTTTAAAAATCTTAAAAAAAAATTTTTTTTTACAGATTTTATGTATTTATTTTTTAAGAGGGGCAGGGAGGGAGAAACAGAGGGAGAGAAAACATCAATGTGTGATTGTCCCCCGCACACCCCATACAGGGGACCTGGCCCACATCCCAGGCAAGTGCCCTAGACTGGGAATTGAACCAGTGACCTTTTGATTCACAGACCAGCACTCAACCACTGAGCCACACCAGCCAGGGCTCTTTTAAAAATCTTTTACCAGTCTATTGAAACAAGTTTAATAAAATTCAAAAAACTTTTTTTACGAATCAAAGAAAACACAGATACATTTCTAAAAGCAAGTATTTTTAAATGTCACATTTTCTCCAGGAAGCTTCTTCAATAAACACGATTGATGTATACAGAAAGGATACAAGTGATAAGAAATGGAAGAACAAATATTCATGAAGCTTCAAAGGAATGTGTTAATCTGTGCAAAAAGTTGGGATTGGTTCTACTCTTGTCTTAGCAGTTGGGAGTCAGGTCTTTCAAAATTGAAAAAATAACTGGTTAATTCTTACCCCCTGACTTTATTCAACAGAAGTATTAGGACTACCAGAGGGGTTGTTAAACAGTTTGCCAAGTCCCACTACCAGAGATTCTGGTTTAGGAGGTCTGGGGTGGGCCCAAGAATTTGCATTTCTAACAAATTCCCAGGTGCTGCTGATGTGCTGCTGCTGGTCCAGGGACCACACTTTGAGAACCACTGCTAACAGTTAAGGGGCACAAAGGCTTACCAGTTTCAAATTCTTACTCACTCAATTATAGCCATTAAAGCCTTTGGGTTGGAACAAGGACACTGGCAAAAGTAGAGAGAAAAAGGTAACTTAAAAAAAAGCAGTCCTGGCAGGTGTAGCTCAGTGGATTGAGCACAGGCCTGCAAACCAAAGGGTCGTCGGTTCCATTCCCAGCCAGGGCACAGGCCTGGGCTGCAGGCCAGGTCCCCAGTAGGGGGTGCGTGAGAGGCAACCACACATTGATGTTTCTCTCCCTCTCTCTCCTTCCCTTCCCCTCTCTCTAAAAATAAATAAAATCTTTTAAAAATATAAAGCAAAAATAGAGGAGAGAAACACATCATACAAATAAATGTGACATAAACAAAGAAGAAAGTTGATGCACACAATGGTTTAAGTTGACCAAATAAAGTTCAGGTCAAGGTATATGTAACTTTGGGGTTCCTTAGGTATTACCCAACCATTATACTGCATGAAGCTTACAATAGTGTAATTTTTTGTTATTAAAACTTAGAATTCCACAAAAAAGATTTTTCTCAGTTGACAATAACATCCAAGGTCCCTAAAGTCTAATGGGTCCCTAAGCAGGAAAAAAAAAAAGGATATATAATCAGAAGGCCATCTGAGACTCTAACCAAAAGGACTTTCTGAATGAAAATTAACTTTAAAGGTTGCCTACGATATTCTACAAGTTTTTACCAACGGAAACAAAGCTGGGACCTGGGTCTTCATTCTCTCTCCTTAGTCACCTTGGGGACTATGAGTGACTTTTCTCAGTAACCAGTATTCACGATTCTTCAATAAACCTCCAAGTCTATTTGAGGAAATCACAGGCCTTCACTAAATCCTAGTATCATACATCAACTTAACTATACGTATCACACATACCAAGGATGGAGCTCTTAGAGAGCTCATGAAACTGACACCTAATGGAAGGCTGAAACACATAGAAAGTACTATAAAAGGCAGAAGAAAAAAATTACAATTCATTAAATAACCACAGAAAGCTATACACTAAGAGTGAAACAGAGGGTGGACTTCCCTCCTTTTCCCTATCAATCTCTGCTGCCTGTATAACATCACTCTTTGCAGATGGTGGATGAAACGGAATTTGTGAGATAAGGTAAATGGGTGAGTGAAAGAGAATCATGACCTCTAAAGCAGTACTGTAATTTCTAATGTAGAAATGACACACGTAGTTTGTTAAGAGACATAAAAGTAACTTTCAAACTGTATCTTAATTTACAATTTTTGCTAGACTTTTCCTTCCCTCATTAAGCAGCAACAGCACACTTGAAAGTGGTGACCTGTAACAACCAGCACACACCTAATGCCAGGGCTACAAAAAATGGGCAAGATTTCTAATTTAAGATTCTTTTTTTCCCCAAAACTAGAGTTCTTTTAGGCCTGAACTTAATTTTTCAAAACACTGGGGTTATACGAAGTTGTACTACTGATTTTCAGTAGCAGACTTTGACCAGACATCAGCAGAATAAAGGAACATACGTTAGATCCATGCCGGCCAAGGACTTCCCATTCACCGCTGGTAATTGCTATTTCTTCTTTGATAGGACACTTGAAATCACCTAAAGATAAATAGAGTTATAATTCAGCACTTCATACTAGACTATAAGCAAATGAAACAATAAAGCATATTGTCCAAAAGCGTGCATTTAAAATGTCAAGTTATGGCTGGGATAATGAAGATGTTTTGAAACCAGCCCTGGACAGGTAGCTCGGTTGGTTAGAGTATCGTCCTAATACTTCAAGGTTGTGCACCCAGTCAAGGCACACACAGGGGTCACCTGGTGAATGCCCAAATGGGTGGAACGACTAATCAATGTTGTTCTCTCTTTCTCTCTAACCCCTCTGAAGCCAATAAATAAAAACTGGAAAAAAAAATGTTTTGGAACTAGTTAGAGGTGGTGGTTACACAACACTGTGAATATACTAACTGCCACTGTTCATTTAAAAACAGTTTATTTAATGTTATTAGAATTTCACCTTAATTAAAAAAAACCCTACAATAAAAAAACCCTCCAAATTATGAGTCTTCACAATACTCTGGAGTAAAAATGGAACGATCTGTATAAATAAAGTGAAAACAGCAAAATAGATTCTCACGGCAAAGCCAGAAAAGAACTCAAAAGCACCTGCATTTGTAGACCTTTGGTTAGACAGACAAAGTCTAATGGGTCAACAAGGCATTTTTTCTAGAAATGCAACAAACTACTTTAAAAACTACAGGAGGAAAATTTTAATGAAATTGTTCATCATTTGCCAAAAACAAATTGGTTATTACCATATTAAATGCCAACATGCCCCACTTGCCTTTACGAAATTCTGTCCTGGTAGACGAAGCTCTCTCAGTGGTTTGAGGAGGAGATTGAGAAATGGAAACTATTTCTCACTGCCTACCTGCTGCTAACTCCAGCCACGGAAGTGACTGCTGCAGGAAAGCCGAGATGCTGAGAAGGTACTGGGTCTTAGCTAGTACCACTCAACTTAGACACAAAAGTTCAACCTAGTACTTTACATCTGATGGCCAGAAAATAAATATTATTTTATATACACACATATAAAACAAGTACTAATTGTTTTCACATTATAGCCACTTAAGGAACAAAAGAGAAAGGAGGAAAATAAAGTGGACATAAAAGAAAAGGACTTGGAGCAAGACAGACTAAGAAAAAAGGAGGGACCAGAAGAAAGAGGTAGACAAATAGAAGGGCCCAGAAACAGATGCTGAGAGGGGATAGTGGCCAGGTGTTCTGAGATGAGTACTAACTGAGTAACAGCTCTTTTTCTAAATTATCATCTTTTTATTATTGTCCCCTAAGTATTTTTAGCTAATTAACTACTATTCACAGCTCTCTGACCAGTCTTTATTGTTACACTATCGAGAATTCCATAAATGGAGTTCATTTCTGCAAAACAGAAGATTTGGCAGCATGATTTCACACTAAGGGCCACATTAAACCAAGGCTCTCAGGGAAGAAACTCTCCATCTTAGATATGTAGATCTTGCCTTTTTAAAAAATAATTAGGGTAAGGAAAGGAACGGAGTCATAGGTAGTATTTACTATACTAGTCCTAGATACAGCTGTTTCCCAAATAACAGTATTTAAAAAGTCATGCTGAGTGCTGGATGGTGTGGCTCAGTGGATTGAGCACCGACCCGCAAACTAAAAGGCTGCCAGTTCAATTCCTGGTCAGGGCACACGCCTGGGTTGCGGGAGCCCCGTGTTGGGTTAGGGGAGTGCAAGAGGCGGGTAATTGATGTTTCTCTCCCTCCCCTTCTATAAACAAACAAACAAACAAACAAAACCTTAAAAAAATCCTTTGTCCTTTTTTTTTTTAAAGGCCATATTGAAATAACAAACAACCCACACTTCAAAGAAGATATTCAAATGGCCCATAAGCACATAAAATGATGCAACGTCACTAGTCATTAGGGAAATGCAAGCCCAAACCATAATAACATACTATTTCATACCCATTATGACGGCTATTAAGAAAAAACAAAAATGCAGGAAATAAGTGTTGGCAAAGATGTGGAGAAACTGAACACTTGTTCACTGCTAACAGGAATAGAAAATGGTGCAGCCACTATGGAAAAGAGTATGATGGTTCCTCAAAAAACTAAATATACAATTACCATTAGATCCAGCAATTTCCCTTCTGGGTATGTACCCAAAAGAATTGAAAGCAGGGTCTCGAACAGACGTGTGTACACATATGCTCACAGCAGCCAAAAGGAGGAAGCAACCCAAGTGTCTGCGGACAGATGGCTGGATGAGAAAAATGTTGTATATACACACAGTGGAGTATTATTAAGCCTTAAAAAGAAAAGACTTTCTGACACACGCTACATGGATGAACCTTGACAACATTATGCTAAGTAAAATAAGCCAATCATAAAGGGATAAATACTGTATGATTCCACTTGAATGAGCTATCTAGAATAGTCAAATTCACAGATACAGAAAGTGGCTGCCAGGGGCTGATGGGAAGGAAGAAATGAGGAGTTACTTTTCACTAAATTGTGTATTTATTGGGTGGTTTCAGTTTTGGAAGATGAAAAAAGTTCTGGAGATAGTGGTGAAGGTTGCATAAAAATATTAATACCTTAAATGCCATGTAACTGTGCTCTTAAAAACATCAATTGGTTGCCTCTTGCACACCCCCCAAACAGGGGACTGAACCTGCAACCCAGGTATGTGCCTTGACCATGAATCTAAGCAGCCGAGGTCTTTTGCTTTGCAATATGATGGCCAACCAACTGAGTGACACCAGTCAGAGGAAAAGAGTAGATTTTTCTATGTATATTTTACTGCAATTTTTTCCTAAATGGCTACTTTGAGTCTGTTAAATTATAAGTAACAGTTAAGCATATAACGTAACATCATAAAGTGCCTACCATTCCAAAACAAACTATTATTAAAGTAGAAAACTATAACTCAATTTTTCAAAAACACAGAAGGATTCAATGTACCATTTCATTTTTCCTGGGCTTACACATCCACTCTGTATTACATTTTCCAGAACGAAAACCATCACTCTTTTTAAAGACCGAGTGATGGTTAACTTCAGCTGACACAATATTTAATTTCACTTTGGACAACATAATTATACCAATCTGAAGCTCTATAACTATAAATAAACTTCAGTGTAGATGAAACAGTATTAAAAAATCTAATATGTAAAAATAACTAATAACTATATATTTTAAAAATATCTTTTTAAATCTAAAAATGACATGGCCTCACTTTAAGCAAATTAAAAATTATAGTTAAGGCAAAAGTAGGAAGTAAAAATAAGCAATCCCACTACTCAGAGATTATCTACTATTAATTGTTTAGTATATATCTATCAAGAACTCTGCCCTACGGGGCACAGTCAAGATGGTAGAGAGGATGCCAATATTAAATATGAACACACTCATAAAAAAAAGCAAAATGTCCTTGTCTTCTATATTTTTACACATGTACGTGTTTATATTTTAGTTTCTACTGGGTTTAATGAAGCAGTACTGATGCTTGTGAAGCATATAAAAGAGACGATACATTACCCCTGCCCCTCCCACCTTCTCCCCCCAACATTTTTTCTGTTTTAAATAAAAATTATTTCTTACTTGGGGCAGGCAGTCCACCACTGGATCGTTTATATTTGCTCTCCTTTAAAATGGATGTAATTTTATATAAATGACGAAAACCTGTTTTGCATTCAGAGGCAAAAATAAATTCAATCTCATCTTCATGACTTTGGGGAAAAACATGAAAGATGTCATGGATCTGCAAAATGAAGAGCTCAGTTTACTACACACATTGATGAAATACTACAGAAACAGTTTGATTAAGCTAGAGAAAGACCTGATAAACATATTCTGAAGTATAAATAACTGTTGGTGCTAGGGGCTACTATCTATTTACAATTACAGATTTTGCCTGGGTCTTTCAGATTTATCTTACTTTAGTCAAAGACTTTATCCATTGAGAAGTGAATGTTCCTGCATGGAGAAGAAAATGCCCAAAGCTTTTTCTTACTCACCATTTCTGTAATCCTTTGAAACATGGCATGAGGCTTATTTAAGGATATAAATATTACTATGGAAATGATGAGGAAAAAAATTTTTTTACATTTTTTTCCAAAGGGAAATAGTCTACAGTTGAAGGGAAAACAGATGTTTGTTTTAGGTGAATCTTAGAAAGCTTATATTCAGCAAGGGAGTGAGCTGGCTTTATTTATTTTGTATCTTAAGTTTTTCCTACTACGTTGGAAAATGCAAAATTCAGTCCCAAAGTGTTGTATTTTAATATAGTTTGCAAACAAAAGGAGAAACTCTTTTTCTAGACAGGACTCTTATGGCCCTCTAGGAGGCACTGAGGAGGCTGTGTTTTCAGCATCTGACGAGTCCAGGACCACGGGTAAATCCGCAGCCACAGAGACGTCGTTTCCATGGCATCTACTTTCCACCCACACCCTTTCATTATTCTCAATAGAACCATCACTCCAATTTGCAATGTCAGAGCTTAGCAAATAATATTCATGGTTACTCTGAACTTAAAACTTCGTTTTGACAGTCTGCTGTGAAGCCTCATTTGCTTTGGCACCCGAAAAGACACTTCACCAAGCGCAGGAGGACAGGCGTACATTTATCCAGATGTCTGTTGTTTCTTCGTAGATAATCAGCGGTGTCACAGAGTCAGGCACTGACTCGATGAGCCTCTGTCTTTCCATGGCATCATCTTCCACGGGGATGAACAATTCGGGTGAGATCAACACTATCTGCAGGCGAGTCTGGGAGCGATCTAGCAGGATGGACCAAGCACTATTTAAACAAATAAAAGAAAAGCACCAAAAATGAAGCGAGCTCTCAAAAAATGAATATTCCCCTACTCTCTCCCCTAGCACCCACCAGTTATTTCTATAACTACAATGAAAAAATTGCTTTAGTATATGTTAAATCACCCCTTACCAATGGCTAATTAAAAGTATTAACTTATTCTACATTTATTTTTAAAAGCTAAGCTTGAATAGAGGTTTTAAAGTGCTTTTCTTTAAATTTCCAAAATCACAAATGGCCTTTGAAATTTTCTCCCTCTAGTGTCACCAAATGCCAGCCTCGGAGAACTCCTGAGGTCTCCGTTAGACACAGAACTGTGTGTGATCAGGTTCGCATAAGGCTCTACAAATATTTCTGCTTAGATTATACAATGAAAAAATACACACATGTGAGCCTTAAAGTCATACCATTTTTAACCACAAATAATGGAAACCCTGACTGGCTGAGTAAAAACCAATTAAAATGTAATGCACCTATGCTTATGGGGTTACGCACCAAAAGTCCATTTAGTTTTAAAAAAGTCTTTGTATATAAATAACTACACTGCAGATTTACCTGTGAAGGCAGCTCCAAATGAAAGGCAAACCTAATAGCACAGACATTTCTAAAGTTCTGGATCCTAAGTTATTTGTAAAGAAGTGACAATTTAACATACGTACTATTTTCCCTCTGGAGTCCAGCCAGCTCTGGCAATGTATTCAACACCTTCAAAGAGAATCTCAAAAGGCTGAATTAGTTCCTTATCTATGACATCTATAATCTATTAAAAAAGAAAAAAGAAATCTAGTTACAAAAGACTCAGATAAATAATTAGCTTACTAGTCTACTTAAATCATTATCTTTATTAGTGTGATACTTTTTCAGACTTAGGCATTTAAAAAGGCACTCAGGGTATAGCAAAACCAGAAATTGTGGGTTACCTATGTAGGTGCTCTTTGTGCCTAAAAAAAGTTCTAATCACAGGAATTAGCAGAGTCTACGATAATTCTTAGAAGGGGAGGGGATGGCTAGGGAGCTGGGTGAAGAGGGTGAAGCAATTAAGAAGTACAGACTGGCGGTTACAAAGTAGTCTCAGGGATGTAAAGTACAGCATAGGCAATATAGTCAGTAACACTGTAATAACTACATACAGTGCCAGATGGGTACTTGAAATATCAGGGGAACCACTTTGTAAAGTATGATTGGCTAACCATTATGCTGTATATCTGAAATTAATACAAAGTAATATTGAATGTAAACTGTAATTGAAAAATAAAATTAGCCCTGGCGAGTGTGGCTCAGTTGGTTAGAGCAGTGTCCCATAGACTGAAAGGTCACAGGTTCAATTCCTGGTCAGGGCACATACCCAGGTTACAAGGTTCCATCTCCATACTGGGCGTGAATGAAAAGGCAACCAGTCAATGTTTTTCTATCTCTTTCTCTCTATTTCTCTCTCTCTCAAAGCAATGAAAAATGTCCTCTGGTGAGGATAAAAATTTAAATTAAAAAATAATAAATTTTAAAAAATTAGCACAGTCTAAGTGTTTTCCCATGAGTTTATATTAACAGAACCCTTGATAATAACTGGTCAAAAAAGTTCTAATCTGTTTAGACTCTAGAATCTATGAAAAGTAATAGTTCCTAGTTCCCTACATTTTAATTTTTTACTCTGTAACACTTTTATTAAGAGTGAACCGAAATCAATATTCATAAACTGTAAACGATGGGGAACTAAAGTATCAAAGGAAACACATTAGAGATCATATATAATAGACAAAACCCCTTAAATTTTCTTATTGCCTTAATACATCAATGTGTAACGTTTAAACATAACTGAATTTCTTATTAAGCAAACATTTCTGCATATACTGCCTTCTTTTTATCTTTCTGTGCCTTTATCTTCTGTTTGACTTTCAGCAGTGGTGCCTGGATGGCTTTCTCTTCCTGTGCTATCTCCTAAGCTTTCTTAATATCAGCCAATGTTTGGTCATATGCTTTCAGTCCTTGCGATCCTGGAGCTCCATGGTACAGCCCTTTGGTATTTGATGGGTCTATTTCAAGAGCCACCAATAAAAACTGCCAACTGCTCCCTGTGAATTTGACATCTTCAGTTTACAAGGGCCAATATTCAGCAAGCAGCTTAAAGCTACAGGTTGCAGCCTCAATCTATCTGCCTTCTCAGTAACAGCCTTTGAACCTTCCACATATCTTAAAACCTCTGCTATATATACATTTTTAATTGCTTCACTGTTGTTCAGTTACAGTTGTCTGCATTTCTCCCCACCACTCTACCCTCTGTATATTTTTTAATGGCCATCTCCTGGTTCTTGGATTTGAAAAAAAGTATTTTCAATGTTTTTTAAGTCTTCTGTTATTTTTAATATTGTATCTACATCTTTTTACTTACTTATTTTTAGAGAGAGGGGAAGGGAAGGAGAAAGAGAGGGAGAGAAACATCAATGTGTGGTTGTGTCTCACACGCCCCCTACTGGGAGCCAAACCTGGGCTGTAACTCAGGCGTGTGCCCTGACTGGGAATCAAACTGGCGACCCTTTGATTCTCAGGCCAGTGCCACACCAGCCAGGGCTGGTCTACATCTTTTAAATCTGTATCTGCATCCTTGGGGAAATCTGGGTGACTGTCACCGGAACCATCTTTTGGAAAAATTACCTAATCACCCCCTTCCTTCCATACTCCACATTCTGCAATAATGCACAATGTGGCAGGTTCTTCACCTTTCACTTCTACATTTCCAGAATTCTTGCTATACCCATTCCTTTAATTATTTGGTCAAATGCCATATTTTTCCCATCCAAATGAGTAGTTGGAACTCTTGTGATAAAGAACTGAGAATCATTTGTGTTGCAGTCTGCATTTGCCATGCCAAATAAACCCTCCTGGTTATGGTTATAATAGAAATTTTCATCTTCAAACTTTTCACCATAAATATTTTGTTCACTTGTCCCTTTCTGATTTGAGAAGTCTCCACCCTGAATCATAAATTTCTTAATAATTCCATGGAATGAGCCTCCTTTGAAATGGACAGGTTTCCCAGGGGCAGGTCCAATGCCTTTTTCTCCAGTATACAATGCACAAAAATCTTCTTCAGTTTTGGGTACAATATCTGCAAACAATTCTAAGACAACTGGACCAACTCACTTGACTCTGATATCATGCCAAAGAAAACTCAGGGGATCCTGGAGTTGGAGGGCTTAGCTCAGGTGGACCAGTATGATATTTTGACTTGCAGATGTGTTTGGAGGTGGGTTTAGAGCACCTCGTAGCCACCTGGCAGCTGAAACTCAAATCTAGTTTCCTGTATTTTAGCCTAAAATATTATTTTTATAATAGTGAAATAGTCCTGGGCTAGCAAACTTTTCTCCTTTAGAAGTCTAGCCAATGCAAATTTTTAAAAAGGATTTTATTTATTTATTTTTAGAGAGGGGAAGGGAGGGAGAAAGAGAGGGAGAGAAATATCGATGTGTGGTTACCTCTCATGTGGCCCTGACTGGGGACCTGGCCTGCAACCCAGGCATGCGCCCTGACTGGGAATTGAACCAGTGACCCTTTGGTTCACAGCCTACACTCAATCCACTGAGTTACACCAGTCAGGTAGCCAATGCAATTTTCAAGTTTTTTTTTTTTTTTTAATAGGCAAAGATCTGATTAGACAGTTCTCCAAAGAAGATATACTAATGGCCAATAAGCAGATGAAAAGATGCACAATATCACTCAGCCATCAGGAAAATGTAAATCAAAACCACAAGTAGCCCTGGCTGGGTGGCTCAGTGGATTGAGCGCCAGCTTGCAGGCCTGAAGACCGCTGGTTGACTTACAGTCAGGGCACATGCCTGCACTGTGGGACAGGTCCCCCTGGGGACCTGGTGCGACAGGCAACCAGTCAATGTGAGAGAAATATTGGCATTGCTCTCTCTCCTTCCCTTTCTCTTCTCTTCCCTCTCAAAACACACACACATAAACAGAAAAAGAACCTACCCAATGAGATAAAACTGCAAGCCCCTAGAACGGCTGTAATAAATAAGATGAACAATAACGAGTGCTGATGAGGGTGTGGAGAAATCAGAAAACGTATCCACTGCTGGTAGGGATATAAAATAATGGAGCCACATTGTAAACCAGTTTGGTAGTTCCTCAAAAGGTAGAACAGAGTTATCTTATGACCCCACAATCCTACTCCTGGGGATCTAGCCAAGAGAAAACCGTATGCCCACATAAAAATTTATGCACACACATTCATGACAGCATTATTCATAATTGCGAAAAGGTGGAAACAACCCAAATGTCCATACTGATGAGTTGATAAATAAAATGTACTATATCCATGCAATAGACTATTAGGTGATAAAGTCATAAAGTACTAACACATGATGCAACATGGACAGAGCTTCAAAATATGATGCTGCCCTGGCAGGGTAGCTCAGTTGGTTAGAGTATTGTCCCAACACACCAACTCTGTGGGTTTGATCCCCAGTCAGGGCACAAACAAGAATCAACCAATAAATGTTAAATATGTGGAACAACAAATTGATGTCTCTCTCTCTCTCTCTCTAAAAATCAATAAATAAAAAAATAAAATTAAAAAATATGATGCTTAATAAAATAAACCAGACTAGATACTGTATGATTCCATTTATAGGAAATGCCCAGAATTAGCAGATCTATAGGCTGAAAGTAGATTAGTGGTTCCCCAGAGCAGGGACACGGGGAGGTTGGGGGGTAACAATGAAGGGAAATGGGTTTCTTTTTTGGGATGATGAATACATTCTAAAATTGACTGTGGTGATGGTTGCAGAACTCTGTGAATGCACTAAAAGCCATTATAAACTTTAAATGAGTAAATTGTACTGCATATGAACCAGATCTCAATAAAGCTTTTTTTTTCTTTAAAGACTTTATTCATTGTTAGAGAGAGGGCAAGGGAGAGATGGAGAGAAACATCAGTGTGTGGTTGCCCCTCATGCACCCCCTACTGGGAACCTGGCCTGCAACCCAGGCATGTGCCCTGACTGGGAATCGAACTGGCCACTCTTTGCTTCGCAGTCCGGCGCTCAATCCACTGAGCCACACCAGCCAGGGCTCAATAAAGCTTTTTTAATAAATCTTAATTAAGTCTATAATTAATCCTGTGTGCATACAGGATTATAAGCATTATAAGCATTTGATTGTCCAAATGGAAAGCAGCAGTACAAGAGAAATGTGGAATATTAATATACCAAAGACATATATGCAACACAGAAGGTAATTTACCAATCAATAACCAGTATTTTAAAAATACTGATCTGGAGAATTAAAAAAAGCAAAGAAGAGAAACTATTGGAAAGCAGATTCATATCCCCATATTTCTATTTTGGGAACCAGCAGAAAATTGTCAAAGTGGAAAATAAGGTCAAATTGAAATCATGACCAACAAGCCCCCAAAATGATCGTGTGCCTAAGATCTATGCTAGACTAACCAGTCAAATGACACACGCAAAAACCAACTCAACATTTTCTACTTACCCTTCCTTCAGGATCAATCATTATCTCTGACATCTTAAAAGTGACTTTTGGATTTGCTGTGCCTTTAGAAAGAGACATAAATGAATAAAAATGCATATCCAAAATGACTGAAATTTTGCCAGATCGATCCTCTTTACACTTCAAGTTAAGTCAGACTACTACAGAGGCAGAGCTTTATTGCATAAGAATTTCAGAACTCCATCGCAAAATCTTAGTTTTTATATATATATATAAAAAAAGAGACTGCCTGGCCGGGTAGCTCAGTTGGTTCAAGTATCATCCCGATATGCCAAGACTGCAGGTTTGATCCCCGGTCAGTGCACATGTAAGAGTCAACCAATGAATGCATAAATAAGTAGAACAACAAATCGATGCTTTTCTCTCTCACTCTCTCTTCCTCTCTCTCTAAAAATAAATACAAAAAAATACGAAGAAAACTAAAAATAAATAATTTAAAAAGAGGCTGAAAAACATTAACAGTTAGTATGAAATAAAGGGAGATTTTACATCACTTTGAAATGCTATAAACAGCAAAATGGGGGGGGACTACCAATTTATTAAGAACTTAATCCCTTAAAAAAATCTTAATTTTCTAGCAAAGACACCTTTCTATTCCCTCCTTGAAATGATCAGTTTTATGCACTTCTCCACCTTGAAAATAATTTAAAAGGACCAGCCTGTGATTAAAAAATCTACCCAGTGACACTTAACCACCCGTCCTTACTAAGGGCGCAAACAACCAATGTTGACCATAACTCTGGATGGCTGCAGAGAGATTCTTGTCTGGAAAGCAGAAACGAGTGAATATAAAATGCCAGTGGGATACAGTACCTGTTTTAGGATAACGAAATGAATCTGCCCTTCTCGTTTCCAACATTGGGGATGTAACATGAATAACTTCCACCTCAGACTCATCATTTTCTTCATACAAAATTCTAAGAATTTTGTTGCCACTGGGAGCTTAAAAGGAATTTAAATATCAAAAATTTAGAATTATGCCAGAAAGCAATCATAACTGACCATTACCTCTAGTATTATATTTCCCAAGAAAAAAATAATTTATATATAAAATACACTACGTTTTATGCATAAAATATCACTAGTCTTTGCAGTGGCAAGGTGAATTTCTGCTGAGCCATTCTTACTAGTTAATAAACATTAACTCCTTTTGGAGAGGAAAAACTGAAGCTAATTACGTATAGATACATCATTAAAACAGGGAAACACAAGTGAAACACTGGTTCTTGCATACATTAACATGCATTACTTATTAAAAAATGAATTAATTACATTTGTAATACTTTTTATAACAAAATAAATGCTACTTTAAAAGAGTCCAGTTTTTTTTAATAGTTTCTCTAATTCACGCCAAAATCTTGTTCTAAAAAGTACAATTATAGCAAAACATTTTATATCTTAAAATAAAATGTCCAAATCTAAGACATGGCTTAAAAATAATTTTATTTTCATGGTCCCTTAGAGAAGTGTTCAGATGCTAGCTGTAGTCCATTAGTGGATTACAGTCCTCTAACGATATCTATGATGGGGCGTAACCAGTTAAAAAATGCAACAGGAGTAAGTTCTGGTCAAGAAGGCAGTGCCAGCAGACACAGCTCGCCGCTTCGCACAACCACATCAAAATTACAACTGTAATACAGAACAACCATCACTCAGAACAGTTAAAAAATAGAACAGAAAAAAATATACGTGAGTATGTTACACACAAGTATTGCTTCATAACATTTATTTTCTAGTTTCATACCGATAGTATACTGTTCAATGTATTAGAATGTAAAGCAAATTTCTCATTGGGTCATGGTCAGCCACTGCTTTAGACAGCTGTTTCTCAGGCAGTAAGAGTTGTAAATTCACCAAGAAAACACAGGAATTTGTGCCCTTTTCTGATCCATTCAAACACTAATTGGGCCACCTGTACATAAAGATTCCCTAGTCAATCCTACAACTAACTATGGTATGGTATTTTTGTATTTTGCCACCAATATTACTAAGACCAGCTTCTAGACGAAAAATTGGCAAGGGCAGCTGAAGGGCCTAAATCAATGAGCCACAGCACCATTGTGTTTGTTAGAATTCATTACGGTGGAATACAGCCTACACATTCTAAATAACCACCAGTAGGTTCTACTCTTCATCACTTCAGAATCCACAAACCAGGATTTAGAATCTGCGCGATGAAGTAATTGGCAGCTGAATCTCCTAAAGCTTTTAGTGAACTATAATGTACAACTTTGAACCCCCTTACTTGTTTCAGCTGCTGGACACCACCAATAGCCAGAGTACCTATCAAATTCTTCTTGAAGAACAAAGGTAGCAACTCCAGCTGATCTGGGATCCTCTTCCATGTTGGCTAGCTCTAGATAAACAAAAGAGGCAAAATTATCACAGGACGTTCTTTGTCTTTTCATGGGTACAAAGCAGAATGATTCAGTTAATTTTCAAAGGCAGCTACGCTACAGTGGTGAACTCTGGCGCCGAATGGGCTGAATTCAAATCTGTGCTCCATCACTGACTGACTGACCTTGGGCAAATCGCCTAATCTCATTCCACTGAAGTGTCCCGTTTGTAATGACAATAAGAACCTACTCTTTAAGGCTGTTATGAGGATTAAATGAATTAATTCACATAAAGCACTCAGAACAAAGTCTGAACCACAGTATATGCTCCATAAATGTTATTTTCCAATGTAGCTAGAATCATGGAAAAAACATGTAAAGGGTCATGTTGCTTGTAACTCTTTTATACAGAGAAGTACATCTTTAGACCTAGAATTCGTCTTACAAATCATATAATTCATGATTCCTCTTCCCTCTCTTTCACCCAGAGCAGCTCAGTTTTGGTCTGTTTTATACTTAAAATTTCCAGCAAAGAGTTAGAAGGGAACTTGTGCTTTAAAAGCAAAAACAATAGGAGATTACCAGCCAAGATGGAGGCGTAGGTGGATACACTTTGCTTCCTCACACAACCAAAAAGGACAAATTTAAAAACAAAAAATAAGCAGAACTGCCAGAAAATTGAATTGTACAGAAATCAGACAACCAAGGAGTTAAAGAAACATTCACCCAGACGGATAGGAGGGGTGGAGACAGGCAGCTGGGGTGGAAAGGACACAGGACAAGGCAGTGGACAGCGAGGGTGAGGTGGTGGCTGGCAGACTGAGTAGTCCCATATTGGCATGCAGGTAACCCGGAAGGAACAACTGGGGAGTGATGCAGACCATGCAACCTGGGTTCCAGCATGGGGAAATAAAGCCTCAAAACCTCTAGTTGTAAGCACTTTCGGGGCTGTGGTGGTGGGAGAAACTCCCAACCTCACAGGAGAGTTCGTTGGAGAGACCCACAGGGTCCTAGAATGTACACAAGGCCACCCACCCAGGAATCAGCACCAGAAGGGCCCATTTTGCTTGGGGATAGCCAGCAAAGTGACTGAAAGCCAGTCCAGAGCTGAGCAAGCTGAATTGTTGCCTCTCATATCCCTCCCCCACATACAGTGCCACAACACAGCAACGTGGGCTGCCCCACCCTGGCGAACACCTAAGGCTCCCCCCCCTTACTATGCAACAAAAATATATGGCCCAAGTGAAAGAACATATCAAAGCTCCAGAAAAAGAATTAAGTGGAGAGGAGACAGCCAACCTATCAGATGCAGAGTTCAAAACACTGGTAATCGGTATGATCACAGAAATGGTTGAGTATGGTTGCAAAAGAGAGGAAAAGGTGAAAGCTATGCAAAGTGAAACAAAGAAAAATATACAGGGAACCAAGAGTGAAGGGAAGGAAATCAAGACTCAAAACAACTATTTGGAGCAGAAGAAATAAATTCAACCAGAACAGAGTGAAGAAGTAAGAATTCAAAAAAATGAGGGGAGGCTTAGGGACTTCTGGGACAACTTTAAACATTCCAACATCCGAATCATATAGGGTGCCAGAAGGAGAAGAGGAAGAACAAGAAATTGAAAACTTGCCCCGGCTGGCGTAGCTCAGTGGATTGAGCATGGGCTGCGAACCAAAGCATCGCAGGTTCGATTCCCAGTCAGGGCACATGCCTGGGTTGCAGGCCACAGCCCCCAGCAACCGCACATTGATGTTTCTCTCTCTTTCTCCCTCTCTTCCCTCTCTAAAAATAAATAAATAAAAAATCTAAAAAGAAAAGAAATTGAAAACTTATTTGAACAAATAATGAAGGAAAATTTCCCCAGTGGCAAAGGAACCAGGCATGCAAGTCCAGGAAGCTCAGCGTCCCAAAGAAGTTGGATCCAAGGAGAAACACACCAAGACACATCATCAGTAAGTTACCCAAGACTAAAGAGAAGGAGAGAATCTTAAAAGCAGCAAGAGAAAAGGAGACAGTTACCTAACAAAGGAGTTCTCATAAGACCATCAGCTGATTTCTCAAAAGAAACCTTGCAGGCAAGAAGGGGCTGGAAAGAAGTATTCCAAGTCATGAAAGGCAAGGACCTGCATCCCAGATTGCTCTACCCAGCAAAGCTATCACTTGGAATGGAAGGGCAGATAAAGTGCCTCCCAGACAAGGTAGAGCTAAAGGAGTTCCTCATCGCCAGGCCCTTATTGTATGAAATGTTAAAGGGACTTACCTAAGAAAAAGAAGATCAAAACTATGAATACTAAAGGACAAACTCACAACTATCAATAACTGAATCTAAAAACAGAAACAATGTTTTTAACAAAACAACTAGAACAGGAACAGAATCACAGAAATGGAGATCACATGAGGGGTTATCAGTGGGGAGGGGGAGGGGGAGAATGGGGGAAAAGGTAGAGGGAATAAGAAGCATAAATGGTAGGCACAAAACAGACGGGGAGGTTAAGGATAGAACAGGAAATGGAGAAGCCAAAGATATGTACCACTCAAGAACGCGAACTAATGGGGGGAATGCTGGTGGGAGAGGGGGTGCAGGGAAGAGGGGAATAAGGGGGAGAAAAATATGGGACATCTGTAATAGCATGATCAATAAAATATATTTCAAAAAGAAAAAGAAAAAGAAAAGCAATAAAACCACAAAGCCATAATCACATAAGATTTCGTGACATGAGGAAATGTTTACAATATTCTTGAATTTAAAAAAAGCATGTTACAAACTGGCATGTACACTGTAATTCCATTTATAAAAATGTTACACAAATATGTATTTTAAAATGTATTGGGATTTAAACCAAAATGTGGTTTTCTCTAAATAGTGAGACCATGGACAGGCTTTTTGGAAAAACTGGTTTATAATTTATAAAATCTTTAGTGTACTTTTTATTTCTGAGTAACTTGTATAACCAAACCCTAGCAAGGTACAGAATACTTCCAACACTCCAGAACGTTTCCTCATGCCCGTTGCCAGTCAATGGGCATTTCTGCCCAGAAGCAACAGTTGATCTGATCTCCATCATGAGTCAGTTTTGCATATTCTAGAACAGCACATAAATGAAATTGAACAGTATCTATTTTCTGCCTGTCTGCTCTCTGAGGTCAATCGATGTTGCATCCATGCCATGTGGTATCAATGTACCAGTAATTCCCTCCTGTTTATTGCTGAGTGGTATTCCACTGTATACCACAGCTCTTTTCTCCATTTATCTGTTAACGGACATCTGGGCTGCTTCCAGTTTTTGGCTATTATGAAGATGCCATGATCGTTCTTGTATCAGAATCACTGTGGCTCTTTGGGGAAGATGTTGCGGCAGCCATAGCAGAGCTCTGTTTGCCCGCTCCTGCTTCTGACGCACCGCTGACTGCTCTCACTGAGAATGGGTCAGTCAGGCGGCAATGCTACAGCTATGGCTTATAAAGATACTGGAAAAACACCAGTGGAACCAGAGGTGGCAATCCATTGACTTACAACTACTCTAACCAGCTGCAACGTAAAATCTTTGGAGCACATGTGTGTTGACTTGCTCAGAGATGCAAAGGGAAAGAACTGGGAAGTGAAAAGACCAGTTCAGATGCCTACCAAGACTCCGAAAATCACTATGAGAAAAACTCTGTGGGGAAGGCGTTAGACTCGGGGTCCTTTCCAGATGAGGACCCACTTGCACAGTCTTTCTGAGACTGATAGGCAGAGTACTTCCATCAGTATTGAGCCAGGAGTCGAAGTTGAAGCAACCACTGCAAGATGCTTAAAGTAACCTTTTAAATAACTGACCATCATTTGCTAAGAAAAAAAAAATCTTTGAGGATGTATCTTTTTATTTTTCTTAAATAATGACTAGGGAGTGGAATGGCTGCACAGTACAGTGAGTATATGTTTAACTATTAAGAAAGCACCACAGTTTTCCAAAGTATCTGTATTATGTCATCTGCTCAGCAGAAATGTGTGATGAAAGGGCCTCTGCAACCTTTGATGTTCTTTGTCTTTTTCACTTCAGCCAGTCTAATGCAGAGTAATATCTCATTGTGATTTTAATTTTACCTATTATTTTGTCTATAGTTTCTACATATTGTCTGAAATGAATGTGTAGTATAAACCAATAATCCCTTATCCAAAATTTTTGAGTTCAGAAGTGTCTGGAGCACTGGCTGGTGTTGCTCAGTGGGTTGGGCATCACCCTACAAACTGAAAGGCTGCCAGTTTGATTTCTGGTAGGGGCGCATGTCCAGATTGCAGGCCAGGTCCCCAGTTGGGGGCATGCAAGGGGAAACTGGTTAATGTTTCTTTCCCTTTCTCTCTCCCTCACTTCCACTCTCTCTAGAAAGACATAAATTCTTAAAAAAAAAAAAAAAAAAAAAAAAGAACTGGTTGGAACTCAGATTTTGGGGGATTTTTCATGTACTATGTATGTACCATGTAATTATGTAACATCTCCAGCAGGGTAATCAAATACCCTGTAATCTAATACAGCAATATTCCTGCAGCAAATATGTGCATATGCACACTAAGTAGGATTAAGATCATAAATAGCCTCAGGTCAGGTTAGGTCAGGTTTTGCTACCAAATAAGTTTTAGCACCAAGCTAATGAAAATTAATCTTGAGTTTTTAAAGCTTTTTAAATCTTGGAATTAATGATACAGTCAAAACCAGTGCTCAGTTTTCTTGGATCTTTCAACTACCCCGAAGTTATACCCTCAAAACTGTTTTATATTTTGTTCTCCTTTATAAAGGAAGTACTACTCATTTGTATTTCCCTATTACTTATTTCAGATCTTAATTATTAAGCTATTTATTAAATGAATGAATGGCATCATCTTGTTCTCTCAGTGAGATACATCGTTTGATAATAGAGGGTGGTATGAGTATGACTTCTAAGTTCCTCTAGCACACTGCACAGAGCGCAAACACAAAGGC
Source organism: Tonatia bakeri (assembly GCA_004024845.1). Taxonomy (NCBI): domain Eukaryota; kingdom Metazoa; phylum Chordata; class Mammalia; order Chiroptera; family Phyllostomidae; genus Tonatia; species Tonatia bakeri. The sequence continues at coordinate 47,855 of PVIA01001658.1, read as the reverse complement.
ACACACATGCTGACCGACTGGACCCGCCCAAAGGCAGACTTTCGCTTGAAAAGCTGCTGTGAATAACAGGAGTAAGAATGAGGATGCTCCCTCCCTACTTACCTTTCTATCTAAACAAACACGCAGCACTTACTATGCTTCAGACGATGTCCTAAACACTTCACAAATATGGACTCATTAAAACCTCATGAAAACCCTATGTTATTAATTAACCTTTCTTTACAGATATAGAAACAAAAAGATAGGTTACATAACTTAAAGCCACAGAGCTAAAAATTGGTAGATCTGGGACTTAAATCTAGATAGTCTGGTTCTAGATTGTATTTTTAACTATTATACTAGTCCTGAAAATAATCAATATACCACATACCTACATGTGCACAAAAGAAAAAATAAAAACACTATTAAAGAATTTTGCAGTGTTTCAATGCTGTCTACTTTGAATTCTGCCAATCTTCACAATAATGTTATGTGGAAAACAATTGTATAGAAGAAAAAAAAATAGACTAAAGCATTCCTTAATTCTATAGTTTCTTGAGGGCCTGAACTATATTTTATTCAATTCTGTATCCTTAGTTTCTGCCACACTGCCTGGTACTTAATGTTGATTTTTGTTTGACTGAGTAGTTAGAACAGATTTCTTGACTTCTAATTAATCTGTTACCATCAGGACTTTGCAGCCCCAGGCTCAAGTACAATAACTAGGACATAATGAGTGTTCAAAGTTTGTTCCAAAGCACAAAAAAATTGCCAAGATTTCCAATCCAGATTTACTAACTACCAACCTAATCTTTCTACTGCCATTGGTAGCTGTTCTAATTCCCTGACTCCAAGTGGAGAACCATTAAACACCAAAAATATACTTTTTACTTAAAATTTTCCCTACTCCACCCCTTCTCTCTATCCTATGCTCTAGTTTCAGGCCATAAATCCCAAATAATTACAACAGTCACACTTGGGTGTCCCTGTCTCTAGTCCTGTGCTTCTCAAATATAACTTTCACAAAGTACTCTAGCGAGTTACGTAATCTACATATGACTCTGACCATACCACTCCACTGCCAGAACTTTTCGATGGTCCCCCACATCATAACAAAGACCACGTCCATTCACAGGAGCTAGAGTCACCTTGTGTCCTGGTTTTTCTCACCTGCCAGTCTTATCTATCCCCGCTTCTCGGCTCAGACCCTATGCTTTAGGGTCATCACGCTGCTTCTAACTCCTCACACACGCCGCGGTGCCTTCTGCATCAAGACCGCTCTCATCCAGTCTCCGCACCTGCAGTGCACTAGCTGCCGCGCCGTCATTGAAGATCAGTTGGGGTGCCCTCTCTTCTGGGGATCCTTTCCTGATCACGGCCCTCCGTGGTGCTCTCATAACACCCTGCATTTGCCTTCACGACCCTCCGTGGTGCTCTCATGACACCCTGCATTTGCCTTCACGACCCTCCGTGGTGCTCTCATGACACCCTGCATTTGCCTTCACGACCCTCCGTGGTGCTCTCATGACACCCTGCATTTGCCTTCACGACCCTCCGTGGTGCTCTCAT